>OY365811.1:6209602-6389797 GCA_959347315.1 Bimastos eiseni
GCCGACGGTATCACAAAGTCAATTCAGTGACAATGGTCAAAGAAATAGTCAAATACATAGTTACAAACTTAAAGAACAGTCCACGACTCCACGGTGTTACTTAACAGCTTATCTGCTGGAACTATAGCCTACCGCCTACCGCCTACACTGCAACAAATTCTGTTGTCAATACTCAAGGGTTGTTGCGCAAGGCCTTCTCAGCGTCCCACTCTCGCGCACTTCTGTACTGCAGCATCCAAGCATCGTGCTTTGGACTGGATCATTAGATATAATAACCAGTTATAATAATAATATCCAGTGCCGCCGAGTCAATTTCTGACAGGCGCTGTAATTATCAATCAGTTTCACTGATTGATAATTATTTATTATATTGGCAAAAATATTGGAGTGTGTAGGCTCCCGGACATCGCACAGTATACATGTACTTATAGATCATTATTAGAGTTACTTTTGTCACTATGAATATATTATATTAGAGTTATTGTTATTATTATTCCTCTCAAATTCCCAACTTAGTGCAATTCTATAGACCACCGTCGTATCTAACTGTCTGAAAGATGTTAACTTTCGGCTTTCGACCTGTTACTGAATCTTTTGCATCTGTCTATCGGTTTCTGTGTAATTTGTCTATTTTCCCACTTTAGGCACCATATTTATCAACTCTAAAATTATGACTCGAACCCAGAAGTCCGTGCGCGCCAAAGGTAAATATCATGGCGTTGAGGGAAGGTCCAATGGCACTGAGGTAAACGGTAGTAGAATAAGGTTGGAAAAAGTTTGATACTTTACAAGGAATTCGTTGTGTTCCGAAATGACAAGAGACAGAACTTTAGCCTTGAGAGCCGAGGTGAAAGAGGTAACTTTTCGGTTAGTTACTCAATATTTAGCGGATCGTGCTCCACTTGTGTGAGGATGCTGTAGGGTAGGGGATAAAACTAGTCCGGTCGGTCGAGAAGTGTTGTTCTAAACGATCGAATATTACATACACACTTTTGTTTACCTGTATAAATACTTAGTAAGCACCTTGGGTTTCTCTACTAGTTATTCATTTTAGCTGGTACAGTATTTGGTATAGTCTTTTAAATGGCGAGCTCGGATACGTCTGTCAAGTTACACACTCGACTGAAGTACTTAAGAGGATGATGAAGGTAGTTTAGGGGAGGGCTGGCTGGCCACTCACTCACTCCAGATGCGCTGCACTTTAAATATGAGGAGTTAAATCAGTTTTTCAGTCTAAAGTTGTCAATCGGTTTAGCCCTCCACATCCTAAGTGTATTTATAGCAATGATTCATTGATTCTGATGCGTCACTATGTAAATAGACAATTATTAGTTTGTGTTTTACTATAGATGTTTATATATTGTACAGTTTGTTAAAACCTTTGGTCCCTAATTTGGTCTCCTAGGCCTTTATCTCAACTTCCTTGCTCACTCCATAACTAGTTCTTCTTTCTCAAGTAGAATTTACCTATTTACTATTTTGTTGTGGATTCGTTGTAAATTGTTGCATATAATGCTGATCAGCCAAAGAAATTTCTTTGATTGATTGATTGGTTGAACGTATGCAGAAATTCGGAACTGTAGAAACAGTTTCTCAGTTGATTTGAAGGCTTTATCAGGAAATGGTGAGATCCAGCTCAGCGTACCTAAATAAACATTAAGATGTTGTCTAGTTAGTTTGTTTCCATCATCTTTTAGGGTAAACTGTCCTTGCTGTATGGTTGATGTATCCTGTTTAGTAAGTCACTTTAAGTAAGTAAAATTCTGTTAGTGTATGGAGAGCTTGCCGCTAAACTATTTAGTTCTGAATTGCTCTGTAGGCTCACCAGTCTGTCGAGTTCAGATAGTGGGGGAGTTGGGAGAATGATCTCCAATGGTATCCAGAAGGGACTTAATGTTTTGAACAAACTGAGGAGGCCATGGAGTAATGGAGAACCCACTGGGGCGCAGAGCTGAGGAACCGAGTTTGATACCCGTATCCCTCGTAAGGTTGAATAGTCCTTCTTTCGCTAGGCGACGGTGTTTGTTAAGATGAAATGAAAACTGTAATGGGCGTCTTGCATGGCTGCCGACAGTTAAATTTGACTCCTGTAATAACTTGTCTTCATTCGTTCGTACTATACCTGTAATCATACTGCTGTTTGTCAGTTTGAAATTAAATGGAAATTATTATTATTTTTATTATTGTTGATTTTCGATAACATAATGACCTGCACTACAAAAACTATTGTCGGCCTATGTTATCAGTTTGTTTTCCCATTCCTGGCGGTGCGTTAGATGCCAATTGCTCCAGGGATCTCCATGCCAGAGTTCAGAGAATTTACAAATTTTCAATGTACAGGATGTTTCTGTGAATTATGTTTAGGCTGTGACGGATAACGATGTGGACGTGGAGAATGGAGAGGCTGTCTCATGGAAGAAGTCAGCTCCAACATTCATGGAGGCCTTTTTCCAAGAGGTAATCTTTGAACTGGGAGTTTAGAGACTGTCTTTTTATAATGTAACAATAAGGATATTATAAAACTGTCACATGTTGTAAAGAAATATATGGAGAAACTTGAGTTTAGAGTCTTAGATGCCTCATCTTCACTAAGGTGGAAGATCTTGAAAGCATAATTTGTGTCAGTATTTATGTTGCTGCACTTTGCAAATATAAGCCAATGACACTTAGATGATCACCCTGTTAAAAGCAAGGACATTTTTTGTCTCCAGTCCTAGATTCTATTATTTGCTAAGTTAGTACGCACAATCGCACATATTGGGTCTTTTGCATTCACACATTACGAATATTTTTATAGCAAGGCTACTACTCAGGAGCGCTCCCAACTCCAGCACGGCTGAAGGAGACAGTTTTAGGGCAAGATAAAAGCCCTGTAGACCTGTGAATGGTCACTGAGAGCATGCTTACCAATTTCTGTAGATGACCTAGATTTTGCATGTTTTATAAGATTATTTTATGTTCCTATATGAAATAGGTAGACCATAATTTAGCATATTCTTTGACACCTCTACCTGCAAGGAAGCCGATATATTGTTTTGTAATTGCGTGCTCTGTTTATTCTGATTCCTAGGTCGAGGTTATTCGTAGTACGATAGCCAACATTGCAATGAAAGTTTCTGAAGTGAAGAAAACACACAGTGACATTTTGAACTCAATAGTCCCACAAGATACAGACAGTGAGTCTTAGTCTTGTTGCTGTGTATCATTTGGTTATGTAATCTATTAAAGTCTGGGTAAAGTAACATAATCACTTATTTGGTACATTTTTGGTCACTGATTTTTTGTTTCACATGGTACACTGAAATTTTCATGATCGACAGGGATTTTAGATGATGCACAGAGACTTGAAGCCAGCAGAGACTTGAGGCCGGTAGAGAATTTAATCCAGTGCTTACATTAATTATTTTTGTTTAATTTTTTTTATTTAATGGGCTTTGTTATTCGTTGTTTTTGTAAGTGTAATTATAGCTGGGTTTTTAAAATTTTTTTATCAATATTGCTCTGTCTGACTCTCCCTCTAAGCCCGCCTCTCTCGCTTACTTTCTCTTCCTTTGTCTATAGATGTATGCATGTATGATGCAATTGTTGCATGTATGTTCCATCATTGTGGGTGTTTTTGCATATGGCCATTGTATGTCGCCATTACCAGTCGACAGCTGGATTAGTTTTGCATTTCCCGTGCTTCAAGAATCACATCACATCACATATGTCTCCTTCTCTGAAGCTCTTGTCTCTGAGCATCTGGATTTTGTTCGTCATGTTATATCTTTGGTCAACCTGTTTGACAGTCAGAGGGGTTGTCCATATGTCTGACCTGATGCTGCCCTTGGCATCAAGGTGGTGCCCCACTCTGCTTTTAAGCATCCCTTTAGAAATTTGTGCATGTTCAGTTTCATGACCGTAGGGAGCCTTATAAATCCATTCATTCTTTCATGAAGAGAATTTATGTATGTCAATTGGCAGGTTTATAAAGATGAGAAACAATGATTATGATAATATTATAATTATCATAGTAATTAAAATGATTGTATTGAGCTGTGGTGCTAACCAGGGGTGTATGTTAGAAAAGTTTTTCTGTAAAATCTTCTCATTTATCTATGACTATGTTATATGTTAAATTTTGCTGATGTGATGAATCATGACTTTTCAGAAAAGAAACAAGAGTTGGAAACGTTAATGGCTGGGATAACGTCATCTTCTCATTCTGTTCGTACTAAGTTAAAAGGTATTTGCAATCTAATGCGTTTTTGTTGTCATGTTACATTGCTATCAGACAATAGTATCAGACAATAAGACACTAATCAGTGGTTCATAGATGTAATTAAACGAGGGTATCCGCTCATTTATTAACTAAAACCAGGTTTGCAATCTATGTTCTTGCTTTGTTATTGAGTTTTTTGTCTTATCATTTTCTTTGCTCCTGAGTTGAATTTGTGGTGTAAATATGCAAATAACGATTTTAATTTAAAGCATCTTTCAACAACAGACGAATAATAATGATAAATTAACCCTCAGTAATTATAACAATAGGGCCCGTATTCATAAGGCTGGCTTAGATTGTTCCTGGCTTGGCACCAAATCTGGCCTAGACCACATTTAAGCCAGGAATAAGAGTTAAGTCCAGTGGTCTCATTAATTAATGCGAGGTTATTTTGGTCAAAATCTTTTCTTCATTAGCACTATAATGATGAGCATGTAATAAAAGTGACTGCAGTTCGGTCTTTAAAGGGTTATGCATTTGACAACCTTTCTTTTCAATCATGGTTTGAGTTATAAGGTCAGGAATGAATCGATTTATAATCACTTGAAGAGGTGTACTTAAATGTGCCAGTTCAACTACATTAACGAAACCACAATGATGAAGTGAAGTACAACTGAATATTTTAATGGTGTACAGTTGACCAGATGGTACTACAGATGAAGTATTTGGACATTTATATACTGCCTTTTCTCAAGCCATAAGTAAATTTCAATTTCTCAGTACTGTTTGTGTATCAAGGTTGATACAAATATTGGTTTCACAGTCACTTAGTATACTGTTCAAGTTCATTTTAAGGAAGTTTCAACTTTGTTGAGTTTAAAGTTCTGAGTTGCTGTTTGATTTAGATATTGAAATTCAGATTAAGCAAGAACAGGAATCGCATTTCACTAGCGCTGACTTAAGAATACGTAGAGCTCAGGTTTGTTCATTTGTCTGCTTTTGAGTTCCGTTTAAGCTTATATGCTTGTATATTCGTTTTTGTTGTCGTAATCTACAAATTCAATAGCTTAGCAATAGTGACACGAACAATGCTGACATTGTTAATTGTTAGTTTTTTTGGTAGAACAAGCTTATTGCTTTTGTCAGTCCATATTATATGTTTGAGATTTTGGCAATATGGTAGTCTATCATGAGCAAGTATTGGTTGTAATTTTATGACAACAGCTTCGAGGGTCCTGAGCTGACATGGCATAATGACTCAGGTTTAGTTTTATCTCTATGTACAGACTGGAAGTAAGCAACAAGCTCTGCAATGCACTAATCACATATCCCAAATCTTGAGATTTGCATGATCGACGGGATTAAATATGATGCACAGAGACTTGAAGCCAGTAGAAAAGAGAGATAATAAAACCATAACAGTCAACATCTCATGTAGTTACTGTGTTATGTAGTTAGCATCTTATGTAGCCAAAATCTTCTGTAGTCAGCATCTTCTGTAGTCAACATCTTCTGTAGTCAACATCTTCTGTAGTCAACATATTCTGTAGTCAACATTTTATGTATTCAACATCTTCTGTAGTCGACATCTTCTGTAGTCAACATATTCTGTAGTCAACATCTCCTGTATTCAACATCTCCTGTATTCAACATCTTCTGTAGTCGACATCTTCTGTAGTCGGCATCTTCTGTAGTCAATATGTTGTGTAGTCAACATGTTTGACTCCTTTTACTTATTTTTGCTTCACAAGACATGAATATGACCCAACCGGATATGACCCAACTGTTTTCATTGGATTTAATTAATCACCAGCATGTGGGCAATCTATCTGTCGTAGGTCGTGTTTTACATAGAGAGGTTTGTGATTACCCATCGAATGTAATGTAATGATGACAATTTATTTATATAGTGCTGTGATTGGTGGACTGTTTCTAGTGTTGTTTACATTTACCGGAGCTCTACGTGCATCATATGGGTGATTCTGTTTTGCATTCGTCTTTCTTAGCACGGCATGCTCTCCAGGAAGTTCATTGACGTGATGACTGAATACAACAACCATCAGGTTCAGTTCCGAGACCTTTGCAAAGATCGCATTCAGCGACAGCTTGCAATCAGTACGGTCTTTTCCACGCTTTATATCAATCAAGATGTATTTATATAGCACCCCTTTAAGAGGGATTGCAATATAAGGAATGAATTAATGTGACCTGGTGACTGAATAACTGCACCTCATGTTTATATTTACATTTTTATGTAATTTTGCACACATTAAAGATTTTAATTTTATATAACAACAAGTTAATGTATGAAAAGGCCCAAATAAGGTTAGGCTCCATTCAAGTTCACCATTCCAAGTTGTCTAAAATGCTTTATTTAAAGGTTTAATTAATTAAGCTTAATTAAGTTCATTGCAACAAGATTATAGCATCCTTGAGTATAGGGAAATAAGCATTTGAAACGTTTCATTTTGGATCATGTGAGCTGACGATCATACTCCATGCTTGTGAATTGATGTGTTGTGCTTTTTGAATGTTAAACTGCAATAACATAAATGATGGCTGGCTATGTCTGGCTCGTTTCCATTAGAGTTGATATCAGTATCTCTCTCTATCCTTCTTGTTGTCCTGTTGTTCGTTACTGAAAGTTTTGTTGGTTTCACTTACTTGTAATAACTGAATCTGTGCGTGATAGAGATTACTTAAATTTCAATTTTTTCTGTTAGCAAATAATAAAGCCGTAACAGACGCGGAAATCGAAGATATGCTTGAAGCCGGTGATCTTTCAGACTTTACACAAGGGGTCAGTTATGTGCTATATAATTTTTGAAAATTCTGTGTTTCTAAAAACATTCTGTTGCTATTTATAGCAATGAAGTATGTGTGTATGTTTTAAGACATGTTGTGAGAAGTATGTGTGTATGTTTTAAGACATGTTGTGAGAAGTATGTGTGTATGTTTGGTAAGATAGATAGAGAGGCAGTCTTTGGGCGATAAGCAAATTCAAAGAGGTAATCTTAGGTTGAGAACAAAATAACACAGGTGACTTAGCAGAAGTTACAGACCCAGAGAGAAACAGATGAAGAGAGAGACAGAAAGAGAGAGATAGACATATAGAATAACTGAAACAGAGAGAGACAGACACTGAGAGGCGGAGAGACAGGCACAGAGAGATGGACAGACATACAGAAAGAGAGAGACAGACACAGAGAGATAGAAAGACATACAGAAAGAGAGAGACAGACACAGAGAGATAGAAAGACATACAGAAAGAGAGAGACAGACACAGAGAGATAGAAAGACATACGGAAAGAGAGAGACAGACACAGAGAGATAGAAAGACATACGGAAAGAGAGAGACAGACACAGAGAGATAGAAAGACATACAGAAAGAGAGAGACAGACACAGAGAGATAGAAAGACATACAGAAAGAGAGAGACAGACACAGAGAGATAGAAAGACATACGGAAAGAGAGAGACAGACACAGAGAGATAGAAAGACATACGGAAAGAGAGAGACAGACACAGAGAGATAGAAAGACATACAGAAAGAGAGAGACAGACACAGAGAGATAGAACGACATACAGAAAGAGAGAGACAGACACAGAGAGATAGAAAGACATACGGAAAGAGAGAGACAGACACAGAGAGATAGAAAGACATACAGAAAGAGAGAGACAGACACAGAGAGATAGAAAGACATACAGAAAGAGAGAGACAGACACAGAGAGATAGAAAGACATACAGAAAGAGAGAGACAGACGCAGAGAGGTCATCGTAGTAGAATTCGTGTTACCATGATGTGTATTTGATATAGACTTGTTTTTCCTGCAGTTATAAACGTGCGAAGTCTTGCTTCGTTTTCTCGTAGATGCTTGTGCAGAGTCAGCAGACGAAGCAGTTGCTGAAAGACATCGAAGATCGTCACGAGGACATCGTTCGACTGGAGAGAAGTCTTCGAGAAGTTCGCGACCTGTTTGTTGACATATCGATCCATGTGGAACAACAGGTGAGAAGCCATCTTACGTCACCATCCCCAACTAACAGAAGAAACCCGTTATGATGCTATCTTTAGAAGTCTTACCACGCGCTGCCTCATTACAGTGTTATATATGAGTTTATTCAACACAAAATTTGAAAGTACAAAAACGAACAATAAGTACTGACAGATGCAAAACTCATAATGAAGCATATTATAACAAATCTCTGCAGAGTTACTATGGCGTCCACTCAAATTGATTGTGTGGAGAATCTTTCCTAATCGTTTCTTTGAAACATGATCATGGTTGAGGTCATACAGCTGCTATAAAAAAAACATGTGCCTTATATTTATCATAACATATCTGGCTACTAATACCCAGAAAATACTCTTCAGCAGATTATTGAAATCATGACATTCTTCATTCTTGGAGTTTATTTCCAATTTGGTATGCTTTTGCTGGTTTTGATTTTTGTCAAACTAGTTAAGTTTATTTCTTATCATGACTCATATTGTTTTATGTTCAATTAAGGAGTTATCCGTCTGCCTACTCATGTCATTGCAAGGTTATTGGGGAGTACGTGGCAAGCGGGGCTTAGGTCCTTTTAGGTTTTTCCCTTTGAGCCATTGTTTCTGCTTTGTCCTGCATATATGTAGGTGACATGAGCATTCAGGTACACTTAAAACTTGATTGATTGATTGCTTCAGGGCGAGATGATTGATTCTATTGAGTACAACATTGATCAAACTCAAAATTTTATTGGATCGGCAATGGAAGAAACTCACAAAGCTCTCACTTATCGGAAGAAGGCCAGGAAAGTAAGAGCTTCTTTGTTTGATGACTTCATGTGAAAGAAATATTGAGTGATCATTCGCTCATTCAGAGGACTTATATAGTGGCCTTTCAAGATAATTACCTACTCAGATATGCTCATTGCTGATCATTTTTGCTGCATGGTATAACTTTGGAGTTTGAGCTCACATTTTGGAATTCATTATCCATTGAAATTGATAGTCGTGGATTGCCATAAAAATTGATTTAATTGATCGATTGATTGATTTGGAATTATAATCCACAGGAAGTGATAGTGGTTTATAGTGGCTGACTGACTGACTGATAATATCTCCTTGGGTTAATTGCATCTCCATTTAGGGCTATGTCTAATCTGATTACCATGACTTGTATCGTTTTGTTTACATACTGCACAAGATCTCCCATTGTGCAGTATCACTTTTGTTCATGTGCTGATTTGCACTGCCAGTCACTTCTGCTCCTTACATCTATGCTAGTATCACTTCACTAAATCTTTCCACTTAATGCCATTGTCCGGTGGTCTCCCGAACGTTGCCTAATTGACGTCATTTTGGATCCTCTCCACGTGACTTCCTGTGTCTGAGCGCATCCAGTTCAAAATTGTAGGTGTTCGACATTATGATTGTGGTGCTATAGAAGTTGTTAGATATTGCTTGCTAACAATGCTGATGAAGATGATTATAAAAGAGTTTATTGAAAAGAAGTATTTTCTGATTACAGAAAAAGATGTTCATCATCCTATGTGTGGTGATAGCTGTCATAGTTCTGGTGCTTATTATTGCTCTGTCCGTTGCTTTGTCATGATATCCGACGACAAATCTGAAGGTACTAACTCAGTTTTTACAAATAAGGCCTTCACAGATATTTACATACATCAGGAGAGATCACAGGTGAAGGTAATTTATTAGTTTTCAAAATAATATTCTTCTTTGAGATGTTTTTGCAGGAAAACTATTAAAGGAATAATGCATTTTAAATTCCAATTTTTGAACCTGAGGCTGGAATTACCTTTGTCTCTGAGCTGTCTTTATGCAAAAAGTACACCAAACAGGGCAACCCTTTGAGATGCTAGTGTCAATATTAAGCTTAATAAAATGCAATTTCCATGCCATAGCTGATAATTATTAAGTTCTAGCTGAGTGACTTTACTATGATATATCTAAGCGTTTGAGGAATCGGTTTGTATTGAGCTTATCAACTCATTTAATATGGTTTATAAATTGAGTTTATCAACTCATTTAATCAGTAGCCAAGAATATGAATTCTTGGGTGCTGATTGGGAAAACTTTTTTGTAACGTGAATTTCGAAATGATGCTTGGATCCAGAATATAATTCTCCTGTTGTGCTCTTGTCATTTACATGATAGTCTTGTGAGAATTAATAGTCTTCCAGAAGTGGGCAGATGATGGTTAGACACCAGCCAAAATATTAGAGCGTAAATAGAGAAAGTCATGAAACCATTATTAAGGAATTGATTATGGTATACATTATCAATCTCATAAAAGAGTTAATTAATTAGGAATAGCTTGATGAATGAGTGATAAAATGACTCTTTCATTTAACAGATGAATGAAACTGTTCACTGGACGAATTCACGAGAATTAAGACGGCATCTTCATCGTTACTTTTGCGCCATTTCATTACGATCTTCATTGTCGTCAACATTGTCGTAACTGATCCAGAGCGGCGATAATCAATTGATTCTTGAAACTCAGTTCATATATTTTTTATAGAAAATCTACATTATTCCAAAGACGACGGTTTTAAAGTTCTTTTTTAGATTTACATTTTGAAGACTATTGTAGCTACGTGTATTTAGGACACATTGTAAATGAACTGTTTGTAGTGCCTTAGTAATGCACCTTGTACAGAAAATTTATGAGTATTGGGTTATGTCCTTCTAGCCAATGGATCAAATTTTGTCATAGTTCGGCCCAGGTTAAGAAGTACTTGCTGTTCACTGGCCTAATGCGTTCTGTAGTTTTTCTAAGAATTGTAGAAAATAGTTACTGGTACAGTACTAGTATTTCAACATTTGTATAGCTCTATTGTGAGTTAGAAATGCTTGTTTATAAGTATCTACTACTGGCAAATCATGTATTCTATTGGCTGCCCGGTGTGCAATATACATTCTACCAATGATAGGCTTTTGCAGGGCAGCTAGCTTGCTATATATATATCTGGTATTTCAATCTCACATTGCATGTTTTCTGTATGACTGAATGACACATTATAGCCTTTAAGTTACGAATATGCACATGGCATTACAGCCTTTAAGTTACGAGTGTGCGCATCATGGCATTATAGCCTTTAAGTTATGCGTATGCGCACGGCATTATAGCCTTTAAGTTATGCATATGCACATGGCAGTATAGCCTTTAAGTTATGCGTATGCACATGGCAGTATAGCCGTTAGTTGCCTTGACAAAGTGTTTATTATGTAATTGAGGCACGCTTGACTGGTCATGCACCTGTCTTTTCACCTCTGTCATCCCGGTGTGTCATGTATGAAATTGACAATTGTCATGCCACATAAAATGGAAAAGTTTAGAAAGGCTTGTCCAGTTGTTGCGTTGCCGTTGTTTGGCTTCCGTTTGACTAGCACAGAACTTTCATTGAACACAGACCATGAAGGACTATTGTGAATAGAAGCCAGTAATAAATTTTCTCTCCTAAGGCTTTAAAGCATTTAATATCATTAATTCTGAACAGTTACATTTGATTTGGTAGTATTGAAAATCGTGAAAGAAATCATCAAACCTTTAATCAACGTGACTTGTAAGCCTATAAGAGACCTGTTCTTGCATCTACAGTACATTTGTATGTCAACTGGCCTTCAAACAGACTAAGAGTCACGTTTCAGCACCTTTGAGAAGTTCCAAAATGGTTCTATATAAATAGGCAGTTAATTGTACAGATTTGGAATTTATGTGGCTTTAAATTGTCACAGATCTGAGGTCTGAAAACAACTGGAAAAGTTTCTTATACCATTTTGGGTGACGACATGGTTCGACTGTTTATTGATAGGTTGTTCTTGTTCAATCATAGACTGATGACGTCATCATTTCTCAACATTGTTATATGGTTCAAATGTCGATGTTAATATAATTATCACATGTTATTGTTATGATGTTATCAGTCTGTAACATGATTTTATAGTGTTGTGATGTGATAAGGTTGTCATCTGGTAACGTTATTGCTTGATAATCCTGATAATCCTGTTGTTTGGTGATATCATCATGTGACAATGTTGTCGTATAATAACGTTATTGTTGCTTTTCATTTAGACTCAGGGCACAGTCGTATTGTTCTTCCAAGATTATTCAAATGCCAGTGTTCTGAAATACATTTCTAAACGAAAATAATAGTGCACTTAAATTGATAAATTGTTCAAATAAAGGTCACAATGAAGTGGGTTTCCACTACAGTTTGATACATTACATAATGCGCTAACTGTACATGGTTTGTATCTAGCTGAATATTGTGTAAAGTATAAAATGTATGCTGTGACATTCATCAAGTCACCAGTCAGCTGCATCGTAAAAAAATTTCTATTTATTAGGAAAGTCCATATTTGGCATTGCCCTCCCAATGGTCCTATTGGCATGCCCTCTCCACTATAGCCTTTCATTAGGCTTCTATGTTAATTTTTGTAGGGCTAGCTAACTGTGTTACAGAGTGGGGTGTTTTGAAACTGCCATGTCCAGCAGACTAATTAGTAATTAAGTAGGTATGTATAATTTATTGAAAAACCAACTGTTAACCACAGTTTGTTGTACATAGTTCATCAAAAAATAAATAAATTTAAATATAAAATCATCCTTATGACATAGGATTTATGAGCTAGAGAGTTTGCCTGATATACGACTCATTGTAAACAAGTTATTTGCAGGGCTAACCAACAGCTGCATTGTACTCGGCTCTAGTTAGTACTAATTAGATTCAGCTGTCTGGTTTAAGTTATTGTTTAACACCCTTAACGATGATCAGTATTGGTTTCCCAGTCAATAATAGTACAAAAGCGTGACAGTGTTGTTACCATCAATTGTTTTTGAGGGAATAGTCGAGTTATTAATGCACATTGATCAATAACAGGCGCAACCCTGCATTAACAATTGCAATATCAGGGGCTTTGTTGGTCACTTTGTGGCTAAAGCAGAAGCTTTTACCACTTGTGGCTTGATCTTCAATATTTCTTCTATGACTTGCTTTTGCCGAGACTGACGATCGAGAACTTCGATGACTTTGAAAGGAATCTTTAACTCGTCCAACAGAGAGAACATCTTCTGGGTAAATAGTTTCAGTTCTTGCATGTTGGGACACCGGCGTATTCCATCATCAATCATACACTCGGGATGAGGTGTTAACACAAACACCAGCGATTCTCTCAGTCTGCAAGAACATTGACAAACAGGTTATTCCAAAGTGTCAAAGTGGTTCTATCGTTTTACCGTGATGGGGTTTAATTCAGCAGATAAACATAACTTTTTGGTACTCAGTGCATGACTGTGGCCATGTGGGGTTACTATTAAACCCAGCAACACACTTGTTGGGTCGCCATCGTCCTAGTTTGTGTTTGATAGTATCTATGGAGACTGGATATAGAATTTTGTGACATGTAATAGAATGCTTGTAGGGTCTATAGCTCCACTCTGCACGGCTCAACACATAGCTAAACGGAGAGCAGGAAAGTCTTCAGGCGCCTCGAGAAGGCAGCAGAGGGAAGAGAGAGCAGCTCCTCCCGAAGAGCATGGTGGAGGCGGTTCCAGCTGGTGGGACCCACCGTCACCCACGTATATTCGTCATGGGTAAGATCTCTTGCACCATGGTACATTGGATAAACGTCGCCTCAATGTTAGCATGATGGCTGAGTAGATGGGCAGAAATAGGAGCTTATATGGTGCTCTTACCTGTGCATAATCATGATGGTGATATTTTTTTTACTATAAAAGGTTTTAGAATCTATCTAGACTAGCTACTATTAGCTAGCCTAGACTTTAAATACGATGTGAACCATGCAGTTTAATTAACGTAGGCCTACCTGCCAATGAATTCTTGAACAAAGGGCAGCTCTTGAAGGCGTCTTCTTGGCTCCTCTCCCAGATACGTGTCGAGGTACACCAGTGGATCAATGCCTCGATCGCACACGTAATCTATAGTATATATATATATATATATATATATATATATATAGTATATATGACACGTACGCCAGTCTATAGCTGACTACAGTCCATTATAAAACAATCTATAATTAGTAACAATTTTACATCTTCTGAGCCTTGGCATAATTATGAAGACGGGTGACAATTCCTCTCCCTCACGATCTGATCGTCCCACGACAGTACATACAAGTTCGTATGCAGAGGCGTAGGGACATTTCAGTGGTGGGGGGGTAGATTTTATTGGAGCTGCTACCGAGTGTTCATATTGTGATAATAGTTTGTTCAGCTTTTCCATGGCGCCTACTTGCCAAGAAAAACAGGAATACCCGAAATTGCGCGGAACCTGCCGGTATAAATAAGCCTACGCCTAAGGCTCACGAGCAGAGATATTGCAAATTTATGTCCTGAGGGGACTTAAGTCACTTAACCTCCGAACTCTTGTTTAACGGTGGCCTACAATCACCATAGGCTAATCACCATGGTGATTAGCGCGCTCATGAATTTCCTGTTAACTTTCTACGATAGACCTAATAAATACTACACATTTGTCATAGTATATTAGGTCCATCTTTGTTTGACTGGACTGCATCAAAATCGTAATGTCCAAATTCTAGAGAGCGAATCGAAAGTCAAGCGCAGGGCATCCGATAAATTATTCCCGAGCGCTGCATCGAATCAGATACATGTATGGTTCGTCCAACTGGTAGTCCATGGGAGGTCCAGGTTCGATTGTCAGAGGGCAGGGTATGGCTGTTAGGGCGGGTGTCATCTAGGACGAGAGTTGTAAGGTCACGGTTAGGATGAGTCAGGGTACACGATCAAGTTCTCAAACAGATGAACGGGTCTACATCACCGCGATCGAGTCTGTTGCCATGCATTGCAAATAGCCTACTCGTCTGATACCTATTTCATACAGAAATACAAAGGCCTATGCCTAGAATACAAAATATAATAGTATGCTTAAGCCCCATAGACCTCGATAGGCCTACCTGTTCCAGCTGACACGCTGTTATTAGATAACTCCAGAAGTCGTTTCAGAATCATTTCCTGCAGCTTTGCAAATCTGTCCGGATACTTCTCGTGATCCCACTCATCTCTGCTCCAACCTGATTATACGAACAACATTTACTAAATGCCTTTAACTTGGCGCATCGTAGGCCTATATAAAGTCTTTAATTAAGCGGTTTAAAAATAAATTGGCTTAATTGCATGCCCACAAATTGAGTGTGGCTATTTTAAATTTTGAAGCTAGCAGTGTTTAAGGATTAAGCCTCACTCACGACGTGCTTTAATAGGACCCACCATACAGAGGCGGCTATCCGGGGTCGAGGGGACAGGTCCCCCACCTATTACATAGATGGGACACGTTATACGTGTGACCCCCACATTTCATACCCCTCTCATTGGGTGTCCCCCACCTGTGACCTATCAAACGAGATCGCCGCCTCTGCCACTATATATAGCATTAGCCTATGCAGAGATCTACAATATGAAAGTATCTGCTACACTCATAGCGTCACATATAGGCCTAGGCCTAAGCTTTGCCGGCGCTATTTGAGGATCGACAGGAACTCGACCTCTAGTCTCTAGCGGCCTAGCAGATCGAAGAAGGTGCAATTTCATAGCCTTATACAATTACCTTGTTACAGCTGCACAATGTCATGTCCAAAAACTAGTAGTAGGGTATTGAAGCTTCTGGAACAATTTACCAAAAACTAGGTCAAAAATCCGCCAAATCGCCCACCTATAGGTCACTTAACACATTGAGGTAGGGTTATAAAAGATATATATATATCGTTTACAATGACTGTTGGGTACGAGACCAAAAACTCGAGACCAAGACCAAAACCGATCGAGGTCCGACTCCAGTACTAAGACCAAGACCGAGTGGTCCGAGACCAAGACCACGACCGATACTCTTTTTTTAAATAAACAATTCAATTTATTAAGACGCTAACACGGAATAACACGCTTAAAACATTAATTTTATTTCTGAAGAATACTAATCTTAATAATGGTCCAGAAAACAGTTTTACCGGCCATTCTGAACTTTTGCGGGTTCAGCCCTTGATTTCGGCCTGTGACTATCACACTATAAATTACTTACAGTATAAGATAGGTAAATAGGCATAGGCTTACTGTAAGACATTTGTAGTTGTGCAAAAACTATAGATTTTTATATAAAACTTAACAATTTCAATTTTATACATTCTAAAATTTATAGGTAGGCTATACACAGACTGTGCTCATCAATGCGTACTATAAAATGTATTTTACTTTGTAGCTAATTTTAATTTCTTTCGACAACACGTATAGCTAGATGCGTTGTATTAAGATCTATTAGTTTGGTCAGCACGCCATATATCGATAACAATCGCGTAAAGCATAAACATCCGCTTAAACAGTGTCTACAATAATCGAAAATAACCGACAAATATCTAAAAAATTGCTCTGGTGCTGCAAATGACCAAGAACGGTAATTTAAGACGGAGACCAATCCCAAGACCGTTCCTTAATACCAAGACCGACGTATACGAGACCGAGACCAAGACCGATGGTCCGAGACCAAGACCGATAGGTACTATGGGTTTTGTCCTCTGAATATACAATTAATGCACTGCCTGGTTGAGTGAAGGCACGATTGAGTGACCAGGCCACACCAGCCCCATTTCCAGGCCACCAAAACCGTCCGAAATCTTCCCTACACACAGACTCACCTAATTCCTGAAAAATATCTCTGGCGACATTGCCGTAGGCATTAACTTGCACGAGTGACGTCATAAAATCGTTCATAAGCGTCGTCTTGCCTGTGCTATGGGCGCCGCACAAATATACGCAGATCGACATGTCTGCAGTTCTACGCTTAAATCAGCTCTATTTAAGCTATGGGTTCGACTATACTAAAAGGCCTAGAAAATTCCTATTGAAGCGAACTGCGCACTGGGTTTTTTTACTGAAGCGGGAGTGTTCAGCAAACTAAAAATTCCGTTCTTTCGTTTTCTCTTTTGAGAATTAATTCCATGTTTAGTTCGCAAAAGCTGGCAAAATGTCCGTCTTATCGCTTTCTATTTTGAAATTAATTTCATGATTCGTAGGCATAATATGTTCAAAAATGTCGTGCTTTCGCTTTTCAAAAAATGTTTCCGTGTTTATTGTGCTCCACACAATCGGAGATGGAAGGAGCTCAGCAGAGAACAGAAATTTAAAAAAACCGGAGAGAGTTAGGGGCAGGAGACATCGAAAACAAGGTGAATGAGTCAAGTGATTTAATATAATGTTACTTGCAGGGTCTGAGGCTCTGAGCTCAACTGCGAACACTGTGATAATTGATGTAGGCCTACAAAGTACATATCCTGCCAGGATGCCCGCCAGGAGCCCATATTCCAAGACGGGACCCATATAGAGACCACATGCTCATCATTGTAATGTCCATTAACATGCTGGCAGAGAAGTGATGCACACAATTAAACAACACAGGGTCGTGTTAAATGTCTAATTTGGAATAACACGAGGCGCCCTGATGATCACACACTCTCTGCCTTGAAAAGGTCCTGAAAATCTCTGCAGAAATGTCTTGTATATATTAGTAGGTCAATTTACATTACATCGCAGTTACAACTTACATCGTAACGGTCACATTCACTGGACCGACACCACCACACGCTCAATGCACGAGTAACTGTAACTAGTAACTTCTATGGCGCTGGGGACCAGATAGGGAGGCCCAGAGACAAATGCCTCCAATTTTAAGTAAGGGGAATTCATTTTAATCTTACAGAGAATATCTTGCCTTCCTGATACTTAGGACCGGGGGTTTGCCTCTGGAGCTTGCACCCCTGGCACTGGTGTTGAATTTGTTGGAGACAAATGCCTCCAATTTTAAGTAAGGGGAATTCATTTTAATCTTACAGAGAATATCTTGCCTTCCTGATACTTAGGACCGGGGGTTTGCCTCTGGAGTTTGCACCCCTGGCATTGGTGTTGAATGCACAAGGCATCAACCTATGACACACTAAAACCAAGTCGTAATCATGTTAATATCAAGTCTAGAGAATGTAATGACAAAAGCAACCAAGCACAATGGACAGACACAGGGAGAGAGATTTTGAACAGAGCGGACAGACACAGGAATGTAATGAAAATCGTCCAAAATACCTAAGCACCCACAAAAGCAACATCTTGGAAACCAGCTAATTCACCGGTGCTATGCCAAATCAAGAGACATATTGAGCAGAATGGACAGACACAGGAAGAAAGATATCGATAAGACACAGAGAGAGAGTTCTAACATCTATGTCCAGCACATAAAATGGATCGTTCACCCAGAATACAAGTTTGTAATTCCTGTTTAAGATATGACCAGAGATGAAAATCAAAAGACCTGACTGAGCAATAAGAAGTCTGGGAATTAAAGACTGACTATAAGTGGCTAGCTAGACGTACAAGTTTAACAATCTAGGAATCGCAATTTGAGAGCAATCCTCGTTAAATCCTTTGCTGAATAGGAAGTCAATGCGAAGATTGAAGCACACAGGTTATAGGTTCATGTCTTTATGTACTAGTAATGGTTCCAGGCAAAGCGTTCTATGACCTATGACCAATGAATCAATATTATGAACAATTAACCTCTGTTACCTGAGACAAATAATTATTGGAGGACACAATATTAAGTAGGCAACAGCTGCACACAATCATTTAACCAAACTAGCTTCATTTACAAATATACAGACTGTCTAAGGGAAGACTCAGACAGACGCTCTGTGAATTACAAGGTAAGCGCTCTAGACCAGACGAGGCGCCCTGAGGATCAGCATTGTTGAATAGCGGAGTGAAGATCGAATATCTTCGTCATTGTCAAACACTGTAATCGTTCTATGGGAAGTAGTACATAAGAAACCTAAAGAAACATACAGTACAATACAATATCGATACTACAAGTTACACGCATCGGCAGGATATGTCTTGCAGAAAATCCAGCATTACCGTGGTTAGTCACCGTTAAATGACACTGTGTCAAAACAAAGATCATCAGCGTCGCCCTCTTGCTTTCTCAACGCTTTGGACTGACAATACCACCACAGCATGAGCAATGGAAGAGCTGAATATCTATGCACCTCAGAGGAGACCCAAATGGGCTCCCTATGATACACGGGTCCCTGTGCGATCCACCTGGACAATCAATGCAACCACTCGGCCATCAGCTTACATCTTCGAATAATGCAACATTTTAATGTTAAAAAATTAAATTAAGTACAACAACTGCAACAGACAACATAGGTGGTAATGTGCAACAACGAAAATGTAGCATATGACAAATGAATTGTGAAATATAGCGTCAAACAATACAACAACAAAAACAATGTCATTAAAGGAACATAGAAAAGAGGTGGAATCCTTCTTGTTGCCACATTCTGCCCTTCTCTAAGGTACAACAGAGCAGAAAGTGCAGTTAAGCCAATGTAAGTAATGTAAGATGAGGTAACATTCAGGTAGGGTAATGTAAACAAAAAAAGGCTAGTGAGGGCAAAAATCTTCCCTACAGTACTATATGGCTGCGAGACGTGGACAATGACAAAGAATATAGAGAAAAAGATTAACACATGCGAAATGTGGATATGGATGAAGATCCAGAGAATATCATTTACGGAGCAAAAGACGAATGAAAGGGTGCGCAGGGAAATTGGAGTTGAGAATGATGAGACATTACAATAAACAGCGTTGAGAAGGAAGCTGGGGTTCTTCGGACATGTCATGCGATCAGATGGATTGGAAAAGGAAATGATGCTGGCATGTGGAGAAGGAAGGAAGAAAAGAGGGCACCCAAGGAAAAAATGGAAGGATGAGATACATGAAAAAACCGGAATGAACCTGGAAGAACTAAGGGACGTGACTTCGGAAAGAAATAAAGAAATGGAGAAGGTTAATCATGACAGTTGCTAGAGTTCAACGAACTGACAGCACAAGGTAACAAGGTAATGTAAGCCAATGTAATCAACCTTTGAAATCAATCCAAAAGATCAATACACCACCAGTGATGCGCTAAACCAACTGTATGAATTCGCCACATGTTATCATAAGCAATGGTTTGTTTCAACATAATTCTTACCAAACGAATGACTCTTTCGTAACGTTTGTAAAATCGGGCATCTCTGATGGAGGTTGGCCGAGGTTGACAGAAATATTCGTGTAGAGTTTGAGATCCTGTTTCGAGAGAACTGAATACTTGGTATCGTCAAGATTATTTAATCCATCGGACTTCCATCTTGATCTCCATGTAAGAAAGAGACCATTGCTGTCAACAGATACGCTACAGATTAAGAATAGCCACAATATTGTGGCACAGTGGCCGATCGGTTAGAGCGGTCAGCCCATAACGTTCAGTGTGTGCTGAGCGCGCGGGTTCGAGCCTCGTCCGGGGCGTCACTGTGTAAGGACCATGAGCAAGTCCTTTGTGCACCATTGCTCTGCAGTACAACTGCAATTGCGCCGTCGAGGCGTGTGTATGCACTTCTGAGCAAAAGATGTTGGAAGAAGGGCGGTATCAAACTTCGGTAATAATAATATACAACTGCAGCGTATCTCAAAGAACAACACTTAGCACGTCACGTTTAGCATCTCTGAGTGGCCTGCTGCTAGCCGTTAGAAATGTCCATCAACTCAGATAATTCAGGTAGGATGTGGTGAAGTTCTTTTCCAACCTTCATAAATAATATAACATGATCAACAATCTTAATTAGTGCAACATGCAAAGCATCAATTCATAATTGTTTTCAAGGTAACCTGCAATGCATAACCGTGGTAGGTTGAGAACAGAACACGTTCCTCTCATGTATACATGTTTTCAAAGGTACATAATCTGTATGTGCAGTAATGGACAGTTTTTCCCTAATTTATTAAGGGCACTTGTATAGCAACTCTTCAAGAAACCTACTCAGAAGAGCTCCGAGTCCAACAACAGCAAAAGAAAAAAACTTGAGTGATTTATGAAACCCAGCACAATTGGTCAGAGGAAACAAGTATAGCATAGACAGGAGGTCATTCCAGATGCAGGGACCTGCAACCTCGATATCGCCTAGCAGACACACAAGCCTGTGAAATTAGGAGTTACCACTTGTCGAACACACTACAAGGTCGGACACTGGGTGGCAAAGATCACCACCTAACTAATTTGTGAAGTGACAAAACAGCAAAACTGCAACTCGAACACTAAACCACAGAATGAAAAGTAATACGGTCAAACAAATGTACCGACCCATTGTCCGCTCTCCACTGTTTCTGGTGCCGGACCATCTTGTATCGACCGATATGTTCTGGTGGCCGTGTCAACAGCAAACCAACTCCTTCAGTTCTAAATGGGAAACCAAGTTAAACAAAAATTAACATCATCATAATTTACAACTACAAAACTTTTGTTTGTTTGCATCAAATGCATTTAAGTGAGGAGCATTAAATAAATGCATTTCGAATGAATGAACTAATAACTACCTCACAACTTTTCCAGTTCAAAACAATGAAGGATATTCAGGATGACTGTATTTATGCTTGCAAACCACAAGAGTAGGCTTACTTACGGTTACATAAAGCAATCTCTCAAATATAAACCCATAGTTGTGTGGATTTCTTAACAGGCTCCCTGTTTATGCACCATTCTGCAGTCAAGGCACCAAAGCCATTAACTTAATTTGAAATGCTTGAAATTTGATATCGACCTTCCCCAAACATCTTTTGCTCAGAAGTGCACAAACCTCGACAGTGCAATTGCAGTTGTACTAGACAGTGACGAGGGTCAAACCTGCTCACTCAGCGCACACTGAGTTTTATGGGCCAACTGCTCTAACCGATCAGCCACCGCACCACACGTTAATACAACATAATGGTAAACACGTCATACAAGAACTGCAAAGTAGGCCTTAATATTGGTTTTTCAGCATGTTCTCCAGCAACTTCCTACCAACGAGAACCCGACGTATAAATTTTTTATATAAAATTGCATATGAACTATGGAAGGAGGTCAATATCAAACACAATTGTATCATATTGCCATACCTTGCATTGAAATCATCGTCTTCGTTTCCCCAGCCCCAGTAGTCATTGGAATGTCCATTAATAAGGAAAATGTTCTCCTTGTTTACAGCAATAACTCCACCAGCGTAGTTGAAATACATCGAACTGAAACAGATTTGAAACATAGAAACTTTCAGACGATACATCTGAGAAGACAATCGCAACATTCCCGACTCGAACACCTTAATCTCCTCAGACCAGACTAAATTCTCAACCTACATTAAGAGTTAGACTGTGATGTTTAATTGTGTCTGCATGTACATAAAATATAGTATTGTATCAATTAAATTTATATAGTACCACTCACAGTGCAACACGAATGAGAGACGCTCTCAGTGCGAGATCTTGCAGAAAATACGACTGCCTTTGGGCAGAGAAAGGACGTAGGGAGGCTAAGCTTGAAGCACTCAGCGAATCATTGGAGGTTTTATAGAGCGGGCTCAATAAAAGTAAAAGCATGAGACTTAGTCATGATATGTATAGAACCTACTAAGAACCGACTGAAAGGCTCAACTCATTGGTCTAAATACACTCGAGTCGAAGAACCACAATCACAGGTCTATTCATGTATCATAAAGTAACCTGTTCCAATCAAAAAGCCAAACACCATATCCAAACACAAAGCTTCCATGACTAGGTATAGAAATCACTTGCATGGCTGGTAGTGACCGAGTTACCCACAACCCATCTTCATATGTAAAATGTATAAAAGCAGAACGTCCAACAGAGAAACTAACTGATAGCGCATCTCATCAATTGCTGCAGCGAGATGATGCGCATGGCTATCACAGTAGTAGATGTTCTGGTCATGTTCCGGCAAGAGATCAACGTCGTGGAAGATAAAGCAGTCGTACGAGTCATACTTGAGCGATTCTACGACACCAATGTTTAGCAGACGGCCGCGGTTGAACTTCCCCTTACCAGCCTAAAACAAAGAACCATAAAATCATGTAATGTAACATAAGGTAAGATGCCTTGTGGCAGTACGACTGTGCTACATTGTCATACAAATTGTCGTTATTATTATGATCATTAAGGTACTTTGGTAAATGCTCATTCAACACAATATCCATTACAATCAGGAATTTATTTATTGCCACTATTTTGTTTTGTTTTGTTAGTTGTATATTGAATGGATGATGGTTGTTGCATCAGGTTCAGATTAATTGCTCATTGTATTTAACGTTCTGTGTATATAAACCGTTTTTTTAATTTGCTAAAATATTGGCAACATTTGTTAATGTTGATTCTAACGTTAAATGTTATGCAACGACTGCTGACTGCTCCATTTTTGTTATAACATTCTGATTTCAACATAATCCTTTGTAATCAATGTCACAATAGAAAAGAATCATCTTACAAACAGGCTGTGTAACCAAACTAAAGTATATCACTAGAGTGTACATTTCAGAGCATCCATGATGCATCAGGGTACTCTTTTTTCTTATTGTCCTGGCCAATAGATATTTCACAACTAAATTATTTTCTTGTATTGCTCATTTGTTATTATTTTATATATACGATGTCCTTGTTTCAACACTTATGGGATAAATAAAAATATTTTGTAAGGTACATAAAGCACCTCTGTGAATACGTTTGGTCCCACTACTTCACTGTTCTGAGTGCTGGAGAATCACAGAATTTGAGTGCCACTTATACAGTAATATATACACATATATAATGTACAATCAAGCAATGATGTCGATGTGGTTATGAGCGATGAATTGCACAAAGTCCATACACTGACTTTCAACAGAGAATCTGAGAAAGACAAGTCTTTGATGCCCTAAAATGTACACTCTGTGTTGCGGCTTGAACCCACACTCTCCGTATTATAAGGTGAGCATTCAAATCAATTGGCTACATAAATCACATCTTGTAGATGGTCTTTCCACACTTGAAATGCATAGCATACATTTGTATAACAGAAGAATCCCTTTCTATCATAAGACAACAGCTGCACATCACCAAAGGCCATTGTAGTCTCATCTAATTCTCACTGTGAGGCAACATAAGAGTCCAATTACCTGTTCGATGACAAATATCCGATAAAATATCTTCTGCCTCTGCAACATCGGGTG
Organism: Bimastos eiseni; assembly: GCA_959347315.1. Taxonomy (NCBI): domain Eukaryota; kingdom Metazoa; phylum Annelida; class Clitellata; order Crassiclitellata; family Lumbricidae; genus Bimastos; species Bimastos eiseni. The sequence continues at coordinate 6,233,907 of OY365811.1, forward strand.
AAGTCGTCTAAGAAGCAGTACTAGATGTTCGTATCTGTCCCTGTACGGAACAATGATTGCCACCTTCTGCCACGCTTCGCAGTCACTTGGCGACCATTTACCACCTGTTTTAACATCACTGTTCTCCGCCTCGATGTCGTTCATTGTCGGATGTTCAAAAACATTCAAAGAAACCAGACCTTCAAAATACAAAAAAACTTAACTTAATATATCATTATACAGAATACAATCCAATTTTCTATGCAGTACATCTGAGCTCTATGTTAATAAAAGGTGCTACAAAAGCTATCAGAAAAGACAATCACTGATTGGCTGCCAATCATATTCCTTCCATAAAAGTTCCAGGTTAAACTGTTATCAGAAATCAACCAAATGTTTGTACTATATATGCATGTGGTTAATAGAGAGAGCACATAATTCCTCTGATGAAGACAAAACCTTTACCCAAAGATGACAGGTCAAGACGACATCTCAAAGTCTCCAGATTTACTGTGAAAACAGGATCACCGAACATTGTTGGCGTTTCGAAATGGACCCTAGACTTGAAATTCAGCAGAGCGAAGAGAACTAAAATGACGTAGACTGTGAAGGCTAAGCGAATAACATGGTGCTGGAAGCGACTCCACCGAAAAGTTCCAAACCTGATCTTCATAGTAGGTGGCTGAACTCAGAAACATTTACTGAAAATATTCAACAAGCTTTAGCCAGTTTATACATAGACAAATACACATATACATACATTCAGTTATACATACATGCACATATCATACATGGTACATACATTCAAACATAAAAATTTTTTCGTTCAGCTAAGATGCATCTGAGATAACATCTCAGCTAAAACATCTGCTGCTTGGCCTAAGGCAAGAATTTGGTATAGTTGAGCTTTGGTATTGCACAGCACAATACATGACCTCTTTCTTCCCATCTTAAAATCCTAAAAATGGAATATAAGCCTGCATGGATCGGCTCATCACCGTGAAAATGGTTGCTTAGCAACCTGTAACATGTCTTTCTCCTTGCCTATTTCTAGTTGTATGCGTACAAAGCGTTCGGCTATTTTCTCGTCTTCTTTTGTATTTTTTTAATATTTCGGATCTTATGGAGCATACAAATTAATACTCTATTTGAGTTACATTCGAAATTGTCATTCTGGTTAACCAGTTTCAGTTCTGCTCTATCTCAGGTTTCCCTGAGCTTTCTATTCAAAATTAATCTCACCTCTTCAAGAATTATTTTCTAACTCACTCTTTTTCGGCCTAAACTAAACCTGTCTTAGCAGTTCCTCCTTTCTGGCAATCAGATTTTTATCTTCATTGATATCTCTGACATGACGCATATTATCTCGTACGTAAGCTAGTGCTTTGTCTCAACTTTTAAGCGGCGCTTTAGAAGTTTGGAGTTGACAATTACGATAAACGGCATTAAACACTATTTGACACTTTATTTTACTATAGAAATGTCAAGCTCAATTATAAAGTCTCTGTAAACCCTACAAATTACATTGTAGCGTCATTACAATACATCTAACTTTCGAAAACACCTTACGCATCATGAAGAGTATTTGGAAATTAATAAAAAAAAACTTCAAATAATATCCACTGACCAACAGTACTGATCACACTCATACTAAGGCAAATTAGAATCATTCAATAGAATTAGCCACTGGTTTTATTGACGTTTATGTCATTGAGCGATAATAAAAGTCTCGACGTCGCAGTTCTCAGACTTTTGATGCATTCCTGTGAACTCGAGAAGTCGTAACCAGAGGTCTCAAGTTAAAATCACGTTGACGAGCCTGGTGCTACATGTATACCATTCTTAGATCTTCACCGTGGTACTAATCTTCAGAAAACCATTTGGGGAGCGAAGAGGAGTGCAGAGCTGACGAGCCGAGTTCGATTATTGTATTCATGTAACGTTGGCATGTTCCTTCTTTTGCTAGGCGGCGTTGTTGGCCAAATAAGTGTATAACGTATAATAGGCGCCTATTTATGCTGTTATAGATCGGTTTGAATTTAAGCGAAAGTTATTAGTATCATTGTGAAAGAATATACTTACCTTACTTATTGTATTGTATTGTATTTGAGCATTTGTAATGCGCCTCCAGTAGGGTGCACCGTTCAGAAGCCCTGCCAGTGCGAAATTAAAGGCCCCGCGAGAAGAAGTAGGCTTTGAGAAAAACAAAAGAGGACGAGAGACTGCCAGATAGAATTTTATAATGGAAATAAAGGTCTCATAAGAGCGCTATATAAATGCTCCAAATAAATAAATAAATGTCATTTATGTTGGACAAACAAAAGAGAAATGTCGTCATGATTGCGTCAGCGTGTTATTGAACTTCTTAGTTGCGGCGTAGATCTCGAAGAAGACGGTCGAATTCCGAATTTTGCGAAATTCGCAAATTTGCTGTTATTCGTTGCTGTCCTTCCGACTTCGCCAACTTCTGTTTCGATTGAATTTTCGTTGAGAAGTAGTAGGTAGATTTAACAAATTACAGAACAACGATTTTTTATCGAATTTTTCCCATTTTGGAGATCGAATTAGCGATCATAAGCTACAAATTTCGTTGTTGGCCATTTAGGCCTGTCGATAAGACTTAATAACTAGGCCTTAGACTGCGGTAAATAATTATTTTTGGTATATTAGTAAATGTTAAATAAATTTTTTAATCTGTTTTGCCTTAGTCTCACTATTTCCTGTCCTTCTGTTTTTCTGTTGTGTAGGCCTATTGTTTGTCTTGCTGCATGTTTTCTTATATCTACGTGGATGTGTTCTTGTCTTCTTTTGTTTTAGATTTAGCAGATGTTCGAACAGTAGGCCTAATTGTAGATTAAAATGTAGATTGAATTGAACATATTTTTAGAGCCTAATATTAATAATAATAAGTTAACTACGCTGTCCAGTGTGATCATATGTTGATATTCAACATGTCAAGTTTCATTTTACCCACATTACAGAGGTTAGGTTAGAAATCCTGACCATTTTTTGAGATCCTGGGTCACTGGATACTTTAGTTAGTTTGTATTGGCCTATTTTTTAATCCTCTGTGGCTGGTCACGACTTTTGAAGACTTGGTGCTAGAAACTTGCAGCATTGGATTGTATGAACACATGACTCAGAGTTCTGTTTATTCTAGCCATAACCCAAGCATTTTCATGCAAGTAGCCATACCAAGACAGGCAATTTGAGCTTCAGAATGCCAGGCGATGGTAGGCCAAGTTAGCAAAAATAAGTTGCTATTCTTTACCTAATTTATACATTACATTCTTTATAATGTTTTATCGACTTAATTAAATTTACTCAGTTAAGGCACTGCAACATCAGCAGGTTTATAAATTTCACAGGTCAGAGAATTCCGGCTGTTTTGGCTCCGTTCATCCTGGCAGTCTCAGGCCAGGTACTCCGGCTGTTTTGGCACCGTCCATCCTGGCAGTCTCAGGCCAGGAACTCCGGCTGTTTTGGCACCGTCCATCCTGGCAGTCTCAAGCTAGGAACTCCGGCTGTTTTGGCACCGTCCATCCTGGTATAGAGGCACTGTGACATCTGACATGGTGTTTTGGCACCGTCCATGCTGCAGCTTCAAGCCAGAGAAGTCCTATATACTGTCTTCGAGCTGTCTCCGGAGGCAATGTTTCCATCGAGACCTGCACGTGATGTTATCAACCGCTGGTCGTCTGAAGCTCTTCATTCGAAGGAAATCAATTTCAAACAGGAGCAACTGCAATGATTCAGTTGACCTACTGTCATCTGCAAGCAGCTAGGTTAGTTTCACTTTCTATGAAGGTTTGCGACTTATCCGGAGTTGAAAAAGATGGGCATGGTCACTTAATTGGCGATGGACAGACGATTAATTGGTTGTTGACAAAATTGTCAGGTCGTTTGGAAGATACTAAGTAGCGGAATGTCAATTAACATAATGAGACTCACAGAAATTTCTGTCTTGTCTGCCTGTCTCTTTGTTATTTCTCTTCTTTAGCTTGCTTACAGTCGGTGAATAAGCTGGTTAATTTTCCTGATGTGGCTTTTGTGGGTGGTGAGAAATTTTCGAAGATTTACATTATATTACATTTCATTACAGCTAAATTTTGTTTCTTCTTTGATCTGCTGACCCTATTTTCTCTCCGTCTTGTACCCAAGATTTTATCTTAAGCCTGGCTGCCCTCAGTGCCCTGCCCCTCTGTTGTGGATGAATGGAACTAGATTTTTTATGAAAGATTTCAACAACCTATCCTTATGCTTTGCCATAGACAAAAATTATGTTGACATATTGCAGCTAAGTTAAGTAATAGAGTTACTGTTTGCTCTCTTTCAATCTATCCTAGGCTACTCCACGTCTTTCTCTCCCTGTCGTCTAGCTCACTCCCTTTCTTGCTTTATGACGTTATGCATCACTGTTTGTCTTTTATAACTTGCCGGAAAACCAAGATGTCGTGGAACAAGGCCGAGAAGGAACTGGCAATGGAAAGAGGAGATGCGTTAACCAATATGTAGGCCTAGAGGTCTATAGTACTGGGTAAGTTTTAACCTTAAGACTCCTCTTCTTAAACTTGATTACCCAGAATTGTCCATGAGGAAGGAAGGTAATGAGAGACTATCTCACTCTTCTCAACCCCAGTTGGCATATACAAGCAGAGAACTCATCATCATCATCAGATTGTTTCATTACTTTCTATCTCCATTCTCAGCACATTCTTTGTGTTTTCACTTTACCTTCACTGTCCTACTCTCAGTTTTACTCTAGATCTTATTTTCTTTTCTGTCTTACTGTTCACTTACTTTGGCCAGTTTCGGTATATGTCAGTTTAAGATCCGTATATTCTCCTTTGGTTAAATTCTGATAATTGCCTACACACGTAAACAATTCAACACGAATAAGTATCATCTACATGCAAGGAGGAAAAGAGAATGGCGTACCATATAAAATCTGTTGCGAACTCTAATCGTAGTCGTTAACTTCTAAAAACTTCTAAAGAGCCATTCCAAAGAAAAATGCAGGACACCAGATTATTCAAGAATGCTGCATTGTTTCAGAAATGTTGAATGAATATGTTGCACTGAGTCTGAAATAGGGAGGTTAAGGTGTTTGAAGATAGTTTTGTGTTAACTTCAGACCTGAGGTAAACACCTTCCAACTGCTTGCTACAGAAAATGTGATTGTCCAAAAGCATAACATTTTATGTGTAGGGCCCTAGCTTTGAGATGATATTAAGTAGGATACATTTGGGTAGTCCACTCATTACAAGTCTCTCAGGCAGTTCATTATTTTGTTGGATTGTATGGATCCACGATGGTTCCTCTGAGGCCTTTTTATTCCATCCCCAAGAATTTCCATGTAAGCAGGCATAGCAGGCAATTTGAGCTTGAGAATGCCAGACGATTGGTGGTGCCAAGTCAGCATAAAAAGTCTGCTATTTTTGAGATATACATTTCGTTTTGTACAATGCTTTATCAACTTAACAAAATTTACTCAATTAAGGCACTGTTTAGATTTGTACAATATCAGCAGGTTTATAAATTACACAGGTCAGAGAATTCGGGGTGTTTTGGCACCATTCATCAGTTTCAAGCCAGTTTCAAGAACTCCGGCTGCCTTGGCACCGTCCATCCTGGCAGCTTCAGGCCAGAGAAGTCCGGCAGTTTTGGCACCGTCCGTCTCTGGTAGAGGCGCTGACATGGAGCGCTACCTGTTGTCTTTGAGCTGTCTCCGGCTGCAATGGTCGTGTGAAGCTCTTCACAAGAGAGCAACTAACATGATCCAGATGACCGACTGTCATGCAAGCAGCTAGGTTAGTTGCAGTTTTAATGAATGTTTACAATAAATCCTGTAGATTGGTTGCTAATAAAATCGTGGGGTTGTTTGGAACTTTGGAGGATGGTAATTATGTAACAAAATGTTGACCAGGATAATGAAACACAGGACTTTTCTGTCTTATGAGCCTGTCTCTTTGCTAAATTTCTCTTCTGCTTGTCTTAAGTTTGTCTACACCTCTATTACGCCTATATCCCTCTTCTTAGGTCTGCTCACCCTCCTTATTTTCTCTTTTCTTGTGACCAAAATGTCATCTTATGTCTGGCTGCCTCCCTGTCGTGGATGAATTGAATGAGATTTTTGATGAAAGCTTTTGGCAACATAGTCCCTATGCTTTTTTGTTGAAAAAAATTATTTTGGAATATTGCAGCTCAGTTAAATGATAAAGCTACTGTTTGCTCTCTTTCAATCTATCCTACTCTACATCTTTTTCTCTGTTATCTAGTCCAGTCCCTTTCTTAAATTTATGGCATTATTGTTTTGTCTTTTAAAACTGGCTGGACACCATCAGAGACGACCTCAGATGCCTGAAGAGTGGAGATGTCATGGGACGACCGAGAAGAAGCTGGTGATGGACAGAGGAGACGAGTGGAGAAGGATGGAGATGCGTTGCTCGATACGAAGACCTACACATAAGGACTACAGTACTGAGTTAAGTTGTAGAATTCTAAGCTATGGAATTAATTGCTTCATACTAGGTTAGCATTGTACAGATGAATGTGGGACGTGGTGGTGTAGCAGTATACTTTCTGTGCAGTGTTACTGGAAGGTCGCCGGTTCTAATCTATCTCAAGCCACTGCGTAGTGACCTTGGATAAGTTGATTACCCAGAATTGTCTGTGAGGAAGGAAGGCAATGGGAAATCACCTCAATCTTGTAAAACGTGAGTGGCATATAAGCCAATGGACCTGTCTGAGGGCTAAGGAATCATCATCATCATCAGAATGCTTCATTACTTTCCATCTCTGTTTTCAGTGCATTCTGTGTTTTTTACTTCCGTTTCACTGTCCTACTCTCAGTTTTTACTCTAGATCTCCTTTCTCATTTTCCTTTCTGTCTTACTGTTCACTTACTTTTGTCAGTTTCGGTATACATCGATTTGAGATCCGTGTATCCTCCTTTGGTAATGTCTGATAATTAATTGCCTCCACAAGTAAACAATTCCATCTAAATGCACAGATGAAAAGAAAATAGCATACAGTATAAAAATTATGCTGCTACTTGTAACTCTAATCGTAATTGTTAACTTCTCAAAACTTTTAAAGCACCACTCAAAAGCCAAATTCAGGACACCAGTTTATTGAAGAAGGCTGCTTTGAATCAGAAGCATTGAATGAATAGGTTGCATTCAGTCTGATATGAGGAGATGAAGGTGTTTGAAGATAGTTTTGTTAACCTCAGACCTCAGGTCAACACAGAACTCAACTGCTTGCTTGAGAAAATGTGATGGGCCAAATGCATCACATTTTCTCTGTAGGGCCCTGGCTTTCCATAATATTAAGTGGGGTACATTTGGGTAGTCCACTCATTACAAGTCTCTCAGGCAGTTCATTATTTTCCATTTTTACTTGGTGCCCTTTAAACTGACCTAGTTGTCTGTGATTGAATGTTGTTATGCGTTAAAATCAGAGGGGTATAAGCAGATATTCTAAACAATATCTGCTACCTTATGCTCTCAGTCTCTCACTCACTTTAACTCTTCTCACTCTTGAGTATACTGTCTCTGCTGCGACCATATTATTTCAGTTTCGATCTTACTTTCAGTCTCACGTTTGTCTTACTTTTTCTCAACCAAAAGGCATACTTTCTTTATTGCACTGTATATTAACCAATTTCTCTCTGTGCATGCCTATCTAATACTAATTTTCTCGATACACTTGTCTATCTATTAATCGATGTATAGATCTCTTTAATCATGCATCTCTCAATCTATCTAATATTTCTTTCTTAGTCTATCTATCTATCTATCTGTCTATTATCTAGTTATCAATCCATCTATTTCTCTATCTGCAATTTCTCTCTTTCTTTGCCTTATCTATTTATCTCTATCTGTCTAATATTTATCCATCTCCATTTATGTCTCTCTCTATTAATCTGTCTGTCTCACTGTGTATCTACCTCTCTATGCTGTCTCTCTTTCTGTATCTGCCTTTTCTATCTACTTATCAATCTATCTCCATTATTATCTATTTCTCTCTCTATCTCTTGCAACCAATTGCTAGCTACCCTGTCTTTTGTTTTTCTAAATCTTCAAACTCTGCATCTCTTTTTCACTCTTTTGCTATCATTGCCATGTCCGCTCTCTCGCTTTCCGTTTTCTCTCATTCAGTTTTACTCTCGTGAACTTTGTTTTCGTTCACTCGTTCGCAGTCTTTCCTATGCTTGTGTAGTATGTCATTTCCGAAAGCTTTCTCTGGCCATTCTCTGATTTGTGTCTTTTTGTGTTTTGCCCCAGTGCCAATGTTTGCCTTGCATTTCCAAGTAAAAGCAAATAACTCAAATTGAAAATTCCTAAAATTGGCCTATTTTTGGGTGATGCCAAACTTGCGATGACTTTCTACTGCCCGAGAGCTGCAATGAATGGCCTACGGAGACCTTTGCCAACACCTCCTCGTGGTGGTCTCTGGGCGTGCAGTTAATCCAACTGGTTGACTGCATGGCGAAGATTGGCAGCACACGTTGCCATTCTCTGTCTGTTTTCAGGATAGTGTGCTGTACTATCTGATGACCAAGCTAGTTCTTAACTTAACGACGGTGGCAACGATATCTTATTTTGGTAAGCTTACTTCTAAGTGTGAACGTTTTGCAGTAAAGTTATCCACTGCAATGACAAAATAGTAAGTTACTAATTAATAATCTGTAGGGCTGTAGCAGCAATCAATAACTCAAACATTGGACCATTATTTGACTACTGGGTCCCATCAACACGTGTCTTCATGAGAATCTTGGCAAGGTAGCTATCTCACATAGTACTCTAAACAGAAATACGTACAACACAGGTCTAGCATGTAATATTCGACAGCTGCATTCAAAAACATTCTGAACAATTATAATCAATTTGTAGACCAAAGCTGAAGATCACATCATGCTGCTTAACTTCAATGATAGCAATTAAATTCAAGACATTTGCATACATTGCACTTAGCACAGACAAGTTGCCATTTCGCCAGTTTCTTTGAAGGCATTAGCAAACTAAATTTCAATGAGCATTGTCATGTTTCAATAAGAATAGTCATGGTTGCTAGAGCATCATTTTCATTTACAAACACATCTTCAATCTTGCCTATGTTAGCCAAGGAGGACACAGACAGCTGGGAAGGAGGAGGAAAAATGAGGACATATTGAATGCTTCACTCCTGAATCAGAGGGTCTCCAAAATAACCAAGAAACAAAGTCCCATTGGAAAGCTGTATGAAATCAATAGATGCACCTTATCGTAATGCCTTTAAGTATATATTTATGCAATCAGTGGAGTCTTATTGATCACACACAGTATTTCTCTGATGAGTCAACACTCAGTAGCAAATCCTGGTAACCAATAACATACGCATTGAACATCTCACAGAAACGTCCTTCATATTGTACAATCTACATTGTGTGAGAATGATTCCCTTCAACATGTGTGTAAAGTCGTTGAAACCTGCCATTAAATAATCGCCAATAGCCCAATGCAGCAAACAACCCTAATCTTGCTTCCCAGTTACCCAGTCAAGTCCTAAACTACTTTCATATCTTCTGGATATTTGGTTCGAACGGCTCTACTTCATAAATTAATACCTCAGCTCCAACTGACAAACAGGTAATGTAATGACAATGTGATGATGTAATGAAAATGGGGTGATGTAATGACAATTGGGTAATGTGATGACAATCCAGTAAAGTGATGTAATGACAATGCAGCAACATAACAACAGGGTAATGGCAATGTTTTGATGCAATGACAATGCAGTAATGTAACAACAATGGGATAATGTAACAACAATGGGATAATGTAATGTCAATGGGATAATGTGATAACGAGGTAATGTAATGACAATTGGATAATGTAATGTAACTCAATGAAACGTTAGAACTGTGCATTTTCTAATGTTTGAGAGATCAACAAAGGCAGCAGCTCACAGAATACATAGCTTGGCTTATGCAAGCAGATCAGTGTGGAAGACCACTAGAAGCTTGTTTTAGAATGACAGACCGATGCACAAAAAGGCATCGCACATTACGAGACACGCACGCCTTGTCGTGCTTCGACACAACGGAGGTAAAAGTCTGGGACATGCAACAATAAAACCTGGCGGCCATGAACAAACGAGTCCGTTATCTTGACATACTATGTCCTACAATCATCTGACATCTATAAATATGGCAACTAAAAGTAGAGGCATCAACAGAAAAGTAATCTCTTATAGTTCTGCCTTTTTTAGGTGAGGCGGGTTGCTGACGAAACTGAGGAGATCTGCAGCATTTCTTTCGCCCTCGTAATTGGCAACGAACTTGCCGTTCGCATAGTATTTGAATGCCGGGTAAGCTTTGACATCATTGCTATAACATAACTCTGTAACAGAGGCGAAGAATTCATGGAAATTTTATCATATGACATGCATAATATTATATTCATGTTGTATGTATGTTTGTATACAAGTGTGTATGCATACAAATATGCTTGTAAACAAATATGTTTGCATATAAGTAAGATTTAATGTAAACATGTGTAAATAGAAATGCAAAATCACTCAAAATATTGACATACATCACGCTATTGAATTCTGCTAAATTTTGATGACCTTTAGTGTATAATTGCCTAATAAATTCCAAAACGAATTATACATCAGAATATCAGCTAGATTTCGAAAGCCACCGTGTGCGTCAACTGTCTCATTTGCACTTTATTCACTTTCCATCATCATAATGAAGCAGCTTTCAAGTACCTCTCATTGCCTGTGTTAGTCTTAATCAACAGTGTTAAAAGTTAACAAGACAAACAAGTTCATCTTTAAGAAACTACAACTCTGATGTTGTCTTACTGGCAGACAGCCCAGCCAACAGAACCCTGTGTTCATGTTCATGGCTAGCCACAGTGACTTACACAAGTGTTTTTGAGCATAACTCCAACGTGCACAAGACCAGCTGAGCAGAAGCCACAAAGTAGTAATTCTGAGCCCTTTTACAATGCAGTGCATAGCCGTGTAACTATAATGCATCTTTTGACTGCCACTGTGTAATGATTGATAATGCAGGCATCAAGTCAAAGTGACAGACTTAAACTGGTATTGTGTTAATTGTAATTGAAAATTTATATAAGGCCTCTTTGGTCAGGCCTCTGGATAATAATCTTGCATGAGACACTAAATAAATTACACAGATAGAAATTAAATAGACAGACAGATAGCACCTGTTGAGAGTCTAATTTGGTGCAAAAGCTACACCAAAGACTTGCATTTACCTCCAATATTAGGCTCGGCACAGTCCATGGCTGCCAGCCACAGGTCCGTCCGGTCTTTCAGTTGTTCAGCCACCTGCCAGAAACCCGGCTTTGCCTTCTGACAGTGAGGACACCAAGGCACGTAGAACATAACGAAAGCTTGCTGCTTACTGGACAGAAAGCTGCTGAAATTGGTCGCCATGAGATGATGGACGTTCCCCGGTTCGTTCATCCAGTTCGGCACAGGAGTAAATGGAGTCGGACTAAATGAAACCATTTCACATCGTTCGTTAGTAGCCCAGATACTATCAATCATTCATTTATACAGCGTCCATTCAAGAGAACTACTCAGAGGCGCTCCTAACTCAGCACTGCTGAAAAGAACAGTCTGAAGGTGAGGAAAGAACACAAGGAAGAAGGAAGGTTTTGGGAAAGTGAGGCATTTTATCTGTCTCCTCATTTGCTACTTGTTTGTATGGTCCTTCATGCTAGGTCAATCCTTCAGCAGATATGTAATGAATCCTGTATGCATAGTATGTCAAGAATAATGGACTTGTTTGTCCTTGGCCACCTTTTTATATCACTGCGTGTCACAATAGGTTTTACCTTTGTATTGCTCATTGTCAGTCTATTAATAAAAATTCCAATTTATCAAGGTAAACTTATGACAGATGAAGAGGCCTTGTGCTGGACTTTCATGTAAATGTTTGAGGGTTCAATTCCCTGTGTCAGTAGAAAGATACGTAATGAATGTCTGTTCCACTCATCAGAAATGAGCACAAGACATTTATGCCAGTGTGTAAGACACTACTCTATGCCCCTCCCCCCCCAAGTCCAAGTTATTAATTAAAAGAAGATTTGCTTTGCTGTATAATAACACTGAGGGACCCTTAAGCAACAACACATTGGTTAATTTCTCCATGTTGTTCCACTTACTTATGCATGAAGCTTACAAAGTCCTGGGCACTTCGGCCACGATCGTAGTCAAAAGCTTCTTGACCATTCCTGTTTTAAAAAATCATCAAAAACATTCATTAACATCAATCAAACTTAATATAACGCCTCTTCAAGAAATTTACTCAGAGGCGCTCCTTGTCCAACTTTGACCAAATGAGACAGATTTCAGACTTGAACAAAAATGTGGTAGAGTTCTTAGGCAAGAGCCAAAGATCCAATGAGAGGTTATTCCAAGCAGTCAGGCCCACAACTGTAAAGCAAGATATTGCACCATAGAGGTCCGAGAGAAAGGAACAAGAAGAAAACCGTAACTAATAACACGACCTCTTCTGACAAAAGCTATAGACTATGTTTTCCAGGCATGTAACATATAACAGGTACTCTTTCATATAAGTTCTTCTAGCTCAGCGTTCATATCACCAAGGAATTTTATTCACAGAACCCACAATTACCAGTATGGTATACAAATTATAATGTTAGAAATAGATTAGAGTAAGTTGGTCATTAATAAAATAATCACTTATTTACCTGCGATGATATTCACAAAAGAACAATTTGGATACTTGCACAACATGCCACCACAGTTCACCATCATATTTCATTAAAAAAACTCAAATGAGACTTCCATTGTGTATACTCACATGAAGTATTTAACTACAAAAGAAAGCAAATCTCATACTAAAGTCCAAATAAATTAAAACTGGATGAAAACTGAGAAGAAACACTATTGAAAAAAATGTAATACTGTTCTATCTGGATGCTATTGGAGGAGTAGCTGATCAGTCATATGCCTAGAATACAGACACTAGTCAAGAAACTGACACATAACATAAGAGACTATCTATCTAAATAGAGTGGTAGATTAGACTATACTACCATAGATTAGACTAAACCAGACTAGAGTAGACTAGGTTAACTTAGACTAAAATTTAAGACCACTCGTGGACCATAAATCATTCACTCATGATTCAATAACCAATCGCTCATTACCTGATCATGTCCATTGATCCATCTATAGATCGATCGATTTATTTGTCTATTCGTCCAACAATATGTCTATATAATATAAGAAATTATTAAGATACAAAAATGTATATAGTACCCAAACACTCTTGAGACCCCTACAGTGCACTACATAACTCGGGTAACTGGTCAAAATGTCCAAGTAATTCGCTCTTACAAAGATAAAAGAACGCAATGCTAGTGCCAGCACTTCTGTACACTGCAACTGATCCACTCTACACTCTCCTCTGCCGAGGATCATATAAATGTGATAAAACAACATCTACACAATTCCCTGTTATTGTAGTTAGCTATTTTATAACTCTGTTGTAGTGATGGCAAAAAAGGAGAAATGCACTAGCGCATAACAACCACCTACTCGTCGGATAGCCCTTTATTTTGAACCGCGTCTGGAAGTCTGGTTCTTTTGTCAAGTCGACTGCTGTAAGAAGCGCCGCAGACTACAACAATATGAGCACACATATACATCGTGCATACCTGAACTCATATATACATAATTATAAGCCTTTATATAGAGACTAAAAAACCTTTACAGCCATCCCTTGTAACAAATGGCAAATGCATTGTGTGTACCCAAACATTACACACACACACAGTCGCACACACACACACACACACACACATTGTGGCCGATTGGTTAGAGTGGTTGGCCTGTAATGCGGAAAGTCCGGGTTCAATCCTTGTCTGAGGAGTTATTATGCAGGGACATTGATCAAGTCCTTCATAAACAGCTGCTCTGCAATATAGTTTTAATTGTGCTGTTGTCTTGCCCACTCATTGGTGGCAACATTTGCAATTGACTTGCCTACAGTCGTTGCATGGAGTCCACTAGGCAAACATCAAAGTTGACCCCATAATCTTTGGCTCACAGACTCAACTCTCACCAATAGAGCTTTAGCCTAATTCGCTCTATCTCTTAACGAACCTCAATATTACTACGTTACCTTTACACAGCTACAGCACACAGAGTTAATAAACTCACATTTTCTGCCTTCAACAAAGTGGCTGCTTCAACGAACGCTGGCTTCATAGCAGAACAATGCTTACACCCTGTAACAACAGACAATCAGACGTCCATGACGTGATGTCTTTAACACATCACGTCTGTCTTGCTAATGCCTTAGAACACTTCGCATCAGCAGACAGAGTATGTCATATAAGCAAAGTCAGTTTAAATATCAGAAGCGGGTTGACTAGGATAGGCCACCCTTCTCGCACGCAGGTTAAGAAACTGCTGTTTAAACACATTGTCCTCATGGATAATATCAATAGCCGCAAGAAATAGCCATTTATGAACTGCCATTTTTCTTTAGCATGCAGGCTACAAAACGATGTCAAAGATTATTGGTAATGTAATGTAATAGAATACCTGTATGTTCTTGCAATGGTCTATATACTGCTACCATAAATTGAAATGTAAAACATTGAATTCCAGGCATTGACAGTCACTTACATGGAGCATAGAACATAACTAGGACTGACGCTTTTTGCGCTATCATGGAATCGAAATTCTCCGTCGTCAGTTGGAGGACGTTTTCATTTCCAGGAAAATCGGACCATGACTTCTCTTCTGGAACAGGAGGAGTCGTCGAGAGCAGTGGATTTAACGGATTTGTCATGAACGCAACAAAATCTGCTTCCTACAACAAATGTTAAAACAGCATTCTGATGTCGATGACCCATCAAAGAGTGCGAACAAAAGAGCACACGACAGAAGATCAATGACTTGTCAGATATAGAGGTCATGTGTCATTTTTCAAAATAAACCTCAAACAGGTTTTTGAGTACAGTAAGTAAATAATCTATAGCAATAGTAATACCAGTAGCAACAAGCTGTTAGCTACAGTTCAGTCAAAAGGACAATCTGAGTAAGTATGCCTCAACTCAATGCATGAATGCTCTAGTCCATGGGTGTCTATTACTGAGGTCCGGCCCATTGGCCAATTCTGGACCTCTGGCTGTGGAGCCTTGCTTAAAGACTACACAATTCGAGAATGAAAGTTCAAATTTGTCATTTTTCACTGCATATCAAACAAAATAAAACTGCTGTGCTAAATCACATTAACTCAACACAGTCAATACTATATCCTCACTCTGCTATGCAGATTTTGATAATGAAGGACAAAATTCAGAATGTTTATAATGATAGAAATGCACCATTTCAAATTTAGTTTTGTTAAACATTTCATGGCAGGCTCACCAACCACTCTCTCAAAACCGATTTTTGGCACCTTGGTCCACCACTTGCTTGGTCTGCAATAATAATGCTTTGACACCTCTGCTCTAGACCAAACCCTGACCATAATGAAACACCAGCTAATTAAGCATGATGAGCATTAGTGGGAAGATAAAGAATGCAGAATTCCTTCTCAAAAAGCTCAATTTCAGTTTCTTTTCCGTAATCCTTCTTGTCTGCGACACAAGTCACCATTACATTACCCATATGGAGTTAATCTCCTAAAAAACTGAGCCAAAGCCTCGTTATCCATAAATGAGATGCCTATATATATATATATATATATATATATATATATGCCTGTGCCCTTAGTCCAATTTTTCATTTTAGGCAATCACTTGTATCTTGGAAGAATATTAAAAGAACACTAATTACGGTTCTAATAATAATAATAATAGTGGATACTAAGGAGGAGAAGGAAAAACTGAAGGGAAGAGGAATAAAACTGCATTGATGAGAATAGAATAGGACATACCTCTCTTCCGCCCGCGTACTTTAGGTCATTCTTTCCATAGTTGAAATACTTGAATGAGGGATATCCAATGACTTCGTTTGAACTGCATAAACTGCCGTATTTTGTACAGTCAACGGCAGCAAAGGCAACCTGAAAAGAAACCCACATAAAATGCAGACAGATCATTATAGTCCTCATAAGCATAACAAAATTACAGCAATAGCAATTTCATTTTAATTAATGACACTGTGATAACAAGATCATCGCCCTCCTCCTTTATCCAGGCTTGGGACTGTCACTGTCTCAGTACGAATGTGGTGAACTCGTCAACTCAGTTCGTTGTGCAGTGCTTTGGGGCTCGAATAAACACATATCTAATCCATTCATAAAGTTTAATTTAAAATAACACAAATGCACCCAAGAAAATATTTCCCCAGCTTACTTTGGTGTCATCCTTGAATTTTTCTGCTGCACCCATGTACTCTGGTTTGGCCTTCTTGCAGTGACCACACCCTGATCGAAATCAACAAACTTTTGTTACCAGACACTAGTCAAGTTACGTTAAATAATTTCTACACAAAATCAAGTTTGGCCGGATGTACATGTAAATCATGAGAGGTTCGTGATAGGAGCTACATAAATGTCATTGCAGAAATATATACATGTTTTCACTGCCACTTTGAGATTAATGAGCCAGCTAAAGTACAAATAAAAAATTACATTACGTACAGAGATAAATACATCTACACATCCTCATCAAGAACAAATATGTAAAAAGTTATTCTTTGACTAGGCCCGTAAAGAGGTGAAGTTGGAGGAAGAGTCATTAGGCAAGGTGGTGTTGGTGAGAAAAACATCTGCAGCAGCCATTGACTCTTTGACATCCCTGATCTACAGTTACCATTTTTGCATACACTGTCTAGTGTCCACATCCATTCATTAGAGGGTTCCAGTCAAACAGAAATCTTTAATGTCTGGTTGTGACACCTAAATGTTAGTGATAAAAGCTCAAAAGGAACCCTGGATGCCTACACGGAGCGTAGAACATGACCAAGGTGTGTCTCTTCTTCTTGAGGAACGGTTTGAAGAGCTCATCGTTCAGGTGATGAACGTAGCTTGGAATGTCTTCCCAGGCAGCTTCGGCAGCTGGTGGAGGCGGCGGCTCTTGAGGACTGCACAGACATTCGCAACACAACACATCCTATAGCTGTAGAATATCTTGGTACATCTTACAGACTCATAAAAGGTTCTATATAGATAGTCAAATATATACATCCACATAAATATATATATCGTATATATTTATATATATACATAAATACATGAATAGAATAGAAGTTTATTGAAACCATCATTGACAATTCATTACACAGCAAAATAATATTCATCTGCTTAAGTACAACTAACTAATAAAGTAATAAAGTACATGCATGTAAAGTACTGTAATCAAACATGTAAATAAAACGTAATTGGAGTGGCACAATGGTGGACTGAAAATGAGTAGTATTTCCACTAAATTAAAACTTAATTGATCTTAACCAATTCGCTGATGTTAATGAAGGGTAAGAAATGAAATAATAATTTTAGCCCCACTAATCATTATTATTCCAACATTTGTAATGACGGGCACCTAAAATTGCTCACAGATAACTGGTACCAGATGAGCTATTGAATGTTGGCAAAAAAGAGAAAGAAGGGTCAGGAGAATCTCAATTCTGTATGGAAATGACTAAAGCCTACTTCTCACATAAACTGCCTCCACTTCAAATGCTCTTAAATCTCTTTCATCACCATATACTAATAAGTTACTTAACCCTTTAATGACCAGCGTTATTGATTATACCTTACACTTATTACACACTGGTCATTAAAGAGTTAACACAAAGTGAGAGCTAAAAGTAGATTAACCATAGAAAACTTCATTTTAATCATACTTACTCCTTCATGAACTCGACGATCTTGTCGCTTGTTCTTTCGTTGATGTCCCATGCCTCTATGCCATCCCTGTTATCATGTACAAACAAATCATTTAAAATGCTAAAACCTTAACAGTACTACTTCTTGCTAAAACCTTAACAGTACTACTGCTCCACTTGCATTTAACAGGTTAAACCCCAAAATCAACATCCCACATATCTAACAATACCTACATATAAACTAGACTGACCAACCTCTGTAACAAACACAAAAAAGATCAAACAATACTTTCAAACATTAATAATCTTAAAACATCCAAAACCATACAAATCCTGGGTCAATTGAGCTGGAACCCAGTGGAGAATTGACCAATACAATACATACCTTCAACCAAGTTACATGCACATTTGCAAATTGCGAACTCTACACCATCCAGCCGGCCTGTTCTACCCGTTCACCGTAACATCTAACTCTCTTCTGTCACTCAGTCACTAGTCGCCTCACGTTGCCCAACCGATCCAAATCCCACACTGCACATCTACTATGGTATGAACATCCCTTGAAATCCACATATTCAGCTCCTCCACCCACGTCGCCCATCACTAGCCCATCGTCGTCCGCCTCAGACACCTTCACTTGTCACCTCATGTGCCCTTTGTTCTAAATTGAAGTCTCACCTCTTCAAGAACTTTTGCCCATCCCATTCTCTGCTTTCCATGCTTCCTCATCCTTAATGAAACTCGCCTCAGCAGCCACTCCTCGTCCTCTCTCTTACGACCAGATTCAGCACCTGGCCAACACAACCCTCGTGAATAAGCAGGTGTTCTGCATGCTTTAGAAATGTTGCACTTACAATAATAACAAGAGGCAACTGCACTTACTTGAAGTATTTGACTGTTTGTATTCATTGCATCACATCGGGTCAATCAATGCAAGAGAAAAAAAGACACAACTGCATTTAGTAACATCTCAGAAGAATATATGTCTCAGGAAATTATTTAAAACAAACTAAAATAAACAAATCATAAATAAAAGAGACAACTAAAGATATATTAGTCATAAGCAAAACTTACAGGCTCCAAAATAAAGTATCTACATAAATTAATAGGATAGACCAATATATATATCAGTCAAACTATATTAATGGTTGAAAGACGGTCTTTGTTTCTTGCCCACAAATACACTGGTATTGACTGACAAAAGAACTAAAAAACATTAAAAAATGTAAACTACTTTATAACCAACTTATTGTAACATGATTCCTGACAGAACATTCAGATACACAGATATGAGAAGGAGTATCATTACATGATTATTTGGGAAGTTCACGGTGAACCCGGGTTCATCGACATTTTATCGAGAAACTCGACATCTGCCAAACCAAAAAATATTTATCCAGCATCTGTGAGGACCTACTGGCATCAAAATTCTGCATAGATATCTTTGCTACTTCAGATAACATGGCAGAAATTAAGGTTTCCTTATTTGGGAAGTTCACGGTGAACCCGGGTTCATCGACATTTTATCGAGAAACTCGACATCCTCCAAACCAAATAATATTTATCCAGCATCTGTGAGGACCTACTGGCATCAAAATTCTGCATAGATATCTTTGCTACTTCAGATGAAATGGCAGAAATTAAGGTTTCCTTATTTGGAAAGTTCACGGTGAACCCGGGTTCATCGACATTTTATCGAGAAACTCGACATACTCCAAACCAAATAATATTTATCCAGCATCTGTGAGGACCTACTGGCATCAAAATTCTGCATAGATATCTTTGCTACTTCAGATAACATGGCAGAAATTAAGGTTTCCTTATTTCGGAAGTTCACGGTGAACCCGGGTTCATCGACATTTTATCGAGAAACTCGACATACTCCAATCCAAATAATATTTATCCAGCATCTGCGAGGACCTACTGGCATCAAAATTCTGCATAGATATCTTTGCTACTTCAGATAACATGGCAGAAATTAAGGTTTCCTTATTTGGGAAGTTCACGGTGAACCCGGGTTCATCGACATTTTATCGAGAAACTCGACATCCTCCAAACCAAATAATATTTATCCAGCATCTGCGAGGACCTACTGGCATCAAAATTCTGCATAGATATCTTTGCTACTTCAGATAACATGGCAGAAATTAAGGTTTCCTTATTTCGGAAGTTCACGGTGAACCCGGGTTCATTGACATTTTATCGAGAAACTCGACATGCTCCAAACCAAATAATATTTATCCAGCATCTGTGAGGACCTACTGGCATCAAAATTCTGCATAGATATCTTTGCTACTTCAGATGAAATGGCAGAAATTAAGGTTTCCTTATTTGGAAAGTTCACGGTGAACCCGGGTTCATCGACATTTTATCGAGAAACTCGACATCCTCCAAACCAAATAATATTTATCCAGCATCTGTGAGGACCCACTGGCATCAAAATTCTGCATAGATATCTTTGCTACTTCAGATAACATGGCAGAAATTAAGGTTTCCTTATTTGGGAAGTTCACGGTGAACCCGGGTTCATCGACATTTTATCGAGAAACTCGACATCCTCCAAACCAAATAATATTTATCCAGCATCTGTGAGGACCTACTGGCATCAAAATTCTGCATAGATATCTTTGCTACTTCAGATAACATGGCAGAAATTAAGGTTTCCTTATTTGGGAAGTTCACGGTGAACCCGGGTTCATCGACATTTTATCGAGAAACTCGACATCCTCCAAACCAAATAATATTTATCCAGCATCTGTGAGGACCTACTGGCATCAAAATTCTGCATAGATATCTTTGCTACTTCAGATAACATGGCAGAAATTAAGGTTTCCTTATTTGGGAATTTCACGGTGAACCTGGGTTCATCGACATTTTATGGAGAAACTCGACATCCTCCAAACCAAATAATATTTATCCAGCATCTGCGAGGACCTACTGGCATCAAAATTCTGCATAGATATCTTTGCTACTTCAGATAACATGGCAGAAATTAAGGTTTCCTTATTTGGGAAGTTCACGGTGAACCCGGGTTCATCGACATTTTATCGAGAAACTCGACATCCTCCAAACCAAATAATATTTATCCAGCATCTGTGAGGACCTACTGGCATCAAAATTCTGCATAGATATCTTTGCTACTTCAGATAACATGGCATAAATTAAGGTTTCCTTATTTGAGAAGTTCACGGTGAACCCGGGTTCATCGACATTTTATCGAGAAACTCGACATCCTCCAAACCAAATAATATTTATCCAGCATCTGTGAGGACCTACTGGCATCAAAATTCTGCATAGATATCTTTGCTACTTCAGATAACATGGCAGAAATTAAGGTTTCCTTATTTGGGAAGTTCACGGTGAACCTGGGTTCATTGACATTTTATGGAGGAACTCGACATCCTCCAAACCAAATAATATTTATCCAGCATCTGTGAGGACCTACTGGCATCAAAATTCTGCATAGATATCTTTGCTACTTCAGATGAAATGGCAGAAATTAAGGTTTCCTTATTTGGGAAGTTCACGGTGAACCCGGGTTCATCGACATTTTATGGAGAAACTCGACATCCTCCAAACCAAATAATATTTATCCAGCATCTGTGAGGACCTACTGGCATCAAAATTCTGCATAGATATCTTTGCTACTTCAGATAACTTGGCAGAAATTAAGGTTTCCTTATTTCGGAAGTTCACGGTGAACCCGGGTTCATCGACATTTTATCGAGAAACTCGACATCCTCCAAACCAAATAATATTTATCCAGCATCTGTGAGGACCTACTGGCATCAAAATTCTGCATAGATATCTTTGCTATTTCAGATAACATGGCAGAAATTAAGGTTTCCTTATTTGGGAAGTTCACGGTGAACCTGGGTTCATCGACATTTTATGGAGAAACTCGACATCCTCCAAACCAAATAATATTTATCCAGCATCTGTGAGGACCTACTGGCATCAAAATTCTGCATAGATATCTTTGCTACTTCAGATAACATGGCAGAAATTAAGGTTTCCTTATTTGGGAAGTTCACGGTGAACCTGGGTTCATCGACATTTTATCGAGAAACTCGACATCCTCCAAACCAAATAATATTTATCCAGCATCTGCGAGGACCTACTGGCATCAAAATTCTGCATAGATATCTTTGCTACTTCAGATAACATGGCAGAAATTAAGGTTTCCTTATTTGAGAAGTTCACGGTGAACCCGGGTTCATCGACATTTTATGGAGAAACTCGACATCCTCCAAACCAAATAATATTTATCCAGCATCTGTGAGGACCTACTGGCATCAAAATTCTGCATAGATATCTTTGCTACTTCAGATAAAATGGCAGAAATTAAGGTTTCCTTATTAGGGAAGTTCACGGTGAACCCGGGTTCATCGACATTTTATCGAGAAACTCGACATGCTCCAAACCAAATAATATTTATCCAGCATCTGTGAGGACCTACTGGCATCGAAATTCTGCATAGATATCTTTGCTACTTCAGATAACATGGCAGAAATTAAGGTTTCCTTATTTCGGAAGTTCACGGTGAACCCGGGTTCATCGACATTTTATCGAGAAACTCGACATGCTCCAAACCAAATAATATTTATCCAGCATCTGTGAGGACCTATTGGCATCAAAATTCTGCATAGATATCTTTGCTACTTCAGATAACATGGCAGAAATTAAGGTTTCCTTATTTGGGAAGTTCACGGTGAACCCGGGTTCATCGACATTTTATCGAGAAACTCGACATACTCCAAACCAAATAATATTTATCCAGCATCTGTGAGGACCTACTGGCATCAAAATTCTGCATAGATATCTTTGCTACTTCAGATAACATGGCAGAAATTAAGGTTTCCTTATTTGGGAAGTTCACGGTGAACCCGGGTTCATCGACATTTTATCGAGAAACTCGACATCCTCCAAACCAAATAATATTTATCCAGCATCTGTGAGGACCTACTGGCATCAAAATTCTGCATAGATATCTTTGCTACTTCAGATAACATGGCAGAAATTAAGGTTTCCTTATTTGGAAAGTTCACGGTGAACCCGGGTTCATCGACAGTTTATCGAGAAACTCGACATCCTCCAAACCAAATAATATTTATCCAGCATCTGTGAGGACCTACTGGCATCAAAATTCTGCATAGATATCTTTGCTACTTCAGATAACATGGCAGAAATTAAGGTTTCCTTATTTGGGAAGTTCACGGTGAACCCGGGTTCATCGACATTTTATGGAGAAACTCGACATCCTCCAAACCAAATAATATTTATCCAGCATCTGTGAGGACCTACTGGCATCGAAATTCTGCATAGATATCTTTGCTACTTCAGATAACATGGCAGAAATTAAGGTTTCCTTATTTGGGAAGTTCACGGTGAACCCGGGTTCATCGACATTTTATCGAGAAACTCGACATCCTCCAAACCAAATAATATTTATCCAGCATCTGTGAGGACCTACTGGCATCGAAATTCTGCATAGATATCTTTGCTACTTCAGATAACATGGCAGAAATTAAGGTTTCCTTATTTCGGAAGTTCACGGTGAACCCGGGTTCATTGACATTTTATCGAGAAACTCGACATGCTCCAAACCAAATAATATTTATCCAGCATCTGTGAGGACCTACTGGCATCAAAATTCTGCATAGATATCTTTGCTACTTCAGATAACATGGCAGAAATTAAGGTTTCCTTATTTGGGAAGTTCACGGTGAACCCGGGTTCATCGACATTTTATCGAGAAACTCGACATCCTCCAAACCAAATAATATTTATCCAGCATCTGTGAGGACCTACTGGCATCGAAATTCTGCATAGATATCTTTGCTACTTCAGATAACATGGCAGAAATTAAGGTTTCCTTATTTGGAAAGTTCACGGTGAACCCGGGTTCATCGACAGTTTATCGAGAAACTCGACATCCTCCAAACCAAATAATATTTATCCAGCATCTGTGAGGACCTACTGGCATCAAAATTCTGCATAGATATCTTTGCTACTTCAGATAACATGGCAGAAATTAAGGTTTCCTTATTTGGGAAGTTCACGGTGAACCCGGGTTCATCGACATTTTATCGAGAAACTCGACATCCTCCAAACCAAATAATATTTATCCAGCATCTGTGAGGACCTACTGGCATCGAAATTCTGCATAGATATCTTTGCTACTTCAGATAACATGGCAGAAATTAAGGTTTCCTTATTTGGGAAGTTCACGGTGAACCCGGGTTCATCGACATTTTATCGAGAAACTCGACATCCTCCAAACCAAATAATATTTATCCAGCATCTGTGAGGACCTACTGGCATCGAAATTCTGCATAGATATCTTTGCTACTTCAGATAACATGGCAGAAATTAAGGTTTCCTTATTTCGGAAGTTCACGGTGAACCCGGGTTCATTGACATTTTATCGAGAAACTCGACATCCTCCAAACCAAATAATATTTATCCAGCATCTGTGAGGACCTACTGGCATCAAAATTCTGCGTAGATATCTTTGCTACTTCAGATAACATGGCAGAAATTAAGGTTTCCTTATTTGGGAAGTTCACGGTGAACCCGGGTTCATCGACATTTTATCGAGAAACTCGACATCCTCCAAACCAAATAATATTTATCCAGCATCTGTGAGGACCTACTGGCATCAAAATTCTGCATAGATATCTTTGCTACTTCAGATAACATGGCAGAAATTAAGGTTTCCTTATTTGGGAAGTTCACGGTGAACCCGGGTTCATTGACATTTTATCGAGAAACTCGACATGCTCCAAACCAAATAATATTTATCCAGCATCTGTGAGGACCTACTGGCATCAAAATTCTGCATAGATATCTTTGCTACTTCAGATAACATGGCAGAAATTAAGGTTTCCTTATTTGGGAAGTTCACGGTGAACCCGGGTTCATCGACATTTTATCGAGAAACTCGACATCCTCCAAACCAAATAATATTTATCCAGCATCTGTGAGGACCTACTGGCATCGAAATTCTGCATAGATATCTTTGCTACTTCAGATAACATGGCAGAAATTAAGGTTTCCTTATTTGGAAAGTTCACGGTGAACCCGGGTTCATCGACAGTTTATCGAGAAACTCGACATCCTCCAAACCAAATAATATTTATCCAGCATCTGTGAGGACCTACTGGCATCAAAATTCTGCATAGATATCTTTGCTACTTCAGATAACATGGCAGAAATTAAGGTTTCCTTATTTGGGAAGTTCACGGTGAACCCGGGTTCATCGACATTTTATCGAGAAACTCGACATCCTCCAAACCAAATAATATTTATCCAGCATCTGTGAGGACCTACTGGCATCGAAATTCTGCATAGATATCTTTGCTACTTCAGATAACATGGCAGAAATTAAGGTTTCCTTATTTGGGAAGTTCACGGTGAACCCGGGTTCATCGACATTTTATCGAGAAACTCGACATCCTCCAAACCAAATAATATTTATCCAGCATCTGTGAGGACCTACTGGCATCGAAATTCTGCATAGATATCTTTGCTACTTCAGATAACATGGCAGAAATTAAGGTTTCCTTATTTCGGAAGTTCACGGTGAACCCGGGTTCATTGACATTTTATCGAGAAACTCGACATCCTCCAAACCAAATAATATTTATCCAGCATCTGTGAGGACCTACTGGCATCAAAATTCTGCGTAGATATCTTTGCTACTTCAGATAACATGGCAGAAATTAAGGTTTCCTTATTTGGGAAGTTCACGGTGAACCCGGGTTCATCGACATTTTATCGAGAAACTCGACATCCTCCAAACCAAATAATATTTATCCAGCATCTGTGAGGACCTACTGGCATCAAAATTCTGCATAGATATCTTTGCTACTTCAGATAACATGGCAGAAATTAAGGTTTCCTTATTTGAGAAGTTCACGGTGAACCCGGGTTCATCGACATTTTATCGAGAAACTCGACATCCTCCAAACCAAATAATATTTATCCAGCATCTGTGAGGACCTACTGGCATCAAAATTCTGCATAGATATCTTTGCTACTTCAGATAACATGGCAGAAATTAAGGTTTCCTTATTTGGGAAGTTCACGGTGAACCCGGGTTCATCGACATTTTATGGAGAAACTCGACATCCTCCAAACCAAATAATATTTATCCAGCATCTGTGAGGACCTACTGGCATCAAAATTCTGCATAGATATCTTTGCTACTTCAGATAACATGGCAGAAATTAAGGTTTCCTTATTTCGGAAGTTCACGGTGAACCCGGGTTCATCGACATTTTATGGAGAAACTCGACATCCTCCAAACCAAATAATATTTATCCAGCATCTGTGAGGACCTATTGGCATCAAAATTCTGCGTAGATATCTTTGCTACTTCAGATAACATGGCAGAAATTAAGGTTTCCTTATTTGAGAAGTTCACGGTGAACCCGGGTTCATCGACATTTTATCGAGAAACTCGACATCCTCCAAACCAAATAATATTTATCCAGCATCTGTGAGGACCTACTGGCATCAAAATTCTGCATAGATATCTTTGCTACTTCAGATAACATGGCAGAAATTAAGGTTTCCTTATTTGGGAAGTTCACGGTGAACCCGGGTTCATCGACATTTTATCGAGAAACTCGACATCCTCCAAACCAAATAATATTTATCCAGCATCTGTGAGGACCTACTGGCATCGAAATTCTGCATAGATATCTTTGCTACTTCAGATAACATGGCAGAAATTAAGGTTTCCTTATTTGGAAAGTTCACGGTGAACCCGGGTTCATCGACAGTTTATCGAGAAACTCGACATCCTCCAAACCAAATAATATTTATCCAGCATCTGTGAGGACCTACTGGCATCAAAATTCTGCATAGATATCTTTGCTACTTCAGATAACATGGCAGAAATTAAGGTTTCCTTATTTGGGAAGTTCACGGTGAACCCGGGTTCATCGACATTTTATCGAGAAACTCGACATCCTCCAAACCAAATAATATTTATCCAGCATCTGTGAGGACCTACTGGCATCGAAATTCTGCATAGATATCTTTGCTACTTCAGATAACATGGCAGAAATTAAGGTTTCCTTATTTGGGAAGTTCACGGTGAACCCGGGTTCATCGACATTTTATCGAGAAACTCGACATCCTCCAAACCAAATAATATTTATCCAGCATCTGTGAGGACCTACTGGCATCGAAATTCTGCATAGATATCTTTGCTACTTCAGATAACATGGCAGAAATTAAGGTTTCCTTATTTCGGAAGTTCACGGTGAACCCGGGTTCATTGACATTTTATCGAGAAACTCGACATCCTCCAAACCAAATAATATTTATCCAGCATCTGTGAGGACCTACTGGCATCAAAATTCTGCGTAGATATCTTTGCTACTTCAGATAACATGGCAGAAATTAAGGTTTCCTTATTTGGGAAGTTCACGGTGAACCCGGGTTCATCGACATTTTATCGAGAAACTCGACATCCTCCAAACCAAATAATATTTATCCAGCATCTGTGAGGACCTACTGGCATCAAAATTCTGCATAGATATCTTTGCTACTTCAGATAACATGGCAGAAATTAAGGTTTCCTTATTTGAGAAGTTCACGGTGAACCCGGGTTCATCGACATTTTATCGAGAAACTCGACATCCTCCAAACCAAATAATATTTATCCAGCATCTGTGAGGACCTACTGGCATCAAAATTCTGCATAGATATCTTTGCTACTTCAGATAACATGGCAGAAATTAAGGTTTCCTTATTTCGGAAGTTCACGGTGAACCCGGGTTCATCGACATTTTATGGAGAAACTCGACATCCTCCAAACCAAATAATATTTATCCAGCATCTGTGAGGACCTACTGGCATCAAAATTCTGCATAGATATCTTTGCTACTTCAGATAACATGGCAGAAATTAAGGTTTCCTTATTTCGGAAGTTCACGGTGAACCCGGGTTCATCGACATTTTATGGAGAAACTCGACATCCTCCAAACCAAATAATATTTATCCAGCATCTGTGAGGACCTATTGGCATCAAAATTCTGCGTAGATATCTTTGCTACTTCAGATAACATGGCAGAAATTAAGGTTTCCTTATTTGAGAAGTTCACGGTGAACCCGGGTTCATCGACATTTTATCGAGAAACTCGACATCCTCCAAACCAAATAATATTTATCCAGCATCTGTGAGGACCTACTGGCATCAAAATTCTGCATAGATATCTTTGCTACTTCAGATAACATGGCAGAAATTAAGGTTTCCTTATTTCGGAAGTTCACGGTGAACCCGGGTTCATCGACATTTTATCGAGAAACTCGACATCCTCCAAACCAAATAATATTTATCCAGCATCTGTGAGGACCTACTGGCATCAAAATTCTGCATAGATATCTTTGCTACTTCAGATGAAATGGCAGAAATTAAGGTTTCCTTATTTGGAAAGTTCACGGTGAACCCGGGTTCATCGACATTTTATCGAGAAACTCGACATCCTCCAAACCAAATAATATTTATCCAGCATCTGTGAGGACCCACTGGCATCAAAATTCTGCATAGATATCTTTGCTACTTCAGATAACATGGCAGAAATTAAGGTTTCCTTATTTGGGAAGTTCACGGTGAACCTGGGTTCATTGACATTTTATGGAGGAACTCGACATCCTCCAAACCAAATAATATTTATCCAGCATCTGTGAGGACCTACTGGCATCAAAATTCTGCATAGATATCTTTGCTACTTCAGATAACATGGCAGAAATTAAGGTTTCCTTATTTGAGAAGTTCACGGTGAACCCGGGTTCATCGACATTTTATCGAGAAACTCGACATCCTCCAAACCAAATAATATTTATCCAGCATCTGTGAGGACCTACTGGCATCAAAATTCTGCATAGATATCTTTGCTACTTCAGATAACATGGCAGAAATTAAGGTTTCCTTATTTGGGAAGTTCACGGTGAACCCGGGTTCATCGACATTTTATCGAGAAACTCGACATCCTCCAAACCAAATAATATTTATCCAGCATCTGTGAGGACCTACTGGCATCGAAATTCTGCATAGATATCTTTGCTACTTCAGATAACATGGCAGAAATTAAGGTTTCCTTATTTGGAAAGTTCACGGTGAACCCGGGTTCATCGACAGTTTATCGAGAAACTCGACATCCTCCAAACCAAATAATATTTATCCAGCATCTGTGAGGACCTACTGGCATCAAAATTCTGCATAGATATCTTTGCTACTTCAGATAACATGGCAGAAATTAAGGTTTCCTTATTTGGGAAGTTCACGGTGAACCCGGGTTCATCGACATTTTATCGAGAAACTCGACATCCTCCAAACCAAATAATATTTATCCAGCATCTGTGAGGACCTACTGGCATCGAAATTCTGCATAGATATCTTTGCTACTTCAGATAACATGGCAGAAATTAAGGTTTCCTTATTTGGGAAGTTCACGGTGAACCCGGGTTCATCGACATTTTATCGAGAAACTCGACATCCTCCAAACCAAATAATATTTATCCAGCATCTGTGAGGACCTACTGGCATCGAAATTCTGCATAGATATCTTTGCTACTTCAGATAACATGGCAGAAATTAAGGTTTCCTTATTTCGGAAGTTCACGGTGAACCCGGGTTCATTGACATTTTATCGAGAAACTCGACATCCTCCAAACCAAATAATATTTATCCAGCATCTGTGAGGACCTACTGGCATCAAAATTCTGCGTAGATATCTTTGCTACTTCAGATAACATGGCAGAAATTAAGGTTTCCTTATTTGGGAAGTTCACGGTGAACCCGGGTTCATCGACATTTTATCGAGAAACTCGACATCCTCCAAACCAAATAATATTTATCCAGCATCTGTGAGGACCTACTGGCATCAAAATTCTGCATAGATATCTTTGCTACTTCAGATAACATGGCAGAAATTAAGGTTTCCTTATTTGAGAAGTTCACGGTGAACCCGGGTTCATCGACATTTTATCGAGAAACTCGACATCCTCCAAACCAAATAATATTTATCCAGCATCTGTGAGGA
The DNA here is from genome assembly GCA_959347315.1 of Bimastos eiseni. Taxonomy (NCBI): domain Eukaryota; kingdom Metazoa; phylum Annelida; class Clitellata; order Crassiclitellata; family Lumbricidae; genus Bimastos; species Bimastos eiseni. The sequence continues at coordinate 6,263,783 of OY365811.1, forward strand.
CCTACTGGCATCAAAATTCTGCATAGATATCTTTGCTACTTCAGATAACATGGCAGAAATTAAGGTTTCCTTATTTCGGAAGTTCACGGTGAACCCGGGTTCATCGACATTTTATGGAGAAACTCGACATCCTCCAAACCAAATAATATTTATCCAGCATCTGTGAGGACCTATTGGCATCAAAATTCTGCGTAGATATCTTTGCTACTTCAGATAACATGGCAGAAATTAAGGTTTCCTTATTTGAGAAGTTCACGGTGAACCCGGGTTCATCGACATTTTATCGAGAAACTCGACATCCTCCAAACCAAATAATATTTATCCAGCATCTGTGAGGACCTACTGGCATCAAAATTCTGCATAGATATCTTTGCTACTTCAGATAACATGGCAGAAATTAAGGTTTCCTTATTTCGGAAGTTCACGGTGAACCCGGGTTCATCGACATTTTATCGAGAAACTCGACATCCTCCAAACCAAATAATATTTATCCAGCATCTGTGAGGACCTACTGGCATCAAAATTCTGCATAGATATCTTTGCTACTTCAGATGAAATGGCAGAAATTAAGGTTTCCTTATTTGGAAAGTTCACGGTGAACCCGGGTTCATCGACATTTTATCGAGAAACTCGACATCCTCCAAACCAAATAATATTTATCCAGCATCTGTGAGGACCCACTGGCATCAAAATTCTGCATAGATATCTTTGCTACTTCAGATAACATGGCAGAAATTAAGGTTTCCTTATTTGGGAAGTTCACGGTGAACCTGGGTTCATTGACATTTTATGGAGGAACTCGACATCCTCCAAACCAAATAATATTTATCCAGCATCTGTGAGGACCTACTGGCATCAAAATTCTGCATAGATATCTTTGCTACTTCAGATGAAATGGCAGAAATTAAGGTTTCCTTATTTGGGAAGTTCACGGTGAACCCGGGTTCATCGACATTTTATCGAGAAACTCGACATCCTCCAAACCAAATAATATTTATCCAGCATCTGTGAGGACCTACTGGCATCAAAATTCTGCATAGATATCTTTGCTACTTCAGATAACATGGCAGAAATTAAGGTTTCCTTATTTCGGAAGTTCACGGTGAACCCGGGTTCATCGACATTTTATCGAGAAACTCGACATCCTCCAAACCAAATAATATTTATCCAGCATCTGTGAGGACCTACTGGCATCAAAATTCTGCATAGATATCTTTGCTATTTCAGATAACATGGCAGAAATTAAGGTTTCCTTATTTGGGAAGTTCACGGTGAACCTGGGTTCATCGACATTTTATGGAGAAACTCGACATCCTCCAAACCAAATAATATTTATCCAGCATCTGTGAGGACCTACTGGCATCAAAATTCTGCATAGATATCTTTGCTACTTCAGATAACATGGCAGAAATTAAGGTTTCCTTATTTGGGAAGTTCACGGTGAACCTGGGTTCATCGACATTTTATCGAGAAACTCGACATCCTCCAAACCAAATAATATTTATCCAGCATCTGCGAGGACCTACTGGCATCAAAATTCTGCATAGATATCTTTGCTACTTCAGATAACATGGCAGAAATTAAGGTTTCCTTATTTGAGAAGTTCACGGTGAACCCGGGTTCATCGACATTTTATGGAGAAACTCGACATCCTCCAAACCAAATAATATTTATCCAGCATCTGTGAGGACCTACTGGCATCAAAATTCTGCATAGATATCTTTGCTGCTTCAGATAACATGGCAGAAATTAAGGTTTCCTTATTAGGGAAGTTCACGGTGAACCCGGGTTCATCGACATTTTATCGAGAAACTCGACATCCTCCAAACCAAATAATATTTATCCAGCATCTGTGAGGACCTATTGGCATCGAAATTCTGCATAGATATCTTTGCTACTTCAGATAACATGGCAGAAATTAAGGTTTCCTTATTTCGGAAGTTCACGGTGAACCCGGGTTCATCGACATTTTATCGAGAAACTCGACATGCTCCAAACCAAATAATATTTATCCAGCATCTGTGAGGACCTATTGGCATCAAAATTCTGCATAGATATCTTTGCTACTTCAGATAACATGGCAGAAATTAAGGTTTCCTTATTTCGGAAGTTCACGGTGAACCCGGGTTCATCGACATTTTATGGAGAAACTCGACATCCTCCAAACCAAATAATATTTATCCAGCATCTGTGAGGACCTATTGGCATCAAAATTCTGCGTAGATATCTTTGCTACTTCAGATAACATGGCAGAAATTAAGGTTTCCTTATTTGAGAAGTTCACGGTGAACCCGGGTTCATCGACATTTTATCGAGAAACTCGACATCCTCCAAACCAAATAATATTTATCCAGCACCTGTGAGGACCTACTGGCATCAAAATTCTGCATAGATATCTTTGCTACTTCAGATAACATGGCAGAAATTAAGGTTTCCTTATTTCGGAAGTTCACGGTGAACCCGGGTTCATCGACATTTTATCGAGAAACTCGACATCCTCCAAACCAAATAATATTTATCCAGCATCTGTGAGGACCTACTGGCATCAAAATTCTGCATAGATATCTTTGCTACTTCAGATGAAATGGCAGAAATTAAGGTTTCCTTATTTGGAAAGTTCACGGTGAACCCGGGTTCATCGACATTTTATCGAGAAACTCGACATCCTCCAAACCAAATAATATTTATCCAGCATCTGTGAGGACCCACTGGCATCAAAATTCTGCATAGATATCTTTGCTACTTCAGATAACATGGCAGAAATTAAGGTTTCCTTATTTGGGAAGTTCACGGTGAACCTGGGTTCATTGACATTTTATGGAGGAACTCGACATCCTCCAAACCAAATAATATTTATCCAGCATCTGTGAGGACCTACTGGCATCAAAATTCTGCATAGATATCTTTGCTACTTCAGATGAAATGGCAGAAATTAAGGTTTCCTTATTTGGGAAGTTCACGGTGAACCCGGGTTCATCGACATTTTATCGAGAAACTCGACATCCTCCAAACCAAATAATATTTATCCAGCATCTGTGAGGACCTACTGGCATCAAAATTCTGCATAGATATCTTTGCTACTTCAGATAACATGGCAGAAATTAAGGTTTCCTTATTTCGGAAGTTCACGGTGAACCCGGGTTCATCGACATTTTATCGAGAAACTCGACATCCTCCAAACCAAATAATATTTATCCAGCATCTGTGAGGACCTACTGGCATCAAAATTCTGCATAGATATCTTTGCTATTTCAGATAACATGGCAGAAATTAAGGTTTCCTTATTTGGGAAGTTCACGGTGAACCTGGGTTCATCGACATTTTATGGAGAAACTCGACATCCTCCAAACCAAATAATATTTATCCAGCATCTGTGAGGACCTACTGGCATCAAAATTCTGCATAGATATCTTTGCTACTTCAGATAACATGGCAGAAATTAAGGTTTCCTTATTTGGGAAGTTCACGGTGAACCTGGGTTCATCGACATTTTATCGAGAAACTCGACATCCTCCAAACCAAATAATATTTATCCAGCATCTGCGAGGACCTACTGGCATCAAAATTCTGCATAGATATCTTTGCTGCTTCAGATAACATGGCAGAAATTAAGGTTTCCTTATTTGAGAAGTTCACGGTGAACCCGGGTTCATCGACATTTTATGGAGAAACTCGACATCCTCCAAACCAAATAATATTTATCCAGCATCTGTGAGGACCTACTGGCATCAAAATTCTGCATAGATATCTTTGCTGCTTCAGATAACATGGCAGAAATTAAGGTTTCCTTATTAGGGAAGTTCACGGTGAACCCGGGTTCATCGACATTTTATCGAGAAACTCGACATCCTCCAAACCAAATAATATTTATCCAGCATCTGTGAGGACCTATTGGCATCGAAATTCTGCATAGATATCTTTGCTACTTCAGATAACATGGCAGAAATTAAGGTTTCCTTATTTCGGAAGTTCACGGTGAACCCGGGTTCATCGACATTTTATCGAGAAACTCGACATGCTCCAAACCAAATAATATTTATCCAGCATCTGTGAGGACCTATTGGCATCAAAATTCTGCATAGATATCTTTGCTACTTCAGATGAAATGGCAGAAATTAAGGTTTCCTTATTTGGGAAGTTCACGGTGAACCCGGGTTCATCGACATTTTATCGAGAAACTCGACATACTCCAAACCAAATAATATTTATCCAGCATCTGTGAGGACCTACTGGCATCAAAATTCTGCATAGATATCTTTGCTACTTCCGATGAAATGGCAGAAATTAAGGTTTCCTTATTTGGGAAGTTCACGGTGAACCCGGGTTCATCGACATTTTATCGAGAAACTCGACATCCTCCAAACCAAATAATATTTATCCAGCATCTGTGAGGACCTACTGGCATCGAAATTCTGCATAGATATCTTTGCTACTTCAGATAACATGGCAGAAATTAAGGTTTCCTTATTTGGGAAGTTCACGGTGAACCCGGGTTCATCGACATTTTATCGAGAAACTCGACATCCTCCAAACCAAATAATATTTATCCAGCATCTGTGAGGACCTACTGGCATCGAAACTCTGCATAGATATCTTTGCTACTTCAGATAACATGGCAGAAATTAAGGTTTCCTTATTTCGGAAGTTCACGGTGAACCCGGGTTCATTGACATTTTATCGAGAAACTCGACATGCTCCAAACCAAATAATATTTATCCAGCATCTGTGAGGACCTACTGGCATCAAAATTCTGCGTAGATATCTTTGCTACTTCAGATAACATGGCAGAAATTAAGGTTTCCTTATTTGGGAAGTTCACGGTGAACCCGGGTTCATCGACATTTTATCGAGAAACTCGACATCCTCCAAACCAAATAATATTTATCCAGCATCTGTGAGGACCTACTGGCATCAAAATTCTGCATAGATATCTTTGCTACTTCAGATAACATGGCAGAAATTAAGGTTTCCTTATTTCGGAAGTTCACGGTGAACCCGGGTTCATCGACATTTTATGGAGAAACTCGACATCCTCCAAACCAAATAATATTTATCCAGCATCTGTGAGGACCTATTGGCATCAAAATTCTGCGTAGATATCTTTGCTACTTCAGATAACATGGCAGAAATTAAGGTTTCCTTATTTGAGAAGTTCACGGTGAACCCGGGTTCATCGACATTTTATCGAGAAACTCGACATCCTCCAAACCAAATAATATTTATCCAGCATCTGTGAGGACCTACTGGCATCAAAATTCTGCATAGATATCTTTGCTACTTCAGATAACATGGCAGAAATTAAGGTTTCCTTATTTGGGAAGTTCACGGTGAACCCGGGTTCATCGACATTTTATCGAGAAACTCGACATCCTCCAAACCAAATAATATTTATCCAGCATCTGTGAGGACCTACTGGCATCAAAATTCTGCATAGATATCTTTGCTACTTCAGATAACATGGCAGAAATTAAGGTTTCCTTATTTGGGAAGTTCACGGTGAACCTGGGTTCATTGACATTTTATGGAGGAACTCGACATCCTCCAAACCAAATAATATTTATCCAGCATCTGTGAGGACCTACTGGCATCAAAATTCTGCATAGATATCTTTGCTACTTCAGATGAAATGGCAGAAATTAAGGTTTCCTTATTTGGGAAGTTCACGGTGAACCCGGGTTCATCGACATTTTATGGAGAAACTCGACATCCTCCAAACCAAATAATATTTATCCAGCATCTGTGAGGACCTACTGGCATCAAAATTCTGCATAGATATCTTTGCTACTTCAGATAACATGGCAGAAATTAAGGTTTCCTTATTTCGGAAGTTCACGGTGAACCCGGGTTCATTGACATTTTATCGAGAAACTCGACATCCTCCAAACCAAATAATATTTATCCAGCATCTGTGAGGACCTACTGGCATCAAAATTCTGCATAGATATCTTTGCTATTTCAGATAACATGGCAGAAATTAAGGTTTCCTTATTTGGGAAGTTCACGGTGAACCTGGGTTCATCGACATTTTATGGAGAAACTCGACATCCTCCAAACCAAATAATATTTATCCAGCATCTGTGAGGACCTACTGGCATCAAAATTCTGCATAGATATCTTTGCTACTTCAGATAACATGGCAGAAATTAAGGTTTCCTTATTTGGGAAGTTCACGGTGAACCTGGGTTCATCGACATTTTATCGAGAAACTCGACATCCTCCAAACCAAATAATATTTATCCAGCATCTGCGAGGACCTACTGGCATCAAAATTCTGCATAGATATCTTTGCTACTTCAGATAACATGGCAGAAATTAAGGTTTCCTTATTTGAGAAGTTCACGGTGAACCCGGGTTCATCGACATTTTATGGAGAAACTCGACATCCTCCAAACCAAATAATATTTATCCAGCATCTGTGAGGACCTACTGGCATCAAAATTCTGCATAGATATCTTTGCTGCTTCAGATAACATGGCAGAAATTAAGGTTTCCTTATTAGGGAAGTTCACGGTGAACCCGGGTTCATCGACATTTTATCGAGAAACTCGACATCCTCCAAACCAAATAATATTTATCCAGCATCTGTGAGGACCTATTGGCATCGAAATTCTGCATAGATATCTTTGCTACTTCAGATAACATGGCAGAAATTAAGGTTTCCTTATTTCGGAAGTTCACGGTGAACCCGGGTTCATCGACATTTTATCGAGAAACTCGACATGCTCCAAACCAAATAATATTTATCCAGCATCTGTGAGGACCTATTGGCATCAAAATTCTGCATAGATATCTTTGCTACTTCAGATGAAATGGCAGAAATTAAGGTTTCCTTATTTGGGAAGTTCACGGTGAACCCGGGTTCATCGACATTTTATCGAGAAACTCGACATACTCCAAACCAAATAATATTTATCCAGCATCTGTGAGGACCTACTGGCATCAAAATTCTGCATAGATATCTTTGCTACTTCAGATGAAATGGCAGAAATTAAGGTTTCCTTATTTGGGAAGTTCACGGTGAACCCGGGTTCATCGACATTTTATCGAGAAACTCGACATCCTCCAAACCAAATAATATTTATCCAGCATCTGTGAGGACCTACTGGCATCAAAATTCTGCATAGATATCTTTGCTACTTCAGATAACATGGCAGAAATTAAGGTTTCCTTATTTGGAAAGTTCACGGTGAACCCGGGTTCATCGACAGTTTATCGAGAAACTCGACATCCTCCAAACCAAATAATATTTATCCAGCATCTGTGAGGACCTACTGGCATCAAAATTCTGCATAGATATCTTTGCTACTTCAGATAACATGGCAGAAATTAAGGTTTCCTTATTTGGGAAGTTCACGGTGAACCTGGGTTCATCGACATTTTATCGAGAAACTCGACATCCTCCAAACCAAATAATATTTATCCAGCATCTGTGAGGACCTACTGGCATCGAAATTCTGCATAGATATCTTTGCTACTTCAGATAACATGGCAGAAATTAAGGTTTCCTTATTTGGGAAGTTCACGGTGAACCCGGGTTCATCGACATTTTATCGAGAAACTCGACATCCTCCAAACCAAATAATATTTATCCAGCATCTGTGAGGACCTACTGGCATCGAAACTCTGCATAGATATCTTTGCTACTTCAGATAACATGGCAGAAATTAAGGTTTCCTTATTTCGGAAGTTCACGGTGAACCCGGGTTCATTGACATTTTATCGAGAAACTCGACATGCTCCAAACCAAATAATATTTATCCAGCATCTGTGAGGACCTACTGGCATCAAAATTCTGCGTAGATATCTTTGCTACTTCAGATAACATGGCAGAAATTAAGGTTTCCTTATTTGGGAAGTTCACGGTGAACCCGGGTTCATCGACATTTTATCGAGAAACTCGACATCCTCCAAACCAAATAATATTTATCCAGCATCTGTGAGGACCTACTGGCATCAAAATTCTGCATAGATATCTTTGCTACTTCAGATAACATGGCAGAAATTAAGGTTTCCTTATTTCGGAAGTTCACGGTGAACCCGGGTTCATCGACATTTTATGGAGAAACTCGACATCCTCCAAACCAAATAATATTTATCCAGCATCTGTGAGGACCTATTGGCATCAAAATTCTGCGTAGATATCTTTGCTACTTCAGATAACATGGCAGAAATTAAGGTTTCCTTATTTGAGAAGTTCACGGTGAACCCGGGTTCATCGACATTTTATCGAGAAACTCGACATCCTCCAAACCAAATAATATTTATCCAGCATCTGTGAGGACCTACTGGCATCAAAATTCTGCATAGATATCTTTGCTACTTCAGATAACATGGCAGAAATTAAGGTTTCCTTATTTGGGAAGTTCACGGTGAACCCGGGTTCATCGACATTTTATCGAGAAACTCGACATCCTCCAAACCAAATAATATTTATCCAGCATCTGTGAGGACCTACTGGCATCAAAATTCTGCATAGATATCTTTGCTACTTCAGATAACATGGCAGAAATTAAGGTTTCCTTATTTCGGAAGTTCACGGTGAACCTGGGTTCATTGACATTTTATGGAGGAACTCGACATCCTCCAAACCAAATAATATTTATCCAGCATCTGTGAGGACCTACTGGCATCAAAATTCTGCATAGATATCTTTGCTACTTCAGATGAAATGGCAGAAATTAAGGTTTCCTTATTTGGGAAGTTCACGGTGAACCCGGGTTCATCGACATTTTATGGAGAAACTCGACATCCTCCAAACCAAATAATATTTATCCAGCATCTGTGAGGACCTACTGGCATCAAAATTCTGCATAGATATCTTTGCTACTTCAGATAACATGGCAGAAATTAAGGTTTCCTTATTTCGGAAGTTCACGGTGAACCCGGGTTCATCGACATTTTATCGAGAAACTCGACATCCTCCAAACCAAATAATATTTATCCAGCATCTGTGAGGACCTACTGGCATCAAAATTCTGCATAGATATCTTTGCTATTTCAGATAACATGGCAGAAATTAAGGTTTCCTTATTTGGGAAGTTCACGGTGAACCTGGGTTCATCGACATTTTATGGAGAAACTCGACATCCTCCAAACCAAATAATATTTATCCAGCATCTGTGAGGACCTACTGGCATCAAAATTCTGCATAGATATCTTTGCTACTTCAGATAACATGGCAGAAATTAAGGTTTCCTTATTTGGGAAGTTCACGGTGAACCTGGGTTCATCGACATTTTATCGAGAAACTCGACATCCTCCAAACCAAATAATATTTATCCAGCATCTGCGAGGACCTACTGGCATCAAAATTCTGCATAGATATCTTTGCTACTTCAGATAACATGGCAGAAATTAAGGTTTCCTTATTTGAGAAGTTCACGGTGAACCCGGGTTCATCGACATTTTATGGAGAAACTCGACATCCTCCAAACCAAATAATATTTATCCAGCATCTGTGAGGACCTACTGGCATCAAAATTCTGCATAGATATCTTTGCTACTTCAGATAACATGGCAGAAATTAAGGTTTCCTTATTAGGGAAGTTCACGGTGAACCCGGGTTCATCGACATTTTATCGAGAAACTCGACATCCTCCAAACCAAATAATATTTATCCAGCATCTGTGAGGACCTACTGGCATCGAAATTCTGCATAGATATCTTTGCTACTTCAGATAACATGGCAGAAATTAAGGTTTCCTTATTTCGGAAGTTCACGGTGAACCCGGGTTCATCGACATTTTATCGAGAAACTCGACATCCTCCAAACCAAATAATATTTATCCAGCATCTGTGAGGACCTATTGGCATCAAAATTCTGCGTAGATATCTTTGCTACTTCAGATAACATGGCAGAAATTAAGGTTTCCTTATTTGGGAAGTTCACGGTGAACCCGGGTTCATCGACATTTTATCGAGAAACTCGACATCCTCCAAACCAAATAATATTTATCCAGCATCTGTGAGGACCTACTGGCATCAAAATTCTGCATAGATATCTTTGCTACTTCAGATAACATGGCAGAAATTAAGGTTTCCTTATTTGAGAAGTTCACGGTGAACCCGGGTTCATCGACATTTTATCGAGAAACTCGACATCCTCCAAACCAAATAATATTTATCCAGCATCTGTGAGGACCTACTGGCATCAAAATTCTGCATAGATATCTTTGCTACTTCAGATAACATGGCAGAAATTAAGGTTTCCTTATTTGGGAAGTTCACGGTGAACCCGGGTTCATCGACATTTTATGGAGAAACTCGACATCCTCCAAACCAAATAATATTTATCCAGCATCTGTGAGGACCTACTGGCATCAAAATTCTGCATAGATATCTTTGCTACTTCAGATAACATGGCAGAAATTAAGGTTTCCTTATTTCGGAAGTTCACGGTGAACCCGGGTTCATCGACATTTTATCGAGAAACTCGACATGCTCCAAACCAAATAATATTTATCCAGCATCTGTGAGGACCTATTGGCATCAAAATTCTGCGTAGATATCTTTGCTACTTCAGATAACATGGCAGAAATTAAGGTTTCCTTATTTGAGAAGTTCACGGTGAACCCGGGTTCATCGACATTTTATCGAGAAACTCGACATCCTCCAAACCAAATAATATTTATCCAGCATCTGTGAGGACCTACTGGCATCAAAATTCTGCATAGATATCTTTGCTACTTCAGATAACATGGCAGAAATTAAGGTTTCCTTATTTCGGAAGTTCACGGTGAACCCGGGTTCATCGACATTTTATCGAGAAACTCGACATCCTCCAAACCAAATAATATTTATCCAGCATCTGTGAGGACCTACTGGCATCAAAATTCTGCATAGATATCTTTGCTACTTCAGATAACATGGCAGAAATTAAGGTTTCCTTATTTGGGAAGTTCACGGTGAACCTGGGTTCATTGACATTTTATGGAGAAACTCGACATCCTCCAAACCAAATAATATTTATCCAGCATCTGTGAGGACCTACTGGCATCAAAATTCTGCATAGATATCTTTGCTACTTCAGATGAAATGGCAGAAATTAAGGTTTCCTTATTTGGGAAGTTCACGGTGAACCCGGGTTCATCGACATTTTATGGAGAAACTCGACATCCTCCAAACCAAATAATATTTATCCAGCATCTGTGAGGACCTACTGGCATCAAAATTCTGCATAGATATCTTTGCTACTTCAGATAACATGGCAGAAATTAAGGTTTCCTTATTTCGGAAGTTCACGGTGAACCTGGGTTCATCGACATTTTATGGAGAAACTCGACATACTCCAAACCAAATAATATTTATCCAGCATCTGCGAGGACCTACTGGCATCAAAATTCTGCATAGATATCTTTGCTACTTCAGATAACATGGCAGAAATTAAGGTTTCCTTATTTGAGAAGTTCACGGTGAACCCGGGTTCATCGACATTTTATGGAGAAACTCGACATCCTCCAAACCAAATAATATTTATCCAGCATCTGTGAGGACCTACTGGCATCAAAATTCTGCATAGATATCTTTGCTACTTCAGATAACATGGCAGAAATTAAGGTTTCCTTATTTGGGAAGTTCACGGTGAACCTGGGTTCATCGACATTTTATGGAGAAACTCGACATACTCCAAACCAAATAATATTTATCCAGCATCTGCGAGGACCTACTGGCATCAAAATTCTGCATAGATATCTTTGCTACTTCAGATAACATGGCAGAAATTAAGGTTTCCTTATTTGAGAAGTTCACGGTGAACCCGGGTTCATCGACATTTTATGGAGAAACTCGACATCCTCCAAACCAAATAATATTTATCCAGCATCTGTGAGGACCTACTGGCATCAAAATTCTGCATAGATATCTTTGCTACTTCAGATAACATGGCAGAAATTAAGGTTTCCTTATTTGGGAAGTTCACGGTGAACCCGGGTTCATCGACATTTTATCGAGAAACTCGACATCCTCCAAACCAAATAATATTTATCCAGCATCTGTGAGGACCTACTGGCATCGAAATTCTGCATAGATATCTTTGCTACTTCAGATAACATGGCAGAAATTAAGGTTTCCTTATTTGGGAAGTTCACGGTGAACCCGGGTTCATCGACATTTTATCGAGAAACTCGACATCCTCCAAACCAAATAATATTTATCCAGCATCTGTGAGGACCTACTGGCATCAAAATTCTGCATAGATATCTTTGCTACTTCAGATAACATGGCAGAAATTAAGGTTTCCTTATTTGGGAAGTTCACGGTGAACCCGGGTTCATCGACATTTTATCGAGAAACTCGACATCCTCCAAACCAAATAATATTTATCCAGCATCTGTGAGGACCTATTGCCATCAAAATTCTGCATAGATATCTTTGCTACTTCAGATAACATGGCAGAAATTAAGGTTTCCTTATTTGGGAAGTTCACGGTGAACCCGGGTTCATCGACATTTTATCGAGAAACTCGACATACTCCAAACCAAATAATATTTATCCAGCATCTGTGAGGACCTACTGGCATCAAAATTCTGCATAGATATCTTTGCTACTTCAGATAACATGGCAGAAATTAAGGTTTCCTTATTTGGGAAGTTCACGGTGAACCCGGGTTCATCGACATTTTATCGAGAAACTCGACATCCTCCAAACCAAATAATATTTATCCAGCATCTGTGAGGACCTACTGGCATCAAAATTCTGCATAGATATCTTTGCTACTTCCGATGAAATGGCAGAAATTAAGGTTTCCTTATTTCGGAAGTTCACGGTGAACCCGGGTTCATCGACATTTTATCGAGAAACTCGACATCCTCCAAACCAAATAATATTTATCCAGCATCTGTGAGGACCTACTGGCATCAAAATTCTGCATAGATATCTTTGCTACTTCAGATAACATGGCAGAAATTAAGGTTTCCTTATTTGGAAAGTTCACGGTGAACCCGGGTTCATCGACAGTTTATCGAGAAACTCGACATCCTCCAAACCAAATAATATTTATCCAGCATCTGTGAGGACCTACTGGCATCAAAATTCTGCATAGATATCTTTGCTACTTCAGATAACATGGCAGAAATTAAGGTTTCCTTATTTGGGAAGTTCACGGTGAACCCGGGTTCATCGACATTTTATCGAGAAACTCGACATCCTCCAAACCAAATAATATTTATCCAGCATCTGTGAGGACCTACTGGCATCAAAATTCTGCATAGATATCTTTGCTACTTCAGATGAAATGGCAGAAATTAAGGTTTCCTTATTTGGGAAGTTCACGGTGAACCCGGGTTCATCGACATTTTATGGAGAAACTCGACATCCTCCAAACCAAATAATATTTATCCAGCATCTGTGAGGACCTACTGGCATCAAAATTCTGCATAGATATCTTTGCTACTTCAGATAACATGGCAGAAATTAAGGTTTCCTTATTTCGGAAGTTCACGGGTTCATCGACATTTTATCGAGAAACTCGACATCCTCCAAACCAAATAATATTTATCCAGCATCTGTGAGGACCTACTGGCATCGAAATTCTGCATAGATATCTTTGCTACTTCAGATAACATGGCAGAAATTAAGGTTTCCTTATTTCGGAAGTTCACGGTGAACCCGGGTTCATTGACATTTTATCGAGAAACTCGACATCCTCCAAACCAAATAATATTTATCCAGCATCTGTGAGGACCTACTGGCATCAAAATTCTGCGTAGATATCTTTGCTACTTCAGATAACATGGCAGAAATTAAGGTTTCCTTATTTGGGAAGTTCACGGTGAACCCGGGTTCATCGACATTTTATCGAGAAACTCGACATCCTCCAAACCAAATAATATTTATCCAGCATCTGTGAGGACCTACTGGCATCAAAATTCTGCATAGATATCTTTGCTACTTCAGATAACATGGCAGAAATTAAGGTTTCCTTATTTGGGAAGTTCACGGTGAACCTGGGTTCATCGACATTTTATGGAGAAACTCGACATACTCCAAACCAAATAATATTTATCCAGCATCTGCGAGGACCTACTGGCATCAAAATTCTGCATAGATATCTTTGCTACTTCAGATAACATGGCAGAAATTAAGGTTTCCTTATTTGAGAAGTTCACGGTGAACCCGGGTTCATCGACATTTTATGGAGAAACTCGACATCCTCCAAACCAAATAATATTTATCCAGCATCTGTGAGGACCTACTGGCATCAAAATTCTGCATAGATATCTTTGCTACTTCAGATAACATGGCAGAAATTAAGGTTTCCTTATTTGGGAAGTTCACGGTGAACCCGGGTTCATCGACATTTTATCGAGAAACTCGACATCCTCCAAACCAAATAATATTTATCCAGCATCTGTGAGGACCTACTGGCATCGAAATTCTGCATAGATATCTTTGCTACTTCAGATAACATGGCAGAAATTAAGGTTTCCTTATTTGGGAAGTTCACGGTGAACCCGGGTTCATCGACATTTTATCGAGAAACTCGACATCCTCCAAACCAAATAATATTTATCCAGCATCTGTGAGGACCTACTGGCATCAAAATTCTGCATAGATATCTTTGCTACTTCAGATAACATGGCAGAAATTAAGGTTTCCTTATTTGGGAAGTTCACGGTGAACCCGGGTTCATCGACATTTTATCGAGAAACTCGACATCCTCCAAACCAAATAATATTTATCCAGCATCTGTGAGGACCTATTGCCATCAAAATTCTGCATAGATATCTTTGCTACTTCAGATAACATGGCAGAAATTAAGGTTTCCTTATTTGGGAAGTTCACGGTGAACCCGGGTTCATCGACATTTTATCGAGAAACTCGACATACTCCAAACCAAATAATATTTATCCAGCATCTGTGAGGACCTACTGGCATCAAAATTCTGCATAGATATCTTTGCTACTTCAGATAACATGGCAGAAATTAAGGTTTCCTTATTTGGGAAGTTCACGGTGAACCCGGGTTCATCGACATTTTATCGAGAAACTCGACATCCTCCAAACCAAATAATATTTATCCAGCATCTGTGAGGACCTACTGGCATCAAAATTCTGCATAGATATCTTTGCTACTTCCGATGAAATGGCAGAAATTAAGGTTTCCTTATTTCGGAAGTTCACGGTGAACCCGGGTTCATCGACATTTTATCGAGAAACTCGACATCCTCCAAACCAAATAATATTTATCCAGCATCTGTGAGGACCTACTGGCATCAAAATTCTGCATAGATATCTTTGCTACTTCAGATAACATGGCAGAAATTAAGGTTTCCTTATTTGGAAAGTTCACGGTGAACCCGGGTTCATCGACAGTTTATCGAGAAACTCGACATCCTCCAAACCAAATAATATTTATCCAGCATCTGTGAGGACCTACTGGCATCAAAATTCTGCATAGATATCTTTGCTACTTCAGATAACATGGCAGAAATTAAGGTTTCCTTATTTGGGAAGTTCACGGTGAACCCGGGTTCATCGACATTTTATCGAGAAACTCGACATCCTCCAAACCAAATAATATTTATCCAGCATCTGTGAGGACCTACTGGCATCAAAATTCTGCATAGATATCTTTGCTACTTCAGATGAAATGGCAGAAATTAAGGTTTCCTTATTTGGGAAGTTCACGGTGAACCCGGGTTCATCGACATTTTATGGAGAAACTCGACATCCTCCAAACCAAATAATATTTATCCAGCATCTGTGAGGACCTACTGGCATCAAAATTCTGCATAGATATCTTTGCTACTTCAGATAACATGGCAGAAATTAAGGTTTCCTTATTTCGGAAGTTCACGGGTTCATCGACATTTTATCGAGAAACTCGACATCCTCCAAACCAAATAATATTTATCCAGCATCTGTGAGGACCTACTGGCATCGAAATTCTGCATAGATATCTTTGCTACTTCAGATAACATGGCAGAAATTAAGGTTTCCTTATTTCGGAAGTTCACGGTGAACCCGGGTTCATTGACATTTTATCGAGAAACTCGACATCCTCCAAACCAAATAATATTTATCCAGCATCTGTGAGGACCTACTGGCATCAAAATTCTGCGTAGATATCTTTGCTACTTCAGATAACATGGCAGAAATTAAGGTTTCCTTATTTGGGAAGTTCACGGTGAACCCGGGTTCATCGACATTTTATCGAGAAACTCGACATCCTCCAAACCAAATAATATTTATCCAGCATCTGTGAGGACCTACTGGCATCAAAATTCTGCATAGATATCTTTGCTACTTCAGATAACATGGCAGAAATTAAGGTTTCCTTATTTGAGAAGTTCACGGTGAACCCGGGTTCATCGACATTTTATCGAGAAACTCGACATCCTCCAAACCAAATAATATTTATCCAGCATCTGTGAGGACCTACTGGCATCAAAATTCTGCATAGATATCTTTGCTACTTCAGATAACATGGCAGAAATTAAGGTTTCCTTATTTGGGAAGTTCACGGTGAACCCGGGTTCATCGACATTTTATGGAGAAACTCGACATCCTCCAAACCAAATAATATTTATCCAGCATCTGTGAGGACCTATTGGCATCAAAATTCTGCATAGATATCTTTGCTACTTCAGATAACATGGCAGAAATTAAGGTTTCCTTATTTCGGAAGTTCACGGTGAACCCGGGTTCATCGACATTTTATGGAGAAACTCGACATCCTCCAAACCAAATAATATTTATCCAGCATCTGTGAGGACCTATTGGCATCAAAATTCTGCGTAGATATCTTTGCTACTTCAGATAACATGGCAGAAATTAAGGTTTCCTTATTTGAGAAGTTCACGGTGAACCCGGGTTCATCGACATTTTATCGAGAAACTCGACATCCTCCAAACCAAATAATATTTATCCAGCATCTGTGAGGACCTACTGGCATCAAAATTCTGCATAGATATCTTTGCTACTTCAGATAACATGGCAGAAATTAAGGTTTCCTTATTTCGGAAGTTCACGGTGAACCCGGGTTCATCGACATTTTATCGAGAAACTCGACATCCTCCAAACCAAATAATATTTATCCAGCATCTGTGAGGACCTACTGGCATCAAAATTCTGCATAGATATCTTTGCTACTTCAGATAACATGGCAGAAATTAAGGTTTCCTTATTTGGGAAGTTCACGGTGAACCTGGGTTCATTGACATTTTATGGAGGAACTCGACATCCTCCAAACCAAATAATATTTATCCAGCATCTGTGAGGACCTACTGGCATCAAAATTCTGCATAGATATCTTTGCTACTTCAGATGAAATGGCAGAAATTAAGGTTTCCTTATTTGGGAAGTTCACGGTGAACCCGGGTTCATCGACATTTTATCGAGAAACTCGACATCCTCCAAACCAAATAATATTTATCCAGCATCTGTGAGGACCTACTGGCATCAAAATTCTGCATAGATATCTTTGCTACTTCAGATAACATGGCAGAAATTAAGGTTTCCTTATTTCGGAAGTTCACGGTGAACCCGGGTTCATCGACATTTTATCGAGAAACTCGACATCCTCCAAACCAAATAATATTTATCCAGCATCTGTGAGGACCTACTGGCATCAAAATTCTGCATAGATATCTTTGCTATTTCAGATAACATGGCAGAAATTAAGGTTTCCTTATTTGGGAAGTTCACGGTGAACCTGGGTTCATCGACATTTTATGGAGAAACTCGACATCCTCCAAACCAAATAATATTTATCCAGCATCTGTGAGGACCTACTGGCATCAAAATTCTGCATAGATATCTTTGCTACTTCAGATAACATGGCAGAAATTAAGGTTTCCTTATTTGGGAAGTTCACGGTGAACCTGGGTTCATCGACATTTTATCGAGAAACTCGACATCCTCCAAACCAAATAATATTTATCCAGCATCTGCGAGGACCTACTGGCATCAAAATTCTGCATAGATATCTTTGCTACTTCAGATAACATGGCAGAAATTAAGGTTTCCTTATTTGGGAAGTTCACGGTGAACCTGGGTTCATTGACATTTTATGGAGGAACTCGACATCCTCCAAACCAAATAATATTTATCCAGCATCTGTGAGGACCTACTGGCATCAAAATTCTGCATAGATATCTTTGCTACTTCAGATGAAATGGCAGAAATTAAGGTTTCCTTATTTGGGAAGTTCACGGTGAACCCGGGTTCATCGACATTTTATGGAGAAACTCGACATCCCCCAAACCAAATAATATTTATCCAGCATCTGTGAGGACCTACTGGCATCAAAATTCTGCATAGATATCTTTGCTACTTCAGATAACATGGCAGAAATTAAGGTTTCCTTATTTCGGAAGTTCACGGTGAACCCGGGTTCATCGACATTTTATCGAGAAACTCGACATCCTCCAAACCAAATAATATTTATCCAGCATCTGTGAGGACCTACTGGCATCAAAATTCTGCATAGATATCTTTGCTATTTCAGATAACATGGCAGAAATTAAGGTTTCCTTATTTGGGAAGTTCACGGTGAACCTGGGTTCATCGACATTTTATGGAGAAACTCGACATCCTCCAAACCAAATAATATTTATCCAGCATCTGTGAGGACCTACTGGCATCAAAATTCTGCATAGATATCTTTGCTACTTCAGATAACATGGCAGAAATTAAGGTTTCCTTATTTGGGAAGTTCACGGTGAACCTGGGTTCATCGACATTTTATCGAGAAACTCGACATCCTCCAAACCAAATAATATTTATCCAGCATCTGCGAGGACCTACTGGCATCAAAATTCTGCATAGATATCTTTGCTACTTCAGATAACATGGCAGAAATTAAGGTTTCCTTATTTGAGAAGTTCACGGTGAACCCGGGTTCATCGACATTTTATGGAGAAACTCGACATCCTCCAAACCAAATAATATTTATCCAGCATCTGTGAGGACCTACTGGCATCAAAATTCTGCATAGATATCTTTGCTACTTCAGATAACATGGCAGAAATTAAGGTTTCCTTATTAGGGAAGTTCACGGTGAACCCGGGTTCATCGACATTTTATCGAGAAACTCGACATCCTCCAAACCAAATAATATTTATCCAGCATCTGTGAGGACCTACTGGCATCGAAATTCTGCATAGATATCTTTGCTACTTCAGATAACATGGCAGAAATTAAGGTTTCCTTATTTCGGAAGTTCACGGTGAACCCGGGTTCATCGACATTTTATCGAGAAACTCGACATCCTCCAAACCAAATAATATTTATCCAGCATCTGTGAGGACCTATTGGCATCAAAATTCTGCGTAGATATCTTTGCTACTTCAGATAACATGGCAGAAATTAAGGTTTCCTTATTTGGGAAGTTCACGGTGAACCCGGGTTCATCGACATTTTATCGAGAAACTCGACATCCTCCAAACCAAATAATATTTATCCAGCATCTGTGAGGACCTACTGGCATCAAAATTCTGCATAGATATCTTTGCTACTTCAGATAACATGGCAGAAATTAAGGTTTCCTTATTTGAGAAGTTCACGGTGAACCCGGGTTCATCGACATTTTATCGAGAAACTCGACATCCTCCAAACCAAATAATATTTATCCAGCATCTGTGAGGACCTACTGGCATCAAAATTCTGCATAGATATCTTTGCTACTTCAGATAACATGGCAGAAATTAAGGTTTCCTTATTTCGGAAGTTCACGGTGAACCCGGGTTCATCGACATTTTATCGAGAAACTCGACATCCTCCAAACCAAATAATATTTATCCAGCATCTGTGAGGACCTACTGGCATCAAAATTCTGCATAGATATCTTTGCTACTTCAGATGAAATGGCAGAAATTAAGGTTTCCTTATTTGGAAAGTTCACGGTGAACCCGGGTTCATCGACATTTTATCGAGAAACTCGACATCCTCCAAACCAAATAATATTTATCCAGCATCTGTGAGGACCCACTGGCATCAAAATTCTGCATAGATATCTTTGCTACTTCAGATAACATGGCAGAAATTAAGGTTTCCTTATTTGGGAAGTTCACGGTGAACCTGGGTTCATTGACATTTTATGGAGGAACTCGACATCCTCCAAACCAAATAATATTTATCCAGCATCTGTGAGGACCTACTGGCATCAAAATTCTGCATAGATATCTTTGCTACTTCAGATGAAATGGCAGAAATTAAGGTTTCCTTATTTGGGAAGTTCACGGTGAACCCGGGTTCATCGACATTTTATCGAGAAACTCGACATCCTCCAAACCAAATAATATTTATCCAGCATCTGTGAGGACCTACTGGCATCAAAATTCTGCATAGATATCTTTGCTACTTCAGATAACATGGCAGAAATTAAGGTTTCCTTATTTCGGAAGTTCACGGTGAACCCGGGTTCATCGACATTTTATCGAGAAACTCGACATCCTCCAAACCAAATAATATTTATCCAGCATCTGTGAGGACCTACTGGCATCAAAATTCTGCATAGATATCTTTGCTATTTCAGATAACATGGCAGAAATTAAGGTTTCCTTATTTGGGAAGTTCACGGTGAACCTGGGTTCATCGACATTTTATGGAGAAACTCGACATCCTCCAAACCAAATAATATTTATCCAGCATCTGTGAGGACCTACTGGCATCAAAATTCTGCATAGATATCTTTGCTACTTCAGATAACATGGCAGAAATTAAGGTTTCCTTATTTGGGAAGTTCACGGTGAACCTGGGTTCATCGACATTTTATCGAGAAACTCGACATCCTCCAAACCAAATAATATTTATCCAGCATCTGCGAGGACCTACTGGCATCAAAATTCTGCATAGATATCTTTGCTACTTCAGATAACATGGCAGAAATTAAGGTTTCCTTATTTGAGAAGTTCACGGTGAACCCGGGTTCATCGACATTTTATGGAGAAACACGACATCCTCCAAACCAAATAATATTTATCCAGCATCTGTGAGGACCTACTGGCATCAAAATTCTGCATAGATATCTTTGCTGCTTCAGATAACATGGCAGAAATTAAGGTTTCCTTATTAGGGAAGTTCACGGTGAACCCGGGTTCATCGACATTTTATCGAGAAACTCGACATCCTCCAAACCAAATAATATTTATCCAGCATCTGTGAGGACCTACTGGCATCAAAATTCTGCATAGATATCTTTGCTACTTCAGATAACATGGCAGAAATTAAGGTTTCCTTATTTCGGAAGTTCACGGTGAACCCGGGTTCATCGACATTTTATCGAGAAACTCGACATCCTCCAAACCAAATAATATTTATCCAGCATCTGTGAGGACCTACTGGCATCAAAATTCTGCATAGATATCTTTGCTACTTCAGATGAAATGGCAGAAATTAAGGTTTCCTTATTTGGAAAGTTCACGGTGAACCCGGGTTCATCGACATTTTATCGAGAAACTCGACATCCTCCAAACCAAATAATATTTATCCAGCATCTGTGAGGACCCACTGGCATCAAAATTCTGCATAGATATCTTTGCTACTTCAGATAACATGGCAGAAATTAAGGTTTCCTTATTTGGGAAGTTCACGGTGAACCTGGGTTCATTGACATTTTATGGAGGAACTCGACATCCTCCAAACCAAATAATATTTATCCAGCATCTGTGAGGACCTACTGGCATCAAAATTCTGCATAGATATCTTTGCTACTTCAGATGAAATGGCAGAAATTAAGGTTTCCTTATTTGGGAAGTTCACGGTGAACCCGGGTTCATCGACATTTTATCGAGAAACTCGACATCCTCCAAACCAAATAATATTTATCCAGCATCTGTGAGGACCTACTGGCATCAAAATTCTGCATAGATATCTTTGCTACTTCAGATAACATGGCAGAAATTAAGGTTTCCTTATTTCGGAAGTTCACGGTGAACCCGGGTTCATCGACATTTTATCGAGAAACTCGACATCCTCCAAACCAAATAATATTTATCCAGCATCTGTGAGGACCTACTGGCATCAAAATTCTGCATAGATATCTTTGCTATTTCAGATAACATGGCAGAAATTAAGGTTTCCTTATTTGGGAAGTTCACGGTGAACCTGGGTTCATCGACATTTTATGGAGAAACTCGACATCCTCCAAACCAAATAATATTTATCCAGCATCTGTGAGGACCTACTGGCATCAAAATTCTGCATAGATATCTTTGCTACTTCAGATAACATGGCAGAAATTAAGGTTTCCTTATTTGGGAAGTTCACGGTGAACCTGGGTTCATCGACATTTTATCGAGAAACTCGACATCCTCCAAACCAAATAATATTTATCCAGCATCTGCGAGGACCTACTGGCATCAAAATTCTGCATAGATATCTTTGCTACTTCAGATAACATGGCAGAAATTAAGGTTTCCTTATTTGAGAAGTTCACGGTGAACCCGGGTTCATCGACATTTTATGGAGAAACTCGACATCCTCCAAACCAAATAATATTTATCCAGCATCTGTGAGGACCTACTGGCATCAAAATTCTGCATAGATATCTTTGCTGCTTCAGATAACATGGCAGAAATTAAGGTTTCCTTATTAGGGAAGTTCACGGTGAACCCGGGTTCATCGACATTTTATCGAGAAACTCGACATCCTCCAAACCAAATAATATTTATCCAGCATCTGTGAGGACCTATTGGCATCGAAATTCTGCATAGATATCTTTGCTACTTCAGATAACATGGCAGAAATTAAGGTTTCCTTATTTCGGAAGTTCACGGTGAACCCGGGTTCATCGACATTTTATCGAGAAACTCGACATGCTCCAAACCAAATAATATTTATCCAGCATCTGTGAGGACCTATTGGCATCAAAATTCTGCATAGATATCTTTGCTACTTCAGATGAAATGGCAGAAATTAAGGTTTCCTTATTTGGGAAGTTCACGGTGAACCCGGGTTCATCGACATTTTATCGAGAAACTCGACATACTCCAAACCAAATAATATTTATCCAGCATCTGTGAGGACCTACTGGCATCAAAATTCTGCATAGATATCTTTGCTACTTCCGATGAAATGGCAGAAATTAAGGTTTCCTTATTTGGGAAGTTCACGGTGAACCCGGGTTCATCGACATTTTATCGAGAAACTCGACATCCTCCAAACCAAATAATATTTATCCAGCATCTGTGAGGACCTACTGGCATCAAAATTCTGCATAGATATCTTTGCTACTTCAGATAACATGGCAGAAATTAAGGTTTCCTTAATTGGAAAGTTCACGGTGAACCCGGGTTCATCGACAGTTTATCGAGAAACTCGACATCCTCCAAACCAAATAATATTTATCCAGCATCTGTGAGGACCTACTGGCATCAAAATTCTGCATAGATATCTTTGCTACTTCAGATAACATGGCAGAAATTAAGGTTTCCTTATTTGGGAAGTTCACGGTGAACCTGGGTTCATCGACATTTTATCGAGAAACTCGACATCCTCCAAACCAAATAATATTTATCCAGCATCTGTGAGGACCTACTGGCATCGAAATTCTGCATAGATATCTTTGCTACTTCAGATAACATGGCAGAAATTAAGGTTTCCTTATTTCGGAAGTTCACGGTGAACCCGGGTTCATTGACATTTTATCGAGAAACTCGACATGCTCCAAACCAAATAATATTTATCCAGCATCTGTGAGGACCTACTGGCATCAAAATTCTGCGTAGATATCTTTGCTACTTCAGATAACATGGCAGAAATTAAGGTTTCCTTATTTGGGAAGTTCACGGTGAACCCGGGTTCATCGACATTTTATCGAGAAACTCGACATCCTCCAAACCAAATAATATTTATCCAGCATCTGTGAGGACCTACTGGCATCAAAATTCTGCATAGATATCTTTGCTACTTCAGATAACATGGCAGAAATTAAGGTTTCCTTATTTCGGAAGTTCACGGTGAACCCGGGTTCATCGACATTTTATGGAGAAACTCGACATCCTCCAAACCAAATAATATTTATCCAGCATCTGTGAGGACCTATTGGCATCAAAATTCTGCGTAGATATCTTTGCTACTTCAGATAACATGGCAGAAATTAAGGTTTCCTTATTTGAGAAGTTCACGGTGAACCCGGGTTCATCGACATTTTATCGAGAAACTCGACATCCTCCAAACCAAATAATATTTATCCAGCATCTGTGAGGACCTACTGGCATCAAAATTCTGCATAGATATCTTTGCTACTTCAGATAACATGGCAGAAATTAAGGTTTCCTTATTTGGGAAGTTCACGGTGAACCCGGGTTCATCGACATTTTATCGAGAAACTCGACATCCTCCAAACCAAATAATATTTATCCAGCATCTGTGAGGACCTACTGGCATCAAAATTCTGCATAGATATCTTTGCTACTTCAGATAACATGGCAGAAATTAAGGTTTCCTTATTTGGGAAGTTCACGGTGAACCTGGGTTCATTGACATTTTATGGAGGAACTCGACATCCTCCAAACCAAATAATATTTATCCAGCATCTGTGAGGACCTACTGGCATCAAAATTCTGCATAGATATCTTTGCTACTTCAGATGAAATGGCAGAAATTAAGGTTTCCTTATTTGGGAAGTTCACGGTGAACCCGGGTTCATCGACATTTTATCGAGAAACTCGACATCCTCCAAACCAAATAATATTTATCCAGCATCTGTGAGGACCTACTGGCATCAAAATTCTGCATAGATATCTTTGCTACTTCAGATAACATGGCAGAAATTAAGGTTTCCTTATTTCGGAAGTTCACGGTGAACCCGGGTTCATCGACATTTTATCGAGAAACTCGACATCCTCCAAACCAAATAATATTTATCCAGCATCTGTGAGGACCTACTGGCATCAAAATTCTGCATAGATATCTTTGCTATTTCAGATAACATGGCAGAAATTAAGGTTTCCTTATTTGGGAAGTTCACGGTGAACCTGGGTTCATCGACATTTTATGGAGAAACTCGACATCCTCCAAACCAAATAATATTTATCCAGCATCTGTGAGGACCTACTGGCATCAAAATTCTGCATAGATATCTTTGCTACTTCAGATAACATGGCAGAAATTAAGGTTTCCTTATTTGGGAAGTTCACGGTGAACCTGGGTTCATCGACATTTTATCGAGAAACTCGACATCCTCCAAACCAAATAATATTTATCCAGCATCTGCGAGGACCTACTGGCATCAAAATTCTGCATAGATATCTTTGCTACTTCAGATAACATGGCAGAAATTAAGGTTTCCTTATTTGAGAAGTTCACGGTGAACCCGGGTTCATCGACATTTTATGGAGAAACTCGACATCCTCCAAACCAAATAATATTTATCCAGCATCTGTGAGGACCTACTGGCATCAAAATTCTGCATAGATATCTTTGCTACTTCAGATAACATGGCAGAAATTAAGGTTTCCTTATTAGGGAAGTTCACGGTGAACCCGGGTTCATCGACATTTTATCGAGAAACTCGACATCCTCCAAACCAAATAATATTTATCCAGCATCTGTGAGGACCTACTGGCATCGAAATTCTGCATAGATATCTTTGCTACTTCAGATAACATGGCAGAAATTAAGGTTTCCTTATTTCGGAAGTTCACGGTGAACCCGGGTTCATCGACATTTTATCGAGAAACTCGACATCCTCCAAACCAAATAATATTTATCCAGCATCTGTGAGGACCTATTGGCATCAAAATTCTGCGTAGATATCTTTGCTACTTCAGATAACATGGCAGAAATTAAGGTTTCCTTATTTGGGAAGTTCACGGTGAACCCGGGTTCATCGACATTTTATCGAGAAACTCGACATCCTCCAAACCAAATAATATTTATCCAGCATCTGTGAGGACCTACTGGCATCAAAATTCTGCATAGATATCTTTGCTACTTCAGATAACATGGCAGAAATTAAGGTTTCCTTATTTGAGAAGTTCACGGTGAACCCGGGTTCATCGACATTTTATCGAGAAACTCGACATCCTCCAAACCAAATAATATTTATCCAGCATCTGTGAGGACCTACTGGCATCAAAATTCTGCATAGATATCTTTGCTACTTCAGATAACATGGCAGAAATTAAGGTTTCCTTATTTGGGAAGTTCACGGTGAACCCGGGTTCATCGACATTTTATGGAGAAACTCGACATCCTCCAAACCAAATAATATTTATCCAGCATCTGTGAGGACCTACTGGCATCAAAATTCTGCATAGATATCTTTGCTACTTCAGATAACATGGCAGAAATTAAGGTTTCCTTATTTCGGAAGTTCACGGTGAACCCGGGTTCATCGACATTTTATCGAGAAACTCGACATGCTCCAAACCAAATAATATTTATCCAGCATCTGTGAGGACCTATTGGCATCAAAATTCTGCGTAGATATCTTTGCTACTTCAGATAACATGGCAGAAATTAAGGTTTCCTTATTTGAGAAGTTCACGGTGAACCCGGGTTCATCGACATTTTATCGAGAAACTCGACATCCTCCAAACCAAATAATATTTATCCAGCATCTGTGAGGACCTACTGGCATCAAAATTCTGCATAGATATCTTTGCTACTTCAGATAACATGGCAGAAATTAAGGTTTCCTTATTTCGGAAGTTCACGGTGAACCCGGGTTCATCGACATTTTATCGAGAAACTCGACATCCTCCAAACCAAATAATATTTATCCAGCATCTGTGAGGACCTACTGGCATCAAAATTCTGCATAGATATCTTTGCTACTTCAGATAACATGGCAGAAATTAAGGTTTCCTTATTTGGGAAGTTCACGGTGAACCTGGGTTCATTGACATTTTATGGAGAAACTCGACATCCTCCAAACCAAATAATATTTATCCAGCATCTGTGAGGACCTACTGGCATCAAAATTCTGCATAGATATCTTTGCTACTTCAGATGAAATGGCAGAAATTAAGGTTTCCTTATTTGGGAAGTTCACGGTGAACCCGGGTTCATCGACATTTTATGGAGAAACTCGACATCCTCCAAACCAAATAATATTTATCCAGCATCTGTGAGGACCTACTGGCATCAAAATTCTGCATAGATATCTTTGCTACTTCAGATAACATGGCAGAAATTAAGGTTTCCTTATTTCGGAAGTTCACGGTGAACCTGGGTTCATCGACATTTTATGGAGAAACTCGACATACTCCAAACCAAATAATATTTATCCAGCATCTGCGAGGACCTACTGGCATCAAAATTCTGCATAGATATCTTTGCTACTTCAGATAACATGGCAGAAATTAAGGTTTCCTTATTTGAGAAGTTCACGGTGAACCCGGGTTCATCGACATTTTATGGAGAAACTCGACATCCTCCAAACCAAATAATATTTATCCAGCATCTGTGAGGACCTACTGGCATCAAAATTCTGCATAGATATCTTTGCTACTTCAGATAACATGGCAGAAATTAAGGTTTCCTTATTTGGGAAGTTCACGGTGAACCTGGGTTCATCGACATTTTATGGAGAAACTCGACATACTCCAAACCAAATAATATTTATCCAGCATCTGCGAGGACCTACTGGCATCAAAATTCTGCATAGATATCTTTGCTACTTCAGATAACATGGCAGAAATTAAGGTTTCCTTATTTGAGAAGTTCACGGTGAACCCGGGTTCATCGACATTTTATGGAGAAACTCGACATCCTCCAAACCAAATAATATTTATCCAGCATCTGTGAGGACCTACTGGCATCAAAATTCTGCATAGATATCTTTGCTACTTCAGATAACATGGCAGAAATTAAGGTTTCCTTATTTGGGAAGTTCACGGTGAACCCGGGTTCATCGACATTTTATCGAGAAACTCGACATCCTCCAAACCAAATAATATTTATCCAGCATCTGTGAGGACCTACTGGCATCGAAATTCTGCATAGATATCTTTGCTACTTCAGATAACATGGCAGAAATTAAGGTTTCCTTATTTGGGAAGTTCACGGTGAACCCGGGTTCATCGACATTTTATCGAGAAACTCGACATCCTCCAAACCAAATAATATTTATCCAGCATCTGTGAGGACCTACTGGCATCAAAATTCTGCATAGATATCTTTGCTACTTCAGATAACATGGCAGAAATTAAGGTTTCCTTATTTGGGAAGTTCACGGTGAACCCGGGTTCATCGACATTTTATCGAGAAACTCGACATCCTCCAAACCAAATAATATTTATCCAGCATCTGTGAGGACCTATTGCCATCAAAATTCTGCATAGATATCTTTGCTACTTCAGATAACATGGCAGAAATTAAGGTTTCCTTATTTGGGAAGTTCACGGTGAACCCGGGTTCATCGACATTTTATCGAGAAACTCGACATACTCCAAACCAAATAATATTTATCCAGCATCTGTGAGGACCTACTGGCATCAAAATTCTGCATAGATATCTTTGCTACTTCAGATAACATGGCAGAAATTAAGGTTTCCTTATTTGGGAAGTTCACGGTGAACCCGGGTTCATCGACATTTTATCGAGAAACTCGACATCCTCCAAACCAAATAATATTTATCCAGCATCTGTGAGGACCTACTGGCATCAAAATTCTGCATAGATATCTTTGCTACTTCCGATGAAATGGCAGAAATTAAGGTTTCCTTATTTCGGAAGTTCACGGTGAACCCGGGTTCATCGACATTTTATCGAGAAACTCGACATCCTCCAAACCAAATAATATTTATCCAGCATCTGTGAGGACCTACTGGCATCAAAATTCTGCATAGATATCTTTGCTACTTCAGATAACATGGCAGAAATTAAGGTTTCCTTATTTGGAAAGTTCACGGTGAACCCGGGTTCATCGACAGTTTATCGAGAAACTCGACATCCTCCAAACCAAATAATATTTATCCAGCATCTGTGAGGACCTACTGGCATCAAAATTCTGCATAGATATCTTTGCTACTTCAGATAACATGGCAGAAATTAAGGTTTCCTTATTTGGGAAGTTCACGGTGAACCCGGGTTCATCGACATTTTATCGAGAAACTCGACATCCTCCAAACCAAATAATATTTATCCAGCATCTGTGAGGACCTACTGGCATCAAAATTCTGCATAGATATCTTTGCTACTTCAGATGAAATGGCAGAAATTAAGGTTTCCTTATTTGGGAAGTTCACGGTGAACCCGGGTTCATCGACATTTTATGGAGAAACTCGACATCCTCCAAACCAAATAATATTTATCCAGCATCTGTGAGGACCTACTGGCATCAAAATTCTGCATAGATATCTTTGCTACTTCAGATAACATGGCAGAAATTAAGGTTTCCTTATTTCGGAAGTTCACGGGTTCATCGACATTTTATCGAGAAACTCGACATCCTCCAAACCAAATAATATTTATCCAGCATCTGTGAGGACCTACTGGCATCGAAATTCTGCATAGATATCTTTGCTACTTCAGATAACATGGCAGAAATTAAGGTTTCCTTATTTCGGAAGTTCACGGTGAACCCGGGTTCATTGACATTTTATCGAGAAACTCGACATCCTCCAAACCAAATAATATTTATCCAGCATCTGTGAGGACCTACTGGCATCAAAATTCTGCGTAGATATCTTTGCTACTTCAGATAACATGGCAGAAATTAAGGTTTCCTTATTTGGGAAGTTCACGGTGAACCCGGGTTCATCGACATTTTATCGAGAAACTCGACATCCTCCAAACCAAATAATATTTATCCAGCATCTGTGAGGACCTACTGGCATCAAAATTCTGCATAGATATCTTTGCTACTTCAGATAACATGGCAGAAATTAAGGTTTCCTTATTTGAGAAGTTCACGGTGAACCCGGGTTCATCGACATTTTATCGAGAAACTCGACATCCTCCAAACCAAATAATATTTATCCAGCATCTGTGAGGACCTACTGGCATCAAAATTCTGCATAGATATCTTTGCTACTTCAGATAACATGGCAGAAATTAAGGTTTCCTTATTTGGGAAGTTCACGGTGAACCCGGGTTCATCGACATTTTATCGAGAAACTCGACATCCTCCAAACCAAATAATATTTATCCAGCATCTGTGAGGACCTACTGGCATCAAAATTCTGCATAGATATCTTTGCTACTTCAGATAACATGGCAGAAATTAAGGTTTCCTTATTTCGGAAGTTCACGGTGAACCCGGGTTCATCGACATTTTATGGAGAAACTCGACATCCTCCAAACCAAATAATATTTATCCAGCATCTGTGAGGACCTATTGGCATCAAAATTCTGCGTAGATATCTTTGCTACTTCAGATAACATGGCAGAAATTAAGGTTTCCTTATTTGAGAAGTTCACGGTGAACCCGGGTTCATCGACATTTTATCGAGAAACTCGACATCCTCCAAACCAAATAATATTTATCCAGCATCTGTGAGGACCTACTGGCATCAAAATTCTGCATAGATATCTTTGCTACTTCAGATAACATGGCAGAAATTAAGGTTTCCTTATTTGGGAAGTTCACGGTGAACCCGGGTTCATCGACATTTTATCGAGAAACTCGACATCCTCCAAACCAAATAATATTTATCCAGCATCTGTGAGGACCTACTGGCATCAAAATTCTGCATAGATATCTTTGCTACTTCAGATAACATGGCAGAAATTAAGGTTTCCTTATTTGGGAAGTTCACGGTGAACCTGGGTTCATTGACATTTTATGGAGGAACTCGACATCCTCCAAACCAAATAATATTTATCCAGCATCTGTGAGGACCTACTGGCATCAAAATTCTGCATAGATATCTTTGCTACTTCAGATGAAATGGCAGAAATTAAGGTTTCCTTATTTGGGAAGTTCACGGTGAACCCGGGTTCATCGACATTTTATCGAGAAACTCGACATCCTCCAAACCAAATAATATTTATCCAGCATCTGTGAGGACCTACTGGCATCAAAATTCTGCATAGATATCTTTGCTACTTCAGATAACATGGCAGAAATTAAGGTTTCCTTATTTCGGAAGTTCACGGTGAACCCGGGTTCATCGACATTTTATCGAGAAACTCGACATCCTCCAAACCAAATAATATTTATCCAGCATCTGTGAGGACCTACTGGCATCAAAATTCTGCATAGATATCTTTGCTATTTCAGATAACATGGCAGAAATTAAGGTTTCCTTATTTGGGAAGTTCACGGTGAACCTGGGTTCATCGACATTTTATGGAGAAACTCGACATCCTCCAAACCAAATAATATTTATCCAGCATCTGTGAGGACCTACTGGCATCAAAATTCTGCATAGATATCTTTGCTACTTCAGATAACATGGCAGAAATTAAGGTTTCCTTATTTGGGAAGTTCACGGTGAACCTGGGTTCATCGACATTTTATCGAGAAACTCGACATCCTCCAAACCAAATAATATTTATCCAGCATCTGCGAGGACCTACTGGCATCAAAATTCTGCATAGATATCTTTGCTACTTCAGATAACATGGCAGAAATTAAGGTTTCCTTATTTGAGAAGTTCACGGTGAACCCGGGTTCATCGACATTTTATGGAGAAACTCGACATCCTCCAAACCAAATAATATTTATCCAGCATCTGTGAGGACCTACTGGCATCAAAATTCTGCATAGATATCTTTGCTACTTCAGATAACATGGCAGAAATTAAGGTTTCCTTATTAGGGAAGTTCACGGTGAACCCGGGTTCATCGACATTTTATCGAGAAACTCGACATCCTCCAAACCAAATAATATTTATCCAGCATCTGTGAGGACCTACTGGCATCGAAATTCTGCATAGATATCTTTGCTACTTCAGATAACATGGCAGAAATTAAGGTTTCCTTATTTCGGAAGTTCACGGTGAACCCGGGTTCATCGACATTTTATCGAGAAACTCGACATCCTCCAAACCAAATAATATTTATCCAGCATCTGTGAGGACCTATTGGCATCAAAATTCTGCGTAGATATCTTTGCTACTTCAGATAACATGGCAGAAATTAAGGTTTCCTTATTTGGGAAGTTCACGGTGAACCCGGGTTCATCGACATTTTATCGAGAAACTCGACATCCTCCAAACCAAATAATATTTATCCAGCATCTGTGAGGACCTACTGGCATCAAAATTCTGCATAGATATCTTTGCTACTTCAGATAACATGGCAGAAATTAAGGTTTCCTTATTTGAGAAGTTCACGGTGAACCCGGGTTCATCGACATTTTATCGAGAAACTCGACATCCTCCAAACCAAATAATATTTATCCAGCATCTGTGAGGACCTACTGGCATCAAAATTCTGCATAGATATCTTTGCTACTTCAGATAACATGGCAGAAATTAAGGTTTCCTTATTTGGGAAGTTCACGGTGAACCCGGGTTCATCGACATTTTATGGAGAAACTCGACATCCTCCAAACCAAATAATATTTATCCAGCATCTGTGAGGACCTACTGGCATCAAAATTCTGCATAGATATCTTTGCTACTTCAGATAACATGGCAGAAATTAAGGTTTCCTTATTTCGGAAGTTCACGGTGAACCCGGGTTCATCGACATTTTATCGAGAAACTCGACATGCTCCAAACCAAATAATATTTATCCAGCATCTGTGAGGACCTATTGGCATCAAAATTCTGCGTAGATATCTTTGCTACTTCAGATAACATGGCAGAAATTAAGGTTTCCTTATTTGAGAAGTTCACGGTGAACCCGGGTTCATCGACATTTTATCGAGAAACTCGACATCCTCCAAACCAAATAATATTTATCCAGCATCTGTGAGGACCTACTGGCATCAAAATTCTGCATAGATATCTTTGCTACTTCAGATAACATGGCAGAAATTAAGGTTTCCTTATTTCGGAAGTTCACGGTGAACCCGGGTTCATCGACATTTTATCGAGAAACTCGACATCCTCCAAACCAAATAATATTTATCCAGCATCTGTGAGGACCTACTGGCATCAAAATTCTGCATAGATATCTTTGCTACTTCAGATAACATGGCAGAAATTAAGGTTTCCTTATTTGGGAAGTTCACGGTGAACCTGGGTTCATTGACATTTTATGGAGAAACTCGACATCCTCCAAACCAAATAATATTTATCCAGCATCTGTGAGGACCTACTGGCATCAAAATTCTGCATAGATATCTTTGCTACTTCAGATGAAATGGCAGAAATTAAGGTTTCCTTATTTGGGAAGTTCACGGTGAACCCGGGTTCATCGACATTTTATGGAGAAACTCGACATCCTCCAAACCAAATAATATTTATCCAGCATCTGTGAGGACCTACTGGCATCAAAATTCTGCATAGATATCTTTGCTACTTCAGATAACATGGCAGAAATTAAGGTTTCCTTATTTCGGAAGTTCACGGTGAACCTGGGTTCATCGACATTTTATGGAGAAACTCGACATACTCCAAACCAAATAATATTTATCCAGCATCTGCGAGGACCTACTGGCATCAAAATTCTGCATAGATATCTTTGCTACTTCAGATAACATGGCAGAAATTAAGGTTTCCTTATTTGAGAAGTTCACGGTGAACCCGGGTTCATCGACATTTTATGGAGAAACTCGACATCCTCCAAACCAAATAATATTTATCCAGCATCTGTGAGGACCTACTGGCATCAAAATTCTGCATAGATATCTTTGCTACTTCAGATAACATGGCAGAAATTAAGGTTTCCTTATTTGGGAAGTTCACGGTGAACCTGGGTTCATCGACATTTTATGGAGAAACTCGACATACTCCAAACCAAATAATATTTATCCAGCATCTGCGAGGACCTACTGGCATCAAAATTCTGCATAGATATCTTTGCTACTTCAGATAACATGGCAGAAATTAAGGTTTCCTTATTTGAGAAGTTCACGGTGAACCCGGGTTCATCGACATTTTATGGAGAAACTCGACATCCTCCAAACCAAATAATATTTATCCAGCATCTGTGAGGACCTACTGGCATCAAAATTCTGCATAGATATCTTTGCTACTTCAGATAACATGGCAGAAATTAAGGTTT
Source organism: Bimastos eiseni (assembly GCA_959347315.1). NCBI lineage: Eukaryota > Metazoa > Annelida > Clitellata > Crassiclitellata > Lumbricidae > Bimastos > Bimastos eiseni. The sequence continues at coordinate 6,297,793 of OY365811.1, forward strand.
CCTTATTTGGGAAGTTCACGGTGAACCCGGGTTCATCGACATTTTATCGAGAAACTCGACATCCTCCAAACCAAATAATATTTATCCAGCATCTGTGAGGACCTACTGGCATCGAAATTCTGCATAGATATCTTTGCTACTTCAGATAACATGGCAGAAATTAAGGTTTCCTTATTTGGGAAGTTCACGGTGAACCCGGGTTCATCGACATTTTATCGAGAAACTCGACATCCTCCAAACCAAATAATATTTATCCAGCATCTGTGAGGACCTACTGGCATCAAAATTCTGCATAGATATCTTTGCTACTTCAGATAACATGGCAGAAATTAAGGTTTCCTTATTTGGGAAGTTCACGGTGAACCCGGGTTCATCGACATTTTATCGAGAAACTCGACATCCTCCAAACCAAATAATATTTATCCAGCATCTGTGAGGACCTATTGCCATCAAAATTCTGCATAGATATCTTTGCTACTTCAGATAACATGGCAGAAATTAAGGTTTCCTTATTTGGGAAGTTCACGGTGAACCCGGGTTCATCGACATTTTATCGAGAAACTCGACATACTCCAAACCAAATAATATTTATCCAGCATCTGTGAGGACCTACTGGCATCAAAATTCTGCATAGATATCTTTGCTACTTCAGATAACATGGCAGAAATTAAGGTTTCCTTATTTGGGAAGTTCACGGTGAACCCGGGTTCATCGACATTTTATCGAGAAACTCGACATCCTCCAAACCAAATAATATTTATCCAGCATCTGTGAGGACCTACTGGCATCAAAATTCTGCATAGATATCTTTGCTACTTCCGATGAAATGGCAGAAATTAAGGTTTCCTTATTTCGGAAGTTCACGGTGAACCCGGGTTCATCGACATTTTATCGAGAAACTCGACATCCTCCAAACCAAATAATATTTATCCAGCATCTGTGAGGACCTACTGGCATCAAAATTCTGCATAGATATCTTTGCTACTTCAGATAACATGGCAGAAATTAAGGTTTCCTTATTTGGAAAGTTCACGGTGAACCCGGGTTCATCGACAGTTTATCGAGAAACTCGACATCCTCCAAACCAAATAATATTTATCCAGCATCTGTGAGGACCTACTGGCATCAAAATTCTGCATAGATATCTTTGCTACTTCAGATAACATGGCAGAAATTAAGGTTTCCTTATTTGGGAAGTTCACGGTGAACCCGGGTTCATCGACATTTTATCGAGAAACTCGACATCCTCCAAACCAAATAATATTTATCCAGCATCTGTGAGGACCTACTGGCATCAAAATTCTGCATAGATATCTTTGCTACTTCAGATGAAATGGCAGAAATTAAGGTTTCCTTATTTGGGAAGTTCACGGTGAACCCGGGTTCATCGACATTTTATGGAGAAACTCGACATCCTCCAAACCAAATAATATTTATCCAGCATCTGTGAGGACCTACTGGCATCAAAATTCTGCATAGATATCTTTGCTACTTCAGATAACATGGCAGAAATTAAGGTTTCCTTATTTCGGAAGTTCACGGGTTCATCGACATTTTATCGAGAAACTCGACATCCTCCAAACCAAATAATATTTATCCAGCATCTGTGAGGACCTACTGGCATCGAAATTCTGCATAGATATCTTTGCTACTTCAGATAACATGGCAGAAATTAAGGTTTCCTTATTTCGGAAGTTCACGGTGAACCCGGGTTCATTGACATTTTATCGAGAAACTCGACATCCTCCAAACCAAATAATATTTATCCAGCATCTGTGAGGACCTACTGGCATCAAAATTCTGCGTAGATATCTTTGCTACTTCAGATAACATGGCAGAAATTAAGGTTTCCTTATTTCGGAAGTTCACGGTGAACCCGGGTTCATCGACATTTTATCGAGAAACTCGACATCCTCCAAACCAAATAATATTTATCCAGCATCTGTGAGGACCTACTGGCATCAAAATTCTGCATAGATATCTTTGCTACTTCAGATAACATGGCAGAAATTAAGGTTTCCTTATTTGAGAAGTTCACGGTGAACCCGGGTTCATCGACATTTTATCGAGAAACTCGACATCCTCCAAACCAAATAATATTTATCCAGCATCTGTGAGGACCTACTGGCATCAAAATTCTGCATAGATATCTTTGCTACTTCAGATAACATGGCAGAAATTAAGGTTTCCTTATTTGGGAAGTTCACGGTGAACCCGGGTTCATCGACATTTTATGGAGAAACTCGACATCCTCCAAACCAAATAATATTTATCCAGCATCTGTGAGGACCTACTGGCATCAAAATTCTGCATAGATATCTTTGCTACTTCAGATAACATGGCAGAAATTAAGGTTTCCTTATTTCGGAAGTTCACGGTGAACCCGGGTTCATCGACATTTTATGGAGAAACTCGACATCCTCCAAACCAAATAATATTTATCCAGCATCTGTGAGGACCTATTGGCATCAAAATTCTGCGTAGATATCTTTGCTACTTCAGATAACATGGCAGAAATTAAGGTTTCCTTATTTGAGAAGTTCACGGTGAACCCGGGTTCATCGACATTTTATCGAGAAACTCGACATCCTCCAAACCAAATAATATTTATCCAGCATCTGTGAGGACCTACTGGCATCAAAATTCTGCATAGATATCTTTGCTACTTCAGATAACATGGCAGAAATTAAGGTTTCCTTATTTCGGAAGTTCACGGTGAACCCGGGTTCATCGACATTTTATCGAGAAACTCGACATCCTCCAAACCAAATAATATTTATCCAGCATCTGTGAGGACCTACTGGCATCAAAATTCTGCATAGATATCTTTGCTACTTCAGATAACATGGCAGAAATTAAGGTTTCCTTATTTGGGAAGTTCACGGTGAACCTGGGTTCATTGACATTTTATGGAGGAACTCGACATCCTCCAAACCAAATAATATTTATCCAGCATCTGTGAGGACCTACTGGCATCAAAATTCTGCATAGATATCTTTGCTACTTCAGATGAAATGGCAGAAATTAAGGTTTCCTTATTTGGGAAGTTCACGGTGAACCCGGGTTCATCGACATTTTATCGAGAAACTCGACATCCTCCAAACCAAATAATATTTATCCAGCATCTGTGAGGACCTACTGGCATCAAAATTCTGCATAGATATCTTTGCTACTTCAGATAACATGGCAGAAATTAAGGTTTCCTTATTTCGGAAGTTCACGGTGAACCCGGGTTCATCGACATTTTATCGAGAAACTCGACATCCTCCAAACCAAATAATATTTATCCAGCATCTGTGAGGACCTACTGGCATCAAAATTCTGCATAGATATCTTTGCTATTTCAGATAACATGGCAGAAATTAAGGTTTCCTTATTTGGGAAGTTCACGGTGAACCTGGGTTCATCGACATTTTATGGAGAAACTCGACATCCTCCAAACCAAATAATATTTATCCAGCATCTGTGAGGACCTACTGGCATCAAAATTCTGCATAGATATCTTTGCTACTTCAGATAACATGGCAGAAATTAAGGTTTCCTTATTTGGGAAGTTCACGGTGAACCTGGGTTCATCGACATTTTATCGAGAAACTCGACATCCTCCAAACCAAATAATATTTATCCAGCATCTGCGAGGACCTACTGGCATCAAAATTCTGCATAGATATCTTTGCTACTTCAGATAACATGGCAGAAATTAAGGTTTCCTTATTTGGGAAGTTCACGGTGAACCTGGGTTCATTGACATTTTATGGAGGAACTCGACATCCTCCAAACCAAATAATATTTATCCAGCATCTGTGAGGACCTACTGGCATCAAAATTCTGCATAGATATCTTTGCTACTTCAGATGAAATGGCAGAAATTAAGGTTTCCTTATTTGGGAAGTTCACGGTGAACCCGGGTTCATCGACATTTTATGGAGAAACTCGACATCCTCCAAACCAAATAATATTTATCCAGCATCTGTGAGGACCTACTGGCATCAAAATTCTGCATAGATATCTTTGCTACTTCAGATAACATGGCAGAAATTAAGGTTTCCTTATTTCGGAAGTTCACGGTGAACCCGGGTTCATCGACATTTTATCGAGAAACTCGACATCCTCCAAACCAAATAATATTTATCCAGCATCTGTGAGGACCTACTGGCATCAAAATTCTGCATAGATATCTTTGCTATTTCAGATAACATGGCAGAAATTAAGGTTTCCTTATTTGGGAAGTTCACGGTGAACCTGGGTTCATCGACATTTTATGGAGAAACTCGACATCCTCCAAACCAAATAATATTTATCCAGCATCTGTGAGGACCTACTGGCATCAAAATTCTGCATAGATATCTTTGCTACTTCAGATAACATGGCAGAAATTAAGGTTTCCTTATTTGGGAAGTTCACGGTGAACCTGGGTTCATCGACATTTTATCGAGAAACTCGACATCCTCCAAACCAAATAATATTTATCCAGCATCTGCGAGGACCTACTGGCATCAAAATTCTGCATAGATATCTTTGCTACTTCAGATAACATGGCAGAAATTAAGGTTTCCTTATTTGAGAAGTTCACGGTGAACCCGGGTTCATCGACATTTTATGGAGAAACTCGACATCCTCCAAACCAAATAATATTTATCCAGCATCTGTGAGGACCTACTGGCATCAAAATTCTGCATAGATATCTTTGCTACTTCAGATAACATGGCAGAAATTAAGGTTTCCTTATTAGGGAAGTTCACGGTGAACCCGGGTTCATCGACATTTTATCGAGAAACTCGACATCCTCCAAACCAAATAATATTTATCCAGCATCTGTGAGGACCTACTGGCATCGAAATTCTGCATAGATATCTTTGCTACTTCAGATAACATGGCAGAAATTAAGGTTTCCTTATTTCGGAAGTTCACGGTGAACCCGGGTTCATCGACATTTTATCGAGAAACTCGACATCCTCCAAACCAAATAATATTTATCCAGCATCTGTGAGGACCTACTGGCATCGAAATTCTGCATAGATATCTTTGCTACTTCAGATAACATGGCAGAAATTAAGGTTTCCTTATTTCGGAAGTTCACGGTGAACCCGGGTTCATCGACATTTTATCGAGAAACTCGACATCCTCCAAACCAAATAATATTTATCCAGCATCTGTGAGGACCTACTGGCATCAAAATTCTGCGTAGATATCTTTGCTACTTCAGATAACATGGCAGAAATTAAGGTTTCCTTATTTCGGAAGTTCACGGTGAACCCGGGTTCATCGACATTTTATCGAGAAACTCGACATCCTCCAAACCAAATAATATTTATCCAGCATCTGTGAGGACCTACTGGCATCAAAATTCTGCATAGATATCTTTGCTACTTCAGATAACATGGCAGAAATTAAGGTTTCCTTATTTGGGAAGTTCACGGTGAACCTGGGTTCATTGACATTTTATGGAGAAACTCGACATCCTCCAAACCAAATAATATTTATCCAGCATCTGTGAGGACCTACTGGCATCAAAATTCTGCATAGATATCTTTGCTACTTCAGATGAAATGGCAGAAATTAAGGTTTCCTTATTTGGGAAGTTCACGGTGAACCCGGGTTCATCGACATTTTATGGAGAAACTCGACATCCTCCAAACCAAATAATATTTATCCAGCATCTGTGAGGACCTACTGGCATCAAAATTCTGCATAGATATCTTTGCTACTTCAGATAACATGGCAGAAATTAAGGTTTCCTTATTTCGGAAGTTCACGGTGAACCTGGGTTCATCGACATTTTATGGAGAAACTCGACATACTCCAAACCAAATAATATTTATCCAGCATCTGCGAGGACCTACTGGCATCAAAATTCTGCATAGATATCTTTGCTACTTCAGATAACATGGCAGAAATTAAGGTTTCCTTATTTGAGAAGTTCACGGTGAACCCGGGTTCATCGACATTTTATCGAGAAACTCGACATCCTCCAAACCAAATAATATTTATCCAGCATCTGTGAGGACCTACTGGCATCAAAATTCTGCATAGATATCTTTGCTACTTCAGATAACATGGCAGAAATTAAGGTTTCCTTATTTGGGAAGTTCACGGTGAACCTGGGTTCATCGACATTTTATGGAGAAACTCGACATACTCCAAACCAAATAATATTTATCCAGCATCTGCGAGGACCTACTGGCATCAAAATTCTGCATAGATATCTTTGCTACTTCAGATAACATGGCAGAAATTAAGGTTTCCTTATTTGAGAAGTTCACGGTGAACCCGGGTTCATCGACATTTTATGGAGAAACTCGACATCCTCCAAACCAAATAATATTTATCCAGCATCTGTGAGGACCTACTGGCATCAAAATTCTGCATAGATATCTTTGCTACTTCAGATAACATGGCAGAAATTAAGGTTTCCTTATTTGGGAAGTTCACGGTGAACCCGGGTTCATCGACATTTTATCGAGAAACTCGACATCCTCCAAACCAAATAATATTTATCCAGCATCTGTGAGGACCTATTGCCATCAAAATTCTGCATAGATATCTTTGCTACTTCAGATAACATGGCAGAAATTAAGGTTTCCTTATTTGGGAAGTTCACGGTGAACCCGGGTTCATCGACATTTTATCGAGAAACTCGACATACTCCAAACCAAATAATATTTATCCAGCATCTGTGAGGACCTACTGGCATCAAAATTCTGCATAGATATCTTTGCTACTTCAGATAACATGGCAGAAATTAAGGTTTCCTTATTTGGGAAGTTCACGGTGAACCCGGGTTCATCGACATTTTATCGAGAAACTCGACATCCTCCAAACCAAATAATATTTATCCAGCATCTGTGAGGACCTACTGGCATCAAAATTCTGCATAGATATCTTTGCTACTTCCGATGAAATGGCAGAAATTAAGGTTTCCTTATTTCGGAAGTTCACGGTGAACCCGGGTTCATCGACATTTTATCGAGAAACTCGACATCCTCCAAACCAAATAATATTTATCCAGCATCTGTGAGGACCTACTGGCATCAAAATTCTGCATAGATATCTTTGCTACTTCAGATAACATGGCAGAAATTAAGGTTTCCTTATTTGGAAAGTTCACGGTGAACCCGGGTTCATCGACAGTTTATCGAGAAACTCGACATCCTCCAAACCAAATAATATTTATCCAGCATCTGTGAGGACCTACTGGCATCAAAATTCTGCATAGATATCTTTGCTACTTCAGATAACATGGCAGAAATTAAGGTTTCCTTATTTGGGAAGTTCACGGTGAACCCGGGTTCATCGACATTTTATCGAGAAACTCGACATCCTCCAAACCAAATAATATTTATCCAGCATCTGTGAGGACCTACTGGCATCAAAATTCTGCATAGATATCTTTGCTACTTCAGATGAAATGGCAGAAATTAAGGTTTCCTTATTTGGGAAGTTCACGGTGAACCCGGGTTCATCGACATTTTATGGAGAAACTCGACATCCTCCAAACCAAATAATATTTATCCAGCATCTGTGAGGACCTACTGGCATCAAAATTCTGCATAGATATCTTTGCTACTTCAGATAACATGGCAGAAATTAAGGTTTCCTTATTTCGGAAGTTCACGGGTTCATCGACATTTTATCGAGAAACTCGACATCCTCCAAACCAAATAATATTTATCCAGCATCTGTGAGGACCTACTGGCATCGAAATTCTGCATAGATATCTTTGCTACTTCAGATAACATGGCAGAAATTAAGGTTTCCTTATTTCGGAAGTTCACGGTGAACCCGGGTTCATTGACATTTTATCGAGAAACTCGACATCCTCCAAACCAAATAATATTTATCCAGCATCTGTGAGGACCTACTGGCATCAAAATTCTGCATAGATATCTTTGCTACTTCAGATAACATGGCAGAAATTAAGGTTTCCTTATTTGGGAAGTTCACGGTGAACCTGGGTTCATTGACATTTTATGGAGAAACTCGACATCCTCCAAACCAAATAATATTTATCCAGCATCTGTGAGGACCTACTGGCATCAAAATTCTGCATAGATATCTTTGCTACTTCAGATGAAATGGCAGAAATTAAGGTTTCCTTATTTGGGAAGTTCACGGTGAACCCGGGTTCATCGACATTTTATGGAGAAACTCGACATCCTCCAAACCAAATAATATTTATCCAGCATCTGTGAGGACCTACTGGCATCAAAATTCTGCATAGATATCTTTGCTACTTCAGATAACATGGCAGAAATTAAGGTTTCCTTATTTCGGAAGTTCACGGTGAACCTGGGTTCATCGACATTTTATGGAGAAACTCGACATACTCCAAACCAAATAATATTTATCCAGCATCTGCGAGGACCTACTGGCATCAAAATTCTGCATAGATATCTTTGCTACTTCAGATAACATGGCAGAAATTAAGGTTTCCTTATTTGAGAAGTTCACGGTGAACCCGGGTTCATCGACATTTTATCGAGAAACTCGACATCCTCCAAACCAAATAATATTTATCCAGCATCTGTGAGGACCTACTGGCATCAAAATTCTGCATAGATATCTTTGCTACTTCAGATAACATGGCAGAAATTAAGGTTTCCTTATTTGGGAAGTTCACGGTGAACCTGGGTTCATCGACATTTTATGGAGAAACTCGACATACTCCAAACCAAATAATATTTATCCAGCATCTGCGAGGACCTACTGGCATCAAAATTCTGCATAGATATCTTTGCTACTTCAGATAACATGGCAGAAATTAAGGTTTCCTTATTTGAGAAGTTCACGGTGAACCCGGGTTCATCGACATTTTATGGAGAAACTCGACATCCTCCAAACCAAATAATATTTATCCAGCATCTGTGAGGACCTACTGGCATCAAAATTCTGCATAGATATCTTTGCTACTTCAGATAACATGGCAGAAATTAAGGTTTCCTTATTTGGGAAGTTCACGGTGAACCCGGGTTCATCGACATTTTATCGAGAAACTCGACATCCTCCAAACCAAATAATATTTATCCAGCATCTGTGAGGACCTATTGCCATCAAAATTCTGCATAGATATCTTTGCTACTTCAGATAACATGGCAGAAATTAAGGTTTCCTTATTTGGGAAGTTCACGGTGAACCCGGGTTCATCGACATTTTATCGAGAAACTCGACATACTCCAAACCAAATAATATTTATCCAGCATCTGTGAGGACCTACTGGCATCAAAATTCTGCATAGATATCTTTGCTACTTCAGATAACATGGCAGAAATTAAGGTTTCCTTATTTGGGAAGTTCACGGTGAACCCGGGTTCATCGACATTTTATCGAGAAACTCGACATCCTCCAAACCAAATAATATTTATCCAGCATCTGTGAGGACCTACTGGCATCAAAATTCTGCATAGATATCTTTGCTACTTCCGATGAAATGGCAGAAATTAAGGTTTCCTTATTTCGGAAGTTCACGGTGAACCCGGGTTCATCGACATTTTATCGAGAAACTCGACATCCTCCAAACCAAATAATATTTATCCAGCATCTGTGAGGACCTACTGGCATCAAAATTCTGCATAGATATCTTTGCTACTTCAGATAACATGGCAGAAATTAAGGTTTCCTTATTTCGGAAGTTCACGGTGAACCCGGGTTCATCGACAGTTTATCGAGAAACTCGACATCCTCCAAACCAAATAATATTTATCCAGCATCTGTGAGGACCTACTGGCATCAAAATTCTGCATAGATATCTTTGCTACTTCAGATAACATGGCAGAAATTAAGGTTTCCTTATTTGGGAAGTTCACGGTGAACCCGGGTTCATCGACATTTTATCGAGAAACTCGACATCCTCCAAACCAAATAATATTTATCCAGCATCTGTGAGGACCTACTGGCATCAAAATTCTGCATAGATATCTTTGCTACTTCAGATGAAATGGCAGAAATTAAGGTTTCCTTATTTGGGAAGTTCACGGTGAACCCGGGTTCATCGACATTTTATGGAGAAACTCGACATCCTCCAAACCAAATAATATTTATCCAGCATCTGTGAGGACCTACTGGCATCAAAATTCTGCATAGATATCTTTGCTACTTCAGATAACATGGCAGAAATTAAGGTTTCCTTATTTCGGAAGTTCACGGGTTCATCGACATTTTATCGAGAAACTCGACATCCTCCAAACCAAATAATATTTATCCAGCATCTGTGAGGACCTACTGGCATCGAAATTCTGCATAGATATCTTTGCTACTTCAGATAACATGGCAGAAATTAAGGTTTCCTTATTTCGGAAGTTCACGGTGAACCCGGGTTCATTGACATTTTATCGAGAAACTCGACATCCTCCAAACCAAATAATATTTATCCAGCATCTGTGAGGACCTACTGGCATCAAAATTCTGCGTAGATATCTTTGCTACTTCAGATAACATGGCAGAAATTAAGGTTTCCTTATTTGGGAAGTTCACGGTGAACCCGGGTTCATCGACATTTTATCGAGAAACTCGACATCCTCCAAACCAAATAATATTTATCCAGCATCTGTGAGGACCTACTGGCATCAAAATTCTGCATAGATATCTTTGCTACTTCAGATAACATGGCAGAAATTAAGGTTTCCTTATTTGAGAAGTTCACGGTGAACCCGGGTTCATCGACATTTTATCGAGAAACTCGACATCCTCCAAACCAAATAATATTTATCCAGCATCTGTGAGGACCTACTGGCATCAAAATTCTGCATAGATATCTTTGCTACTTCAGATAACATGGCAGAAATTAAGGTTTCCTTATTTGGGAAGTTCACGGTGAACCCGGGTTCATCGACATTTTATGGAGAAACTCGACATCCTCCAAACCAAATAATATTTATCCAGCATCTGTGAGGACCTACTGGCATCAAAATTCTGCATAGATATCTTTGCTACTTCAGATAACATGGCAGAAATTAAGGTTTCCTTATTTCGGAAGTTCACGGTGAACCCGGGTTCATCGACATTTTATGGAGAAACTCGACATCCTCCAAACCAAATAATATTTATCCAGCATCTGTGAGGACCTATTGGCATCAAAATTCTGCGTAGATATCTTTGCTACTTCAGATAACATGGCAGAAATTAAGGTTTCCTTATTTGAGAAGTTCACGGTGAACCCGGGTTCATCGACATTTTATCGAGAAACTCGACATCCTCCAAACCAAATAATATTTATCCAGCATCTGTGAGGACCTACTGGCATCAAAATTCTGCATAGATATCTTTGCTACTTCAGATAACATGGCAGAAATTAAGGTTTCCTTATTTCGGAAGTTCACGGTGAACCCGGGTTCATCGACATTTTATCGAGAAACTCGACATCCTCCAAACCAAATAATATTTATCCAGCATCTGTGAGGACCTACTGGCATCAAAATTCTGCATAGATATCTTTGCTACTTCAGATAACATGGCAGAAATTAAGGTTTCCTTATTTGGGAAGTTCACGGTGAACCTGGGTTCATTGACATTTTATGGAGGAACTCGACATCCTCCAAACCAAATAATATTTATCCAGCATCTGTGAGGACCTACTGGCATCAAAATTCTGCATAGATATCTTTGCTACTTCAGATGAAATGGCAGAAATTAAGGTTTCCTTATTTGGGAAGTTCACGGTGAACCCGGGTTCATCGACATTTTATCGAGAAACTCGACATCCTCCAAACCAAATAATATTTATCCAGCATCTGTGAGGACCTACTGGCATCAAAATTCTGCATAGATATCTTTGCTACTTCAGATAACATGGCAGAAATTAAGGTTTCCTTATTTCGGAAGTTCACGGTGAACCCGGGTTCATCGACATTTTATCGAGAAACTCGACATCCTCCAAACCAAATAATATTTATCCAGCATCTGTGAGGACCTACTGGCATCAAAATTCTGCATAGATATCTTTGCTATTTCAGATAACATGGCAGAAATTAAGGTTTCCTTATTTGGGAAGTTCACGGTGAACCTGGGTTCATCGACATTTTATGGAGAAACTCGACATCCTCCAAACCAAATAATATTTATCCAGCATCTGTGAGGACCTACTGGCATCAAAATTCTGCATAGATATCTTTGCTACTTCAGATAACATGGCAGAAATTAAGGTTTCCTTATTTGGGAAGTTCACGGTGAACCTGGGTTCATCGACATTTTATCGAGAAACTCGACATCCTCCAAACCAAATAATATTTATCCAGCATCTGCGAGGACCTACTGGCATCAAAATTCTGCATAGATATCTTTGCTACTTCAGATAACATGGCAGAAATTAAGGTTTCCTTATTTGAGAAGTTCACGGTGAACCCGGGTTCATCGACATTTTATGGAGAAACTCGACATCCTCCAAACCAAATAATATTTATCCAGCATCTGTGAGGACCTACTGGCATCAAAATTCTGCATAGATATCTTTGCTACTTCAGATAACATGGCAGAAATTAAGGTTTCCTTATTTGAGAAGTTCACGGTGAACCCGGGTTCATCGACATTTTATGGAGAAACTCGACATCCTCCAAACCAAATAATATTTATCCAGCATCTGTGAGGACCTACTGGCATCAAAATTCTGCATAGATATCTTTGCTGCTTCAGATAACATGGCAGAAATTAAGGTTTCCTTATTAGGGAAGTTCACGGTGAACCCGGGTTCATCGACATTTTATCGAGAAACTCGACATCCTCCAAACCAAATAATATTTATCCAGCATCTGTGAGGACCTATTGGCATCGAAATTCTGCATAGATATCTTTGCTACTTCAGATAACATGGCAGAAATTAAGGTTTCCTTATTTCGGAAGTTCACGGTGAACCCGGGTTCATCGACATTTTATCGAGAAACTCGACATGCTCCAAACCAAATAATATTTATCCAGCATCTGTGAGGACCTATTGGCATCAAAATTCTGCATAGATATCTTTGCTACTTCAGATGAAATGGCAGAAATTAAGGTTTCCTTATTTGGGAAGTTCACGGTGAACCCGGGTTCATCGACATTTTATCGAGAAACTCGACATACTCCAAACCAAATAATATTTATCCAGCATCTGTGAGGACCTACTGGCATCAAAATTCTGCATAGATATCTTTGCTACTTCCGATGAAATGGCAGAAATTAAGGTTTCCTTATTTGGGAAGTTCACGGTGAACCCGGGTTCATCGACATTTTATCGAGAAACTCGACATCCTCCAAACCAAATAATATTTATCCAGCATCTGTGAGGACCTACTGGCATCAAAATTCTGCATAGATATCTTTGCTACTTCCGATGAAATGGCAGAAATTAAGGTTTCCTTATTTGGGAAGTTCACGGTGAACCCGGGTTCATCGACATTTTATCGAGAAACTCGACATCCTCCAAACCAAATAATATTTATCCAGCATCTGTGAGGACCTACTGGCATCAAAATTCTGCATAGATATCTTTGCTACTTCAGATAACATGGCAGAAATTAAGGTTTCCTTATTTGGAAAGTTCACGGTGAACCCGGGTTCATCGACAGTTTATCGAGAAACTCGACATCCTCCAAACCAAATAATATTTATCCAGCATCTGTGAGGACCTACTGGCATCAAAATTCTGCATAGATATCTTTGCTACTTCAGATAACATGGCAGAAATTAAGGTTTCCTTATTTGGGAAGTTCACGGTGAACCCGGGTTCATCGACATTTTATCGAGAAACTCGACATCCTCCAAACCAAATAATATTTATCCAGCATCTGTGAGGACCTACTGGCATCGAAATTCTGCATAGATATCTTTGCTACTTCAGATAACATGGCAGAAATTAAGGTTTCCTTATTTGGGAAGTTCACGGTGAACCCGGGTTCATCGACATTTTATCGAGAAACTCGACATCCTCCAAACCAAATAATATTTATCCAGCATCTGTGAGGACCTACTGGCATCGAAACTCTGCATAGATATCTTTGCTACTTCAGATAACATGGCAGAAATTAAGGTTTCCTTATTTCGGAAGTTCACGGTGAACCCGGGTTCATTGACATTTTATCGAGAAACTCGACATGCTCCAAACCAAATAATATTTATCCAGCATCTGTGAGGACCTACTGGCATCAAAATTCTGCGTAGATATCTTTGCTACTTCAGATAACATGGCAGAAATTAAGGTTTCCTTATTTCGGAAGTTCACGGTGAACCCGGGTTCATCGACATTTTATCGAGAAACTCGACATCCTCCAAACCAAATAATATTTATCCAGCATCTGTGAGGACCTACTGGCATCAAAATTCTGCATAGATATCTTTGCTACTTCAGATAACATGGCAGAAATTAAGGTTTCCTTATTTGGGAAGTTCACGGTGAACCCGGGTTCATCGACATTTTATGGAGAAACTCGACATCCTCCAAACCAAATAATATTTATCCAGCATCTGTGAGGACCTATTGGCATCAAAATTCTGCGTAGATATCTTTGCTACTTCAGATAACATGGCAGAAATTAAGGTTTCCTTATTTGAGAAGTTCACGGTGAACCCGGGTTCATCGACATTTTATCGAGAAACTCGACATCCTCCAAACCAAATAATATTTATCCAGCATCTGTGAGGACCTACTGGCATCAAAATTCTGCATAGATATCTTTGCTACTTCAGATAACATGGCAGAAATTAAGGTTTCCTTATTTGGGAAGTTCACGGTGAACCTGGGTTCATCGACATTTTATCGAGAAACTCGACATCCTCCAAACCAAATAATATTTATCCAGCATCTGCGAGGACCTACTGGCATCAAAATTCTGCATAGATATCTTTGCTACTTCAGATAACATGGCAGAAATTAAGGTTTCCTTATTTGAGAAGTTCACGGTGAACCCGGGTTCATCGACATTTTATGGAGAAACTCGACATCCTCCAAACCAAATAATATTTATCCAGCATCTGTGAGGACCTACTGGCATCAAAATTCTGCATAGATATCTTTGCTACTTCAGATAACATGGCAGAAATTAAGGTTTCCTTATTAGGGAAGTTCACGGTGAACCCGGGTTCATCGACATTTTATCGAGAAACTCGACATCCTCCAAACCAAATAATATTTATCCAGCATCTGTGAGGACCTACTGGCATCGAAATTCTGCATAGATATCTTTGCTACTTCAGATAACATGGCAGAAATTAAGGTTTCCTTATTTCGGAAGTTCACGGTGAACCCGGGTTCATCGACATTTTATCGAGAAACTCGACATCCTCCAAACCAAATAATATTTATCCAGCATCTGTGAGGACCTATTGGCATCAAAATTCTGCGTAGATATCTTTGCTACTTCAGATAACATGGCAGAAATTAAGGTTTCCTTATTTGGGAAGTTCACGGTGAACCCGGGTTCATCGACATTTTATCGAGAAACTCGACATCCTCCAAACCAAATAATATTTATCCAGCATCTGTGAGGACCTACTGGCATCAAAATTCTGCATAGATATCTTTGCTACTTCAGATAACATGGCAGAAATTAAGGTTTCCTTATTTGAGAAGTTCACGGTGAACCCGGGTTCATCGACATTTTATCGAGAAACTCGACATCCTCCAAACCAAATAATATTTATCCAGCATCTGTGAGGACCTACTGGCATCAAAATTCTGCATAGATATCTTTGCTACTTCAGATAACATGGCAGAAATTAAGGTTTCCTTATTTGGGAAGTTCACGGTGAACCCGGGTTCATCGACATTTTATGGAGAAACTCGACATCCTCCAAACCAAATAATATTTATCCAGCATCTGTGAGGACCTACTGGCATCAAAATTCTGCATAGATATCTTTGCTACTTCAGATAACATGGCAGAAATTAAGGTTTCCTTATTTCGGAAGTTCACGGTGAACCCGGGTTCATCGACATTTTATCGAGAAACTCGACATGCTCCAAACCAAATAATATTTATCCAGCATCTGTGAGGACCTATTGGCATCAAAATTCTGCGTAGATATCTTTGCTACTTCAGATAACATGGCAGAAATTAAGGTTTCCTTATTTGAGAAGTTCACGGTGAACCCGGGTTCATCGACATTTTATCGAGAAACTCGACATCCTCCAAACCAAATAATATTTATCCAGCATCTGTGAGGACCTACTGGCATCAAAATTCTGCATAGATATCTTTGCTACTTCAGATAACATGGCAGAAATTAAGGTTTCCTTATTTCGGAAGTTCACGGTGAACCCGGGTTCATCGACATTTTATCGAGAAACTCGACATCCTCCAAACCAAATAATATTTATCCAGCATCTGTGAGGACCTACTGGCATCAAAAATCTGCATAGATATCTTTGCTACTTCAGATAACATGGCAGAAATTAAGGTTTCCTTATTTGGGAAGTTCACGGTGAACCTGGGTTCATTGACATTTTATGGAGAAACTCGACATCCTCCAAACCAAATAATATTTATCCAGCATCTGTGAGGACCTACTGGCATCAAAATTCTGCATAGATATCTTTGCTACTTCAGATGAAATGGCAGAAATTAAGGTTTCCTTATTTGGGAAGTTCACGGTGAACCCGGGTTCATCGACATTTTATGGAGAAACTCGACATCCTCCAAACCAAATAATATTTATCCAGCATCTGTGAGGACCTACTGGCATCAAAATTCTGCATAGATATCTTTGCTACTTCAGATAACATGGCAGAAATTAAGGTTTCCTTATTTCGGAAGTTCACGGTGAACCTGGGTTCATCGACATTTTATGGAGAAACTCGACATACTCCAAACCAAATAATATTTATCCAGCATCTGCGAGGACCTACTGGCATCAAAATTCTGCATAGATATCTTTGCTACTTCAGATAACATGGCAGAAATTAAGGTTTCCTTATTTGAGAAGTTCACGGTGAACCCGGGTTCATCGACATTTTATGGAGAAACTCGACATCCTCCAAACCAAATAATATTTATCCAGCATCTGTGAGGACCTACTGGCATCAAAATTCTGCATAGATATCTTTGCTACTTCAGATAACATGGCAGAAATTAAGGTTTCCTTATTTGGGAAGTTCACGGTGAACCTGGGTTCATCGACATTTTATGGAGAAACTCGACATACTCCAAACCAAATAATATTTATCCAGCATCTGCGAGGACCTACTGGCATCAAAATTCTGCATAGATATCTTTGCTACTTCAGATAACATGGCAGAAATTAAGGTTTCCTTATTTGAGAAGTTCACGGTGAACCCGGGTTCATCGACATTTTATGGAGAAACTCGACATCCTCCAAACCAAATAATATTTATCCAGCATCTGTGAGAACCTACTGGCATCAAAATTCTGCATAGATATCTTTGCTACTTCAGATAACATGGCAGAAATTAAGGTTTCCTTATTTGGGAAGTTCACGGTGAACCCGGGTTCATCGACATTTTATCGAGAAACTCGACATCCTCCAAACCAAATAATATTTATCCAGCATCTGTGAGGACCTACTGGCATCGAAATTCTGCATAGATATCTTTGCTACTTCAGATAACATGGCAGAAATTAAGGTTTCCTTATTTGGGAAGTTCACGGTGAACCCGGGTTCATCGACATTTTATCGAGAAACTCGACATCCTCCAAACCAAATAATATTTATCCAGCATCTGTGAGGACCTACTGGCATCAAAATTCTGCATAGATATCTTTGCTACTTCAGATAACATGGCAGAAATTAAGGTTTCCTTATTTGGGAAGTTCACGGTGAACCCGGGTTCATCGACATTTTATCGAGAAACTCGACATCCTCCAAACCAAATAATATTTATCCAGCATCTGTGAGGACCTATTGCCATCAAAATTCTGCATAGATATCTTTGCTACTTCAGATAACATGGCAGAAATTAAGGTTTCCTTATTTGGGAAGTTCACGGTGAACCCGGGTTCATCGACATTTTATCGAGAAACTCGACATACTCCAAACCAAATAATATTTATCCAGCATCTGTGAGGACCTACTGGCATCAAAATTCTGCATAGATATCTTTGCTACTTCAGATAACATGGCAGAAATTAAGGTTTCCTTATTTGGGAAGTTCACGGTGAACCCGGGTTCATCGACATTTTATCGAGAAACTCGACATCCTCCAAACCAAATAATATTTATCCAGCATCTGTGAGGACCTACTGGCATCAAAATTCTGCATAGATATCTTTGCTACTTCCGATGAAATGGCAGAAATTAAGGTTTCCTTATTTCGGAAGTTCACGGTGAACCCGGGTTCATCGACATTTTATCGAGAAACTCGACATCCTCCAAACCAAATAATATTTATCCAGCATCTGTGAGGACCTACTGGCATCAAAATTCTGCATAGATATCTTTGCTACTTCAGATAACATGGCAGAAATTAAGGTTTCCTTATTTGGAAAGTTCACGGTGAACCCGGGTTCATCGACAGTTTATCGAGAAACTCGACATCCTCCAAACCAAATAATATTTATCCAGCATCTGTGAGGACCTACTGGCATCAAAATTCTGCATAGATATCTTTGCTACTTCAGATAACATGGCAGAAATTAAGGTTTCCTTATTTGGGAAGTTCACGGTGAACCCGGGTTCATCGACATTTTATCGAGAAACTCGACATCCTCCAAACCAAATAATATTTATCCAGCATCTGTGAGGACCTACTGGCATCAAAATTCTGCATAGATATCTTTGCTACTTCAGATGAAATGGCAGAAATTAAGGTTTCCTTATTTGGGAAGTTCACGGTGAACCCGGGTTCATCGACATTTTATGGAGAAACTCGACATCCTCCAAACCAAATAATATTTATCCAGCATCTGTGAGGACCTACTGGCATCAAAATTCTGCATAGATATCTTTGCTACTTCAGATAACATGGCAGAAATTAAGGTTTCCTTATTTCGGAAGTTCACGGGTTCATCGACATTTTATCGAGAAACTCGACATCCTCCAAACCAAATAATATTTATCCAGCATCTGTGAGGACCTACTGGCATCAAAATTCTGCATAGATATCTTTGCTATTTCAGATAACATGGCAGAAATTAAGGTTTCCTTATTTGGGAAGTTCACGGTGAACCTGGGTTCATCGACATTTTATGGAGAAACTCGACATCCTCCAAACCAAATAATATTTATCCAGCATCTGTGAGGACCTACTGGCATCAAAATTCTGCATAGATATCTTTGCTACTTCAGATAACATGGCAGAAATTAAGGTTTCCTTATTTGGGAAGTTCACGGTGAACCCGGGTTCATCGACATTTTATGGAGAAACTCGTCATCCTCCAATCCAAATAATATTTATCCAGCATCTGTGAGGACCTACTGGCATCAAAATTCTGCATAGATATCTTTGCTACTTCAGATAACATGGCAGAAATTAAGGTTTCCTTATTTGAGAAGTTCACGGTGAACCCGGGTTCATCGACATTTTATGGAGAAACTCGACATCCTCCAAACCAAATAATATTTATCCAGCATCTGTGAGGACCTACTGGCATCAAAATTCTGCATAGATATCTTTGCTACTTCAGATAACATGGCAGAAATTAAGGTTTCCTTATTTCGGAAGTTCACGGTGAACCCGGGTTCATCGACATTTTATCGAGAAACTCGACATACTCCAAACCAAATAATATTTATCCAGCATCTGTGAGGACCTACTGGCATCAAAATTCTGCATAGATATCTTTGCTACTTCAGATAACATGGCAGAAATTAAGGTTTCCTTATTTCGGAAGTTCACGGTGAACCTGGGTTCATCGACATTTTATGGAGAAACTCGACATCCTCCAAACCAAATAATATTTATCCAGCATCTGTGAGGACCTACTGGCATCAAAATTCTGCATAGATATCTTTGCTACTTCAGATAACATGGCAGAAATTAAGGTTTCCTTATTTGAGAAGTTCACGGTGAACCTGGGTTCATCGACATTTTATGGAGAAACTCGACATACTCCAAACCAAATAATATTTATCCAGCATCTGCGAGGACCTACTGGCATCAAAATTCTGCATAGATATCTTTGCTACTTCAGATAACATGGCAGAAATTAAGGTTTCCTTATTTTAGAAGTTCACGGTGAACCCGGGTTCATCGACATTTTATGGAGAAACTCGACATCCTCCAAACCAAATAATATTTATCCAGCATCTGTGAGGACCTACTGGCATCAAAATTCTGCATAGATATCTTTGCTACTTCAGATAACATGGCAGAAATTAAGGTTTCCTTATTAGGGAAGTTCACGGTGAACCCGGGTTCATCGACATTTTATCGAGAAACTCGACATCCTCCAAACCAAATAATATTTATCCAGCATCTGTGAGGACCTACTGGCATCGAAATTCTGCATAGATATCTTTGCTACTTCAGATGAAATGGCAGAAATTAAGGTTTCCTTATTTCGGAAGTTCACGGTGAACCCGGGTTCATTGACATTTTATCGAGAAACTCGACATGCTCCAAACCAAATAATATTTATCCAGCATCTGTGAGGACCTATTGGCATCAAAATTCTGCGTAGATATCTTTGCTACTTCAGATAACATGGCAGAAATTAAGGTTTCCTTATTTGGGAAGTTCACGGTGAACCCGGGTTCATCGACATTTTATCGAGAAACTCGACATCCTCCAAACCAAATAATATTTATCCAGCATCTGTGAGGACCTACTGGCATCAAAATTCTGCATAGATATCTTTGCTACTTCAGATAACATGGCAGAAATTAAGGTTTCCTTATTTGGGAAGTTCACGGTGAACCCGGGTTCATCGACATTTTATCGAGAAACTCGACATCCTCCAAACCAAATAATATTTATCCAGCATCTGTGAGGACCTACTGGCATCAAAATTCTGCATAGATATCTTTGCTACTTCAGATGAAATGGCAGAAATTAAGGTTTCTTTATTTGGGAAGTTCACGGTGAACCCGGGTTCATCGACATTTTATCGAGAAACTCGACATCCTCCAAACCAAATAATATTTATCCAGCATCTGTGAGGACCTATTGGCATCAAAATTCTGCATAGATATCTTTGCTACTTCAGATAACATGGCAGAAATTAAGGTTTCCTTATTTCGGAAGTTCACGGTGAACCCGGGTTCATCGACATTTTATCGAGAAACTCGACATCCTCCAAACCAAATAATATTTATCCAGCATCTGTGAGGACCTACTGGCATCAAAATTCTGCATAGATATCTTTGCTACTTCAGATAACATGGCAGAAATTAAGGTTTCCTTATTTGGGAAGTTCACGGTGAACCCGGGTTCATCGACATTTTATCGAGAAACTCGACATCCTCCAAACCAAATAATATTTATCCAGCATCTGTGAGGACCTACTGGCATCAAAATTCTGCATAGATATCTTTGCTATTTCAGATAACATGGCAGAAATTAAGGTTTCCTTATTTGGGAAGTTCACGGTGAACCTGGGTTCATCGACATTTTATGGAGAAACTCGACATCCTCCAAACCAAATAATATTTATCCAGCATCTGCGAGGACCTACTGGCATCAAAATTCTGCATAGATATCTTTGCTACTTCAGATAACATGGCAGAAATTAAGGTTTCCTTATTTGGGAAGTTCACGGTGAACCCGGGTTCATCAACATTTTATCGAGAAACTCTACATCCTCCAAACCAATAATATTTATCCAGCATCTGTGAGGACCTACTGGCATCAAAATTCTGCATAGATATCTTTGCTACTTCAGATAACATGGCAGAAATTAAGGTTTCCTTATTTGGGAAGTTCACGGTGAACCCGGGTTCATCGACATTTTATCGAGAAACTCGTCATCCTCCAATCCAAATAATATTTATCCAGCATCTGTGAGGACCTACTGGCATCAAAATTCTGCATAGATATCTTTGCTACTTCAGATAACATGGCAGAAATTAAGGTTTCCTTATTTGAGAAGTTCACGGTGAACCCGGGTTCATCGACATTTTATCGAGAAACTCGACATCCTCCAAACCAAATAATATTTATCCAGCATCTGTGAGGACCTACTGGCATCAAAATTCTGCATAGATATCTTTGCTACTTCAGATAACATGGCAGAAATTAAGGTTTCCTTATTAGGGAAGTTCACGGTGAACCCGGGTTCATCGACATTTTATCGAGAAACTCGACATCCTCCAAACCAAATAATATTTATCCAGCATCTGTGAGGACCTACTGGCATCGAAATTCTGCATAGATATCTTTGCTACTTCAGATAACATGGCAGAAATTAAGGTTTCCTTATTTCGGAAGTTCACGGTGAACCCGGGTTCATTGACATTTTATCGAGAAACTCGACATGCTCCAAACCAAATAATATTTATCCAGCATCTGTGAGGACCTATTGGCATCAAAATTCTGCGTAGATATCTTTGCTACTTCAGATAACATGGCAGAAATTAAGGTTTCCTTATTTCGGAAGTTCACGGTGAACCCGGGTTCATCGACATTTTATCGAGAAACTCGACATCCTCCAAACCAAATAATATTTATCCAGCATCTGTGAGGACCTACTGGCATCAAAATTCTGCATAGATATCTTTGCTACTTCAGATAACATGGCAGAAATTAAGGTTTCCTTATTTGGGAAGTTCACGGTGAACCTGGGTTCATTGACATTTTATGGAGAAACTCGACATCCTCCAAACCAAATAATATTTATCCAGCATCTGTGAGGACCTACTGGCATCAAAATTCTGCATAGATATCTTTGCTACTTCAGATAACATGGCAGAAATTAAGGTTTCCTTATTTGAGAAGTTCACGGTGAACCCGGGTTCATCGACATTTTATGGAGAAACTCGACATCCTCCAAACCAAATAATATTTATCCAGCATCTGTGAGGACCTACTGGCATCAAAATTCTGCGTAGATATCTTTGCTACTTCAGATAACATGGCAGAAATTAAGGTTTCCTTATTTCGGAAGTTCACGGTGAACCTGGGTTCATCGACATTTTATGGAGAAACTCGACATCCTCCAAACCAAATAATATTTATCCAGCATCTGTGAGGACCTACTGGCATCAAAATTCTGCATAGATATCTTTGCTACTTCAGATAACATGGCAGAAATTAAGGTTTCCTTATTTGAGAAGTTCACGGTGAACCTGGGTTCATCGACATTTTATGGAGAAACTCGACATACTCCAAACCAAATAATATTTATCCAGCATCTGCGAGGACCTACTGGCATCAAAATTCTGCATAGATATCTTTGCTACTTCAGATAACATGGCAGAAATTAAGGTTTCCTTATTTGGGAAGTTCACGGTGAACCCGGGTTCATCGACATTTTATCGAGAAACTCGACATCCTCCAAACCAAATAATATTTATCCAGCATCTGTGAGGACCTACTGGCATCAAAATTCTGCATAGATATCTTTGCTACTTCCGATGAAATGGCAGAAATTAAGGTTTCCTTATTTGGGAAGTTCACGGTGAACCCGGGTTCATCGACAGTTTATCGAGAAACTCGACATCCTCCAAACCAAATAATATTTATCCAGCATCTGTGAGGACCTACTGGCATCAAAATTCTGCATAGATATCTTTGCTACTTCAGATGAAATGGCAGAAATTAAGGTTTCCTTATTTCGGAAGTTCACGGTGAACCCGGGTTCATCGACATTTTATCGAGAAACTCGACATCCTCCAAACCAAATAATATTTATCCAGCATCTGTGAGGACCTACTGGCATCAAAATTCTGCATAGATATCTTTGCTACTTCAGATAACATGGCAGAAATTAAGGTTTCCTTATTTGGGAAGTTCACGGTGAACCCGGGTTCATCGACATTTTATCGAGAAACTCGACATCCTCCAAACCAAATAATATTTATCCAGCATCTGTGAGGACCTACTGGCATCAAAATTCTGCATAGATATCTTTGCTATTTCAGATAACATGGCAGAAATTAAGGTTTCCTTATTTGGGAAGTTCACGGTGAACCTGGGTTCATCGACATTTTATGGAGAAACTCGACATCCTCCAAACCAAATAATATTTATCCAGCATCTGCGAGGACCTACTGGCATCAAAATTCTGCATAGATATCTTTGCTACTTCAGATAACATGGCAGAAATTAAGGTTTCCTTATTTGGGAAGTTCACGGTGAACCCGGGTTCATCGACATTTTATCGA
Source organism: Bimastos eiseni (assembly GCA_959347315.1). Taxonomy (NCBI): domain Eukaryota; kingdom Metazoa; phylum Annelida; class Clitellata; order Crassiclitellata; family Lumbricidae; genus Bimastos; species Bimastos eiseni. The sequence goes on from OY365811.1 coordinate 6,321,973, forward strand.
GAAACTCTACATCCTCCAAACCAATAATATTTATCCAGCATCTGTGAGGACCTACTGGCATCAAAATTCTGCATAGATATCTTTGCTACTTCAGATAACATGGCAGAAATTAAGGTTTCCTTATTTGGGAAGTTCACGGTGAACCCGGGTTCATCGACATTTTATCGAGAAACTCGTCATCCTCCAATCCAAATAATATTTATCCAGCATCTGTGAGGACCTACTGGCATCAAAATTCTGCATAGATATCTTTGCTACTTCAGATAACATGGCAGAAATTAAGGTTTCCTTATTTGAGAAGTTCACGGTGAACCCGGGTTCATCGACATTTTATCGAGAAACTCGACATCCTCCAAACCAAATAATATTTATCCAGCATCTGTGAGGACCTACTGGCATCAAAATTCTGCATAGATATCTTTGCTACTTCAGATAACATGGCAGAAATTAAGGTTTCCTTATTAGGGAAGTTCACGGTGAACCCGGGTTCATCGACATTTTATCGAGAAACTCGACATCCTCCAAACCAAATAATATTTATCCAGCATCTGTGAGGACCTACTGGCATCGAAATTCTGCATAGATATCTTTGCTACTTCAGATAACATGGCAGAAATTAAGGTTTCCTTATTTCGGAAGTTCACGGTGAACCCGGGTTCATTGACATTTTATCGAGAAACTCGACATGCTCCAAACCAAATAATATTTATCCAGCATCTGTGAGGACCTATTGGCATCAAAATTCTGCGTAGATATCTTTGCTACTTCAGATAACATGGCAGAAATTAAGGTTTCCTTATTTCGGAAGTTCACGGTGAACCCGGGTTCATCGACATTTTATCGAGAAACTCGACATCCTCCAAACCAAATAATATTTATCCAGCATCTGTGAGGACCTACTGGCATCAAAATTCTGCATAGATATCTTTGCTACTTCAGATAACATGGCAGAAATTAAGGTTTCCTTATTTGGGAAGTTCACGGTGAACCTGGGTTCATTGACATTTTATGGAGAAACTCGACATCCTCCAAACCAAATAATATTTATCCAGCATCTGTGAGGACCTACTGGCATCAAAATTCTGCATAGATATCTTTGCTACTTCAGATAACATGGCAGAAATTAAGGTTTCCTTATTTGAGAAGTTCACGGTGAACCCGGGTTCATCGACATTTTATGGAGAAACTCGACATCCTCCAAACCAAATAATATTTATCCAGCATCTGTGAGGACCTACTGGCATCAAAATTCTGCATAGATATCTTTGCTACTTCAGATAACATGGCAGAAATTAAGGTTTCCTTATTTCGGAAGTTCACGGTGAACCTGGGTTCATCGACATTTTATGGAGAAACTCGACATCCTCCAAACCAAATAATATTTATCCAGCATCTGTGAGGACCTACTGGCATCAAAATTCTGCATAGATATCTTTGCTACTTCAGATAACATGGCAGAAATTAAGGTTTCCTTATTTGAGAAGTTCACGGTGAACCTGGGTTCATCGACATTTTATGGAGAAACTCGACATACTCCAAACCAAATAATATTTATCCAGCATCTGCGAGGACCTACTGGCATCAAAATTCTGCATAGATATCTTTGCTACTTCAGATAACATGGCAGAAATTAAGGTTTCCTTATTTTAGAAGTTCACGGTGAACCCGGGTTCATCGACATTTTATGGAGAAACTCGACATCCTCCAAACCAAATAATATTTATCCAGCATCTGTGAGGACCTACTGGCATCAAAATTCTGCATAGATATCTTTGCTACTTCAGATAACATGGCAGAAATTAAGGTTTCCTTATTAGGGAAGTTCACGGTGAACCCGGGTTCATCGACATTTTATCGAGAAACTCGACATCCTCCAAACCAAATAATATTTATCCAGCATCTGTGAGGACCTACTGGCATCGAAATTCTGCATAGATATCTTTGCTACTTCAGATAACATGGCAGAAATTAAGGTTTCCTTATTTCGGAAGTTCACGGTGAACCCGGGTTCATTGACATTTTATCGAGAAACTCGACATGCTCCAAACCAAATAATATTTATCCAGCATCTGTGAGGACCTATTGGCATCAAAATTCTGCGTAGATATCTTTGCTACTTCAGATAACATGGCAGAAATTAAGGTTTCCTTATTTGGGAAGTTCACGGTGAACCCGGGTTCATCGACATTTTATCGAGAAACTCGACATCCTCCAAACCAAATAATATTTATCCAGCATCTGTGAGGACCTACTGGCATCAAAATTCTGCATAGATATCTTTGCTACTTCAGATAACATGGCAGAAATTAAGGTTTCCTTATTTGGGAAGTTCACGGTGAACCCGGGTTCATCGACATTTTATCGAGAAACTCGACATCCTCCAAACCAAATAATATTTATCCAGCATCTGTGAGGACCTACTGGCATCAAAATTCTGCATAGATATCTTTGCTACTTCAGATGAAATGGCAGAAATTAAGGTTTCTTTATTTGGGAAGTTCACGGTGAACCCGGGTTCATCGACATTTTATCGAGAAACTCGACATCCTCCAAACCAAATAATATTTATCCAGCATCTGTGAGGACCTATTGGCATCAAAATTCTGCATAGATATCTTTGCTACTTCAGATAACATGGCAGAAATTAAGGTTTCCTTATTTGGGAAGTTCACGGTGAACCCGGGTTCATCGACATTTTATCGATAAACTCGACATACTCCAAACCAAATAATATTTATCCAGCATCTGTGAGGACCTACTGGCATCAAAATTCTGCATAGATATCTTTGCTACTTCAGATAACATGGCAGAAATTAAGGTTTCCTTATTTGGGAAGTTCACGGTGAACCCGGGTTCATCGACATTTTATCGAGAAACTCGACATCCTCCAAACCAAATAATATTTATCCAGCATCTGTGAGGACCTACTGGCATCAAAATTCTGCATAGATATCTTTGCTACTTCAGATAACATGGCAGAAATTAAGGTTTCCTTATTTGGGAAGTTCACGGTGAACCCGGGTTCATCGACATTTTATGGAGAAACTCGACATCCTCCAAACCAAATAATATTTATCCAGCATCTGTAAGGACCTACTGGCATCAAAATTCTGCATAGATATCTTTGCTACTTCAGATGAAATGGCAGAAATTAAGGTTTCCTTATTTGGGAAGTTCACGGTGAACCCGGGTTCATCGACATTTTATGGAGAAACTCGACATCCTCCAAACCAAATAATATTTATCCAGCATCTGTGAGGACCTACTGGCATCAAAATTCTGCATAGATATCTTTGCTACTTCAGATAACATGGCAGAAATTAAGGTTTCCTTATTTGGGAAGTTCACGGTGAACCCGGGTTCATCGACATTTTATCGAGAAACTCGACATCCTCCAAACCAAATAATATTTATCCAGCATCTGTGAGGACCTACTGGCATCAAAATTCTGCATAGATATCTTTGCTACTTCAGATAACATGGCAGAAATTAAGGTTTCCTTATTTGGAAAGTTCACGGTGAACCCGGGTTCATCGACAGTTTATCGAGAAACTCGACATCCTCCAAACCAAATAATATTTATCCAGCATCTGTGAGGACCTACTGGCATCAAAATTCTGCATAGATATCTTTGCTACTTCAGATAACATGGCAGAAATTAAGGTTTCCTTATTTGGGAAGTTCACGGTGAACCCGGGTTCATCGACATTTTATCGAGAAACTCTACATCCTCCAAACCAATAATATTTATCCAGCATCTGTGAGGACCTACTGGCATCAAAATTCTGCATAGATATCTTTGCTACTTCAGATAACATGGCAGAAATTAAGGTTTCCTTATTTGGGAAGTTCACGGTGAACCCGGGTTCATCGACATTTTATCGAGAAACTCGTCATCCTCCAATCCAAATAATATTTATCCAGCATCTGTGAGGACCTACTGGCATCAAAATTCTGCATAGATATCTTTGCTACTTCAGATAACATGGCAGAAATTAAGGTTTCCTTATTTGGGAAGTTCACGGTGAACCCGGGTTCATCGACATTTTATCGAGAAACTCGACATCCTCCAAACCAAATAATATTTATCCAGCATCTGTGAGGACCTACTGGCATCAAAATTCTGCATAGATATCTTTGCTACTTCAGATAACATGGCAGAAATTAAGGTTTCCTTATTTGGAAAGTTCACGGTGAACCCGGGTTCATCGACAGTTTATCGAGAAACTCGACATCCTCCAAACCAAATAATATTTATCCAGCATCTGTGAGGACCTACTGGCATCAAAATTCTGCATAGATATCTTTGCTACTTCAGATAACATGGCAGAAATTAAGGTTTCCTTATTTCGGAAGTTCACGGTGAACCCGGGTTCATCGACATTTTATCGAGAAACTCTACATCCTCCAAACCAATAATATTTATCCAGCATCTGTGAGGACCTACTGGCATGTAAATTCTGCATAGATATCTTTGCTACTTCAGATAACATGGCAGAAATTAAGGTTTCCTTATTTGGGAAGTTCACGGTGAACCCGGGTTCATCGACATTTTATCGAGAAACTCGTCATCCTCCAATCCAAATAATATTTATCCAGCATCTGTGAGGACCTACTGGCATCAAAATTCTGCATAGATATCTTTGCTACTTCAGATAACATGGCAGAAATTAAGGTTTCCTTATTTGAGAAGTTCACGGTGAACCCGGGTTCATCGACATTTTATCGAGAAACTCGACATCCTCCAAACCAAATAATATTTATCCAGCATCTGTGAGGACCTACTGGCATCAAAATTCTGCATAGATATCTTTGCTACTTCAGATAACATGGCAGAAATTAAGGTTTCCTTATTTCGGAAGTTCACGGTGAACCTGGGTTCATCGACATTTTATCAAGAAACTCGACATCCTCCAAACCAAATAATATTTATCCAGCATCTGTGAGGACCTACTGGCATCAAAATTCTGCATAGATATCTTTGCTACTTCAGATAACATGGCAGAAATTAAGGTTTCCTTATTTGGGAAGTTCACGGTGAACCCGGGTTCATCGACATTTTATCGAGAAACTCGACATACTCCAAACCAAATAATATTTATCCAGCATCTGTGAGGACCTACTGGCATCAAAATTCTGCATAGATATCTTTGCTACTTCCGATGAAATGGCAGAAATTAAGGTTTCCTTATTTGGGAAGTTCACGGTGAACCCGGGTTCATCGACATTTTATCGAGAAACTCGACATCCTCCAAACCAAATAATATTTATCCAGCATCTGTGAGGACCTACTGGCATCAAAATTCTGCATAGATATCTTTGCTATTTCAGATAACATGGCAGAAATTAAGGTTTCCTTATTTGGGAAGTTCACGGTGAACCTGGGTTCATCGACATTTTATGGAGAAACTCGACATCCTCCAAACCAAATAATATTTATCCAGCATCTGCGAGGACCTACTGGCATCAAAATTCTGCATAGATATCTTTGCTACTTCAGATAACATGGCAGAAATTAAGGTTTCCTTATTTGGGAAGTTCACGGTGAACCCGGGTTCATCGACATTTTATCGAGAAACTCTACATCCTCCAAACCAATAATATTTATCCAGCATCTGTGAGGACCTACTGGCATCAAAATTCTGCATAGATATCTTTGCTACTTCAGATAACATGGCAGAAATTAAGGTTTCCTTATTTGGGAAGTTCACGGTGAACCCGGGTTCATCGACATTTTATCGAGAAACTCGTCATCCTCCAATCCAAATAATATTTATCCAGCATCTGTGAGGACCTACTGGCATCAAAATTCTGCATAGATATCTTTGCTACTTCAGATAACATGGCAGAAATTAAGGTTTCCTTATTTAAGAAGTTCACGGTGAACCCGGGTTCATCGACATTTTATGGAGAAACTCGACATCCTCCAAACCAAATAATATTTATCCAGCATCTGTGAGGACCTACTGGCATCAAAATTCTGCATAGATATCTTTGCTACTTCAGATAACATGGCAGAAATTAAGGTTTCCTTATTTCGGAAGTTCACGGTGAACCCGGGTTCATCGACATTTTATCGAGAAACTCGACATCCTCCAAACCAAATAATATTTATCCAGCATCTGTGAGGACCTACTGGCATCAAAATTCTGCATAGATATCTTTGCTACTTCAGATAACATGGCAGAAATTAAGGTTTCCTTATTTGGGAAGTTCACGGTGAACCTGGGTTCATTGACATTTTATGGAGAAACTCGACATCCTCCAAACCAAATAATATTTATCCAGCATCTGTGAGGACCTATTGGCATCAAAATTCTGCATAGATATCTTTGCTACTTCAGATAACATGGCAGAAATTAAGGTTTCCTTATTTGGGAAGTTCACGGTGAACCCGGGTTCATCGACATTTTATCGAGAAACTCGACATACTCCAAACCAAATAATATTTATCCAGCATCTGTGAGGACCTACTGGCATCAAAATTCTGCATAGATATCTTTGCTACTTCCGATGAAATGGCAGAAATTAAGGTTTCCTTATTTGGGAAGTTCACGGTGAACCCGGGTTCATCGACATTTTATCGAGAAACTCGACATCCTCCAAACCAAATAATATTTATCCAGCATCTGTGAGGACCTACTGGCATCAAAATTCTGCATAGATATCTTTGCTACTTCCGATGAAATGGCAGAAATTAAGGTTTCCTTATTTGGGAAGTTCACGGTGAACCCGGGTTCATCGACAGTTTATCGAGAAACTCGACATCCTCCAAACCAAATAATATTTATCCAGCATCTGTGAGGACCTACTGGCATCAAAATTCTGCATAGATATCTTTGCTACTTCAGATGAAATGGCAGAAATTAAGGTTTCCTTATTTGGGAAGTTCACGGTGAACCCGGGGTTCATCGACATTTTATGGAGAAACTCGACATCCTCCAAACCAAATAATATTTATCCAGCATCTGTGAGGACCTACTGGCATCAAAATTCTGCATAGATATCTTTGCTACTTCAGATAACATGGCAGAAATTAAGGTTTCCTTATTTGGGAAGTTCACGGTGAACCCGGGTTCATCGACATTTTATCGAGAAACTCGACATCCTCCAAACCAAATAATATTTATCCAGCATCTGTGAGGACCTACTGGCATCAAAATTCTGCATAGATATCTTTGCTACTTCAGATAACATGGCAGAAATTAAGGTTTCCTTATTTGGAAAGTTCACGGTGAACCCGGGTTCATCGACAGTTTATCGAGAAACTCGACATCCTCCAAACCAAATAATATTTATCCAGCATCTGTGAGGACCTACTGGCATCAAAATTCTGCATAGATATCTTTGCTACTTCAGATAACATGGCAGAAATTAAGGTTTCCTTATTTGGGAAGTTCACGGTGAACCCGGGTTCATCGACATTTTATCGAGAAACTCGACATCCTCCAAACCAAATAATATTTATCCAGCATCTGTGAGGACCTACTGGCATCGAAATTCTGCATAGATATCTTTGCTACTTCAGATAACATGGCAGAAATTAAGGTTTCCTTATTTGGGACGTTCACGGTGAACCTGGGTTCATCGACATTTTATCGAGAAACTCGACATCCTCCAAACCAAATAATATTTATCCAGCATCTGTGAGGACCTACTGGCATCAAAATTCTGCATAGATATCTTTGCTACTTCAGATAACATGGCAGAAATTAAGGTTTCCTTATTTCGGAAGTTCACGGTGAACCCGGGTTCATCGACATTTTATCGAGAAACTCGACATCCTCCAAACCAAATAATATTTATCCAGCATCTGTGAGGACCTACTGGCATCAAAATTCTGCATAGATATCTTTGCTACTTCAGATGAAATGGCAGAAATTAAGGTTTCCTTATTTGGGAAGTTCACGGTGAACCCGGGGTTCATCGACATTTTATGGAGAAACTCGACATCCTCCAAACCAAATAATATTTATCCAGCATCTGTGAGGACCTACTGGCATCAAAATTCTGCATAGATATCTTTGCTACTTCCGATGAAATGGCAGAAATTAAGGTTTCCTTATTTGGGAAGTTCACGGTGAACCCGGGTTCATCGACATTTTATGGAGAAACTCGACATCCTCCAAACCAAATAATATTTATCCAGCATCTGTGAGGACCTACTGGCATCAAAATTCTGCATAGATATCTTTGCTACTTCAGATAACATGGCAGAAATTAAGGTTTCCTTATTTGGAAAGTTCACGGTGAACCCGGGTTCATCGACAGTTTATCGAGAAACTCGACATCCTCCAAACCAAATAATATTTATCCAGCATCTGTGAGGACCTACTGGCATCAAAATTCTGCATAGATATCTTTGCTACTTCAGATAACATGGCAGAAATTAAGGTTTCCTTATTTGGGAAGTTCACGGTGAACCCGGGTTCATCGACATTTTATCGAGAAACTCGACATCCTCCAAACCAAATAATATTTATCCAGCATCTGTGAGGACCTACTGGCATCGAAATTCTGCATAGATATCTTTGCTACTTCAGATAACATGGCAGAAATTAAGGTTTCCTTATTTGGGAAGTTCACGGTGAACCTGGGTTCATCGACATTTTATCGAGAAACTCGACATCCTCCAAACCAAATAATATTTATCCAGCATCTGTGAGGACCTACTGGCATCAAAATTCTGCATAGATATCTTTGCTACTTCAGATAACATGGCAGAAATTAAGGTTTCCTTATTTGGAAAGTTCACGGTGAACCCGGGTTCATCGACAGTTTATCGAGAAACTCGACATCCTCCAAACCAAATAATATTTATCCAGCATCTGTGAGGACCTACTGGCATCAAAATTCTGCATAGATATCTTTGCTACTTCAGATAACATGGCAGAAATTAAGGTTTCCTTATTTCGGAAGTTCACGGTGAACCCGGGTTCATCGACATTTTATCGAGAAACTCGACATCCTCCAAACCAAATAATATTTATCCAGCATCTGTGAGGACCTACTGGCATCAAAATTCTGCATAGATATCTTTGCTATTTCAGATAACATGGCAGAAATTAAGGTTTCCTTATTTGGGAAGTTCACGGTGAACCTGGGTTCATCGACATTTTATGGAGAAACTCGACATCCTCCAAACCAAATAATATTTATCCAGCATCTGTGAGGACCTACTGGCATCAAAATTCTGCATAGATATCTTTGCTACTTCAGATAACATGGCAGAAATTAAGGTTTCCTTATTTGGGAAGTTCACGGTGAACCCGGGTTCATCGACATTTTATCGAGAAACTCGACATACTCCAAACCAAATAATATTTATCCAGCATCTGTGAGGACCTACTGGCATCAAAATTCTGCATAGATATCTTTGCTACTTCAGATAACATGGCAGAAATTAAGGTTTCCTTATTTCGGAAGTTCACGGTGAACCCGGGTTCATCGACATTTTATCGAGAAACTCGACATCCTCCAAACCAAATAATATTTATCCAGCATCTGTGAGGACCTACTGGCATCAAAATTCTGCATAGATATCTTTGCTACTTCCGATGAAATGGCAGAAATTAAGGTTTCCTTATTTGGGAAGTTCACGGTGAACCCGGGTTCATCGACATTTTATGGAGAAACTCGACATCCTCCAAACCAAATAATATTTATCCAGCATCTGTGAGGACCTACTGGCATCAAAATTCTGCATAGATATCTTTGCTACTTCAGATAACATGGCAGAAATTAAGGTTTCCTTATTTGGAAAGTTCACGGTGAACCCGGGTTCATCGACATTTTATCGAGAAACTCGACATCCTCCAAACCAAATAATATTTATCCAGCATCTGTGAGGACCTACTGGCATCAAAATTCTGCATAGATATCTTTGCTATTTCAGATAACATGGCAGAAATTAAGGTTTCCTTATTTGGGAAGTTCACGGTGAACCTGGGTTCATCGACATTTTATGGAGAAACTCGACATCCTCCAAACCAAATAATATTTATCCAGCATCTGTGAGGACCTACTGGCATCAAAATTCTGCATAGATATCTTTGCTATTTCAGATAACATGGCAGAAATTAAGGTTTCCTTATTTGGAAAGTTCACGGTGAACCCGGGTTCATCGACAGTTTATCGAGAAACTCGACATCCTCCAAACCAAATAATATTTATCCAGCATCTGTGAGGACCTACTGGCATCAAAATTCTGCATAGATATCTTTGCTACTTCAGATAACATGGCAGAAATTAAGGTTTCCTTATTTGGAAAGTTCACGGTGAACCCGGGTTCATCGACATTTTATCGAGAAACTCGACATCCTCCAAACCAAATAATATTTATCCAGCATCTGTGAGGACCTACTGGCATCAAAATTCTGCATAGATATCTTTGCTACTTCAGATAACATGGCAGAAATTAAGGTTTCCTTATTTGGAAAGTTCACGGTGAACCCGGGTTCATCGACAGTTTATCGAGAAACTCGACATCCTCCAAACCAAATAATATTTATCCAGCATCTGTGAGGACCTACTGGCATCAAAATTCTGCATAGATATCTTTGCTACTTCAGATAACATGGCAGAAATTAAGGTTTCCTTATTTGGAAAGTTCACGGTGACCCCGGGTTCATCGACAGTTTATCGAGAAACTCGACATCCTCCAAACCAAATAATATTTATCCAGCATCTGTGAGGACCTACTGGCATCAAAATTCTGCATAGATATCTTTGCTACTTCAGATAACATGGCAGAAATTAAGGTTTCCTTATTTGGGAAGTTCACGGTGAACCCGGGTTCATCGACATTTTATCGAGAAACTCGACATCCTCCAAACCAAATAATATTTATCCAGCATCTGTGAGGACCTACTGGCATCAAAATTCTGCATAGATATCTTTGCTACTTCAGATAACATGGCAGAAATTAAGGTTTCCTTATTTGGGAAGTTCACGGTGAACCTGGGTTCATTGACATTTTATGGAGAAACTCGACATCCTCCAAACCAAATAATATTTATCCAGCATCTGTGAGGACCTACTGGCATCAAAATTCTGCATAGATATCTTTGCTACTTCAGATAACATGGCAGAAATTAAGGTTTCCTTATTTCGGAAGTTCACGGTGAACCCGGGTTCATCGACATTTTATCGAGAAACTCGACATACTCCAAACCAAATAATATTTATCCAGCATCTGTGAGGACCTACTGGCATCAAAATTCTGCATAGATATCTTTGCTACTTCAGATAACATGGCAGAAATTAAGGTTTCCTTATTTGGGAAGTTCACGGTGAACCCGGATTCATCGACATTTTATCGAGAAACTCGACATCCTCCAAACCAAATAATATTTATCCAGCATCTGTGAGGACCTACTGGCATCAAAATTCTGCATAGATATCTTTGCTACTTCAGATGAAATGGCAGAAATTAAGGTTTCCTTATTTGGGAAGTTCACGGTGAACCCTGGTTCATCGACATTTTATCGAGAAACTCGACATCCTCCAAACCAAATAATATTTATCCAGCATCTGTGAGGACCTACTGGCATCAAAATTCTGCATAGATATCTTTGCTACTTCAGATAACATGGCAGAAATTAAGGTTTCCTTATTTGGAAAGTTCACGGTGAACCCGGGTTCATCGACATTTTATCGAGAAACTCGACATCCTCCAAACCAAATAATATTTATCCAGCATCTGTGAGGACCTACTGGCATCAAAATTCTGCATAGATATCTTTGCTACTTCAGATAACATGGCAGAAATTAAGGTTTCCTTATTTCGGAAGTTCACGGTGAACCCGGGTTCATCGACATTTTATCGAGAAACTCGACATCCTCCAAACCAAATAATATTTATCCAGCATCTGTGAGGACCTACTGGCATCGAAATTCTGCATAGATATCTTTGCTACTTCAGATAACATGGCAGAAATTAAGGTTTCCTTATTTGGGAAGTTCACGGTGAACCTGGGTTCATCGACATTTTATCGAGAAACTCGACATCCTCCAAACCAAATAATATTTATCCAGCATCTGTGAGGACCTACTGGCATCAAAATTCTGCATAGATATCTTTGCTACTTCAGATAACATGGCAGAAATTAAGGTTTCCTTATTTGGAAAGTTCACGGTGAACCCGGGTTCATCGACAGTTTATCGAGAAACTCGACATCCTCCAAACCAAATAATATTTATCCAGCATCTGTGAGGACCTACTGGCATCAAAATTCTGCATAGATATCTTTGCTACTTCAGATAACATGGCAGAAATTAAGGTTTCCTTATTTGGGAAGTTCACGGTGAACCCGGGTTCATCGACATTTTATCGAGAAACTCGACATCCTCCAAACCAAATAATATTTATCCAGCATCTGTGAGGACCTACTGGCATCAAAATTCTGCATAGATATCTTTGCTATTTCAGATAACATGGCAGAAATTAAGGTTTCCTTATTTGGGAAGTTCACGGTGAACCTGGGTTCATCGACATTTTATGGAGAAACTCGACATCCTCCAAACCAAATAATATTTATCCAGCATCTGTGAGGACCTACTGGCATCAAAATTCTGCATAGATATCTTTGCTACTTCAGATAACATGGCAGAAATTAAGGTTTCCTTATTTGGGAAGTTCACGGTGAACCCGGGTTCATCGACATTTTATCGAGAAACTCGACATACTCCAAACCAAATAATATTTATCCAGCATCTGTGAGGACCTACTGGCATCAAAATTCTGCATAGATATCTTTGCTACTTCAGATAACATGGCAGAAATTAAGGTTTCCTTATTTCGGAAGTTCACGGTGAACCCGGGTTCATCGACATTTTATCGAGAAACTCGACATCCTCCAAACCAAATAATATTTATCCAGCATCTGTGAGGACCTACTGGCATCAAAATTCTGCATAGATATCTTTGCTACTTCCGATGAAATGGCAGAAATTAAGGTTTCCTTATTTGGGAAGTTCACGGTGAACCCGGGTTCATCGACATTTTATGGAGAAACTCGACATCCTCCAAACCAAATAATATTTATCCAGCATCTGTGAGGACCTACTGGCATCAAAATTCTGCATAGATATCTTTGCTACTTCAGATAACATGGCAGAAATTAAGGTTTCCTTATTTGGAAAGTTCACGGTGAACCCGGGTTCATCGACATTTTATCGAGAAACTCGACATCCTCCAAACCAAATAATATTTATCCAGCATCTGTGAGGACCTACTGGCATCAAAATTCTGCATAGATATCTTTGCTATTTCAGATAACATGGCAGAAATTAAGGTTTCCTTATTTGGGAAGTTCACGGTGAACCTGGGTTCATCGACATTTTATGGAGAAACTCGACATCCTCCAAACCAAATAATATTTATCCAGCATCTGTGAGGACCTACTGGCATCAAAATTCTGCATAGATATCTTTGCTACTTCAGATAACATGGCAGAAATTAAGGTTTCCTTATTTGGGAAGTTCACGGTGAACCTGGGTTCATCGACATTTTATGGAGAAACTCGACATCCTCCAAACCAAATAATATTTATCCAGCATCTGCGAGGACCTACTGGCATCAAAATTCTGCATAGATATCTTTGCTACTTCAGATAACATGGCAGAAATTAAGGTTTCCTTATTTGGGAAGTTCACGGTGAACCCGGGTTCATCGACATTTTATCGAGAAACTCGACATCCTCCAAACCAAATAATATTTATCCAGCATCTGTGAGGACCTACTGGCATCGAAATTCTGCATAGATATCTTTGCTACTTCCGATGAAATGGCAGAAATTAAGGTTTCCTTATTTCGGAAGTTCACGGTGAACCCGGGTTCATCGACATTTTATCGAGAAACTCGACATCCTCCAAACCAAATAATATTTATCCAGCATCTGTGAGGACCTATTGGCATCAAAATTCTGCATAGATATCTTTGCTACTTCAGATAACATGGCAGAAATTAAGGTTTCCTTATTTGGGAAGTTCACGGTGAACCCGGGTTCATCGACATTTTATCGAGAAACTCGACATCCTCCAAACCAAATAATATTTATCCAGCATCTGTGAGGACCTACTGGCATCAAAATTCTGCATAGATATCTTTGCTACTTCAGATGAAATGGCAGAAATTAAGGTTTCTTTATTTGGGAAGTTCACGGTGAACCCGGGTTCATCGACATTTTATCGAGAAACTCGACATCCTCCAAACCAAATAATATTTATCCAGCATCTGTGAGGACCTATTGGCATCAAAATTCTGCATAGATATCTTTGCTACTTCAGATAACATGGCAGAAATTAAGGTTTCCTTATTTGGGAAGTTCACGGTGAACCCGGGTTCATCGACATTTTATCGAGAAACTCGACATACTCCAAACCAAATAATATTTATCCAGCATCTGTGAGGACCTACTGGCATCAAAATTCTGCATAGATATCTTTGCTACTTCAGATAACATGGCAGAAATTAAGGTTTCCTTATTTGGGAAGTTCACGGTGAACCCGGGTTCATCGACATTTTATCGAGAAACTCGACATCCTCCAAACCAAATAATATTTATCCAGCATATGTGAGGACCTACTGGCATCAAAATTCTGCATAGATATCTTTGCTACTTCAGATAACATGGCAGAAATTAAGGTTTCCTTATTTGGGAAGTTCACGGTGAACCCGGGTTCATCGACATTTTATCGAGAAACTCGACATCCTCCAAACCAAATAATATTTATCCAGCATCTGTGAGGACCTACTGGCATCAAAATTCTGCATAGATATCTTTGCTACTTCCGATGAAATGGCAGAAATTAAGGTTTCCTTATTTCGGAAGTTCACGGTGAACCCGGGTTCATCGACATTTTATCGAGAAACTCGACATCCTCCAAACCAAATAATATTTATCCAGCATCTGTGAGGACCTACTGGCATCAAAATTCTGCATAGATATCTTTGCTACTTCAGATGAAATGGCAGAAATTAAGGTTTCTTTATTTGGGAAGTTCACGGTGAACCCGGGTTCATCGACATTTTATCGAGAAACTCGACATCCTCCAAACCAAATAATATTTATCCAGCATCTGTGAGGACCTATTGGCATCAAAATTCTGCATAGATATCTTTGCTACTTCAGATAACATGGCAGAAATTAAGGTTTCCTTATTTGGGAAGTTCACGGTGAACCCGGGTTCATCGACATTTTATCGAGAAACTCGACATACTCCAAACCAAATAATATTTATCCAGCATCTGTGAGGACCTACTGGCATCAAAATTCTGCATAGATATCTTTGCTACTTCCGATGAAATGGCAGAAATTAAGGTTTCCTTATTTGGGAAGTTCACGGTGAACCCGGGTTCATCGACATTTTATCGAGAAACTCGACATCCTCCAAACCAAATAATATTTATCCAGCATCTGTGAGGACCTACTGGCATCAAAATTCTGCGTAGATATCTTTGCTACTTCAGATAACATGGCAGAAATTAAGGTTTCCTTATTTGGGAAGTTCACGGTGAACCCGGGTTCATCGACATTTTATGGAGAAACTCGACATCCTCCAAACCAAATAATATTTATCCAGCATCTGTGAGGACCTACTGGCATCAAAATTCTGCATAGATATCTTTGCTACTTCAGATAACATGGCAGAAATTAAGGTTTCCTTATTTGGGAAGTTCACGGTGAACCCGGGTTCATCGACATTTTATCGAGAAACTCGACATACTCCAAACCAAATAATATTTATCCAGCATCTGTGAGGACCTACTGGCATCAAAATTCTGCATAGATATCTTTGCTACTTCAGATAACATGGCAGAAATTAAGGTTTCCTTATTTGGGAAGTTCACGGTGAACCCGGGTTCATCGACATTTTATGGAGAAACTCGACATCCTCCAAACCAAATAATATTTATCCAGCATCTGTGAGGACCTACTGGCATCAAAATTCTGCATAGATATCTTTGCTACTTCAGATAACATGGCAGAAATTAAGGTTTCCTTATTTGGAAAGTTCACGGTGAACCCGGGTTCATCGACATTTTATCGAGAAACTCGACATCCTCCAAACCAAATAATATTTATCCAGCATCTGTGAGGACCTACTGGCATCAAAATTCTGCATAGATATCTTTGCTATTTCAGATAACATGGCAGAAATTAAGGTTTCCTTATTTGGGAAGTTCACGGTGAACCTGGGTTCATCGACATTTTATGGAGAAACTCGACATCCTCCAAACCAAATAATATTTATCCAGCATCTGTGAGGACCTACTGGCATCAAAATTCTGCATAGATATCTTTGCTACTTCAGATAACATGGCAGAAATTAAGGTTTCCTTATTTGGGAAGTTCACGGTGAACCTGGGTTCATCGACATTTTATCGAGAAACTCGACATCCTCCAAACCAAATAATATTTATCCAGCATCTGCGAGGACCTACTGGCATCAAAATTCTGCATAGATATCTTTGCTACTTCAGATAACATGGCAGAAATTAAGGTTTCCTTATTTGGGAAGTTCACGGTGAACCCGGGTTCATCGACATTTTATCGAGAAACTCGACATCCTCCAAACCAAATAATATTTATCCAGCATCTGCGAGGACCTACTGGCATCAAAATTCTGCATAGATATCTTTGCTACTTCAGATAACATGGCAGAAATTAAGGTTTCCTTATTTGGGAAGTTCACGGTGAACCCGGGTTCATCGACATTTTATCGAGAAACTCGACATCCTCCAAACCAAATAATATTTATCCAGCATCTGTGAGGACCTACTGGCATCAAAATTCGGCATAGATATCTTTGCTACTTCATATAACTTGGCAGAAATTAAGGTTTCCTTATTTGGGAAGTTCACGGTGAACCCGGGTTCATTGACATTTTATCGAGAAACTCGACATCCTCCAAACCAAATAATATTTATCCAGCATCTGTGAGGACCTATTGGCATCAAAATTCTGCATAGATATCTTTGCTACTTCAGATAACATGGCAGAAATTAAGGTTTCCTTATTTGGGAAGTTCACGGTGAACCCGGGTTCATCGACATTTTATCGAGAAACTCGACATCCTCCAAACCAAATAATATTTATCCAGCATCTGTGAGGACCTACTGGCATCAAAATTCTGCATAGATATCTTTGCTACTTCAGATAACATGGCAGAAATTAAGGTTTCCTCATTTGGGAAGTTCACGGTGAACCCGGGTTCATCGACATTTTATCGAGAAACTCGACATCCTCCAAACCAAATAATATTTATCCAGCATCTGTGAGGACCTACTGGCATCAAAATTCTGCATAGATATCTTTGCTACTTCAGATAACATGGCAGAAATTAAGGTTTCCTTATTTCGAAAGTTCACGGTGAACCCGGGTTCATTGACATTTTATCGAGAAACTCGACATCATCCAATCCAAATAATATTTATCCAGCATCTGTGAGGACCTACTGGCATCAAAATTCTGCATAGATATCTTTGCTACTTCAGATAACATGGCAGAAATTAAGGTTTCCTTATTTGGGAAGTTCACGGTGAACCCGGGTTCATTGACATTTTATCGAGAAACTCGACATCCTCCAATCCAAATAATAATTATCCAGCATCTGTGAGGACCTACTGGCATCAAAATTCTGCATAGATATCTTTGCTACTTCAGATAACATGGCAGAAATTAAGGTTTCCTTATTTCGGAAGTTCACGGTGAACCCGGGATCATTGACATTTTATCGAGAAACTCGACATTCTCCAATCCAAATAATATTTATCCAGCATCTGTGAGGACCTACTGGCATCAAAATTCTGCATAGATATCTTTGCTACTTAGATAACATGGCAGAAATTAAGGTTTTCTTATTTCACCGTTCACGGTGAAACCGGGTTCATTGACATTTTATCGAGAAACTCGACATGCAAATAAACACATAAAAATGACTGATTGGAAGCACCTGTGGGATAGCCCTTTATCTGGAATCGACCTCCGATCTGCTTCTCTGCCGTTGCATCGACAGCAGCCAAAACGCCAGTAATCTGCACATTTAAAGACATTGACAAACAAATAGTAAAGTCAGGAAAACAACTGAATCATTGAGTGATTCAACAAGACCACTGATGTAGTAATGCTACAAATGTCCACAAAAATCTCGAATACAGTTACATCATGAATTGGTTCATCAGTTGTTTTAATTTAAAAGTGAAAATGGTTGAAGCTCAACAATAGCTTTCCCACATTGCTACAAATCAACTCAACCACTATCATGACTCTGTGCATATTACACAGAGCTTAGATAACCTAAATATAGCCCTCAATAATGTAGTGATTAGCTGACAGGAAGGACTGTCGATCGAGAGGTCGGTTGTTCAAATCCCCAACAGGGCAGATACTTGTGACAAGATTTCTGCTCCATGTAGCCAACTCATCCATGATGAATACACTGACCATACACTGTCAATCGAAGATGAGATGATGATGGAGGATTGGTCACTCATCCTCATAGGCTGAGGATAAGAAAATGAAGTTGTTATCACTTCATACCCATTGCTACCTCAGGGTTAGTTTAAGGGACAGCTCAAATCATTTTCTTCTAGTGATATATAGTACTGCAGAAATGTTCGTTTACAAATCGTAGCAATAAGTTGAAACTCAGAAAAAGCATAAACAATAGCAAACAAAGAATAAGCTGAATGATCTTTAACACTTTAATGATGACAGAGAGTATTAAAAGTGACAGGGAACCAATACATCTCATTTTGAAAATGATAAACACGACACACCATAATGACAGAGATTTCTACGGAAAGCAGCCCGTGCTAGAAGGATTTCTATACCACTCACATTTTCTTCCTTCATCTGAGCAGCTGCTTGCTGATACTCTGGCTTCATCTTCTTACAGTGTCCACACCCTAACAGCAAAAACGACATCCTCTGATAGTCCAATATGCTTAGAGCAATATTATGTTTTGGTAACTCAAAGATTATAATGACATGGCAAATTTATATTCCACACAGCTGTCACGTCCTGGAATTAGTTAATTTACTAACTGGACTGGTCTTAAGGACATTTACTTAGAACTATGACAGAAAATAGAAGGACAAAATATTTAACCATGTTTCTGAAATTACAGACAATATGTAATTTACAGAATTGCCCTGTAGAGTAGAAACTGTTGACAGAAATTTTGGAGAAACTGTACGTACATGGGGCATAGAACATAATAAGAACAGAAGGGTTGGAAGAAATGACTTCGTCGAAAGTAGAATCCGTCAAGTGGACGACGTCGCTTTCCGTCTCAGACCAGGCTACCTCTTTCTCCGGCTCCTTCGGAGCAGATGGACTAAAACACACCAAGAATTTATCAATAAATTTACAGGTAATATTATAATAAAGGATATGCAATTGTTCATTTATAAAAAGTTTCCATCACAGAAGGACAAGGTAACTAACTGATTGGTTGAAACATAGTAGCTGACAGGTAACTAACTGATTGGTTGAAACATAGTAGCTGACAGGTAACTAACTGATTGGTTGAAACATAGAAGCTGACAGGTGAGACACTGTATCTGATTGGTTCAGCCACAGTACCCGACAGGTGGGATATGGTACATTGGCTAGAGCACACTCTTTGTAATGTGGAGTATGGGTTCCAACCTTCTTAAGAATTTTACTGCATAAAAGTACTCAAAATTGCTCAGTTGATCAGTTGATTGAAGCCTTACTAGATAAGGCACTTAACAAATGCATAATAATTTTAATGATCTGCTTGACTCAAGCAAGATAAATCCCATTCCAAAAGTATTGTTAAACTAAGGTCACATAATGAACCTAAAAGAATAACTGCCATAGCAACCTTGGAATAAGAAAATTAACTTAACACCCAGAAAATTAAATTACACTACAGCATTATAATAAGCATTATAATAACCTAGAATTTTCAGTACAAATTTAAGTGAATAACACAAACCTTTTCATCCAGTCAACAATGCCGCTCTTTGAGTTTTCACCACCATACCTGTACTTGACCTGTCCATCCCTACAGCAAAACCAGCCTCACTTTACAACTAGTTATGAGTATCTAACTAGACATTTATGCATTGCCTCCTATGTGCAGTGTTCTGTAATGGATCCTATGAACATCAGAACTCAGAATGTTCGAATTCCAGCAACCAGTTAAGGTAGACTAAGAGGGTGTTCGATTGCACAGTGGTTAGCGTATTGGAGTGTCAATTGAGAGGTAGAAGATTCAAATCCCAAAGTGGAAATTTTTTTCAAGATCTCTCCTCCATCTGTACAACTAGCCAACACAGACATGATGAGTACACTGACTGTATGCTGTCGGTGGGAAGACGAGACAGTGAGATAGAGGACTGGTCAACATGCCTTCATATACCGAGGCAATGATAATTAAGTTACCACCACTTTATACAAATGGCCACCTCGAAGCTAGCTTAAGGGACTGCCAAACAAGCACAAATAAGCTGGTCACTAATTGGCCATCTTCTCCAAATGAGTTTGCGAAAGAATTTTGATTGAATTTCAACTGACTGGAAAATTTGCTTCTTCCAATTCACTTTGATTGCGATTGTGATTTTGCATGAAGTGACGACAATTGATTGGTGGCCTTGATATTTCGGATATGAAACTGCTGTAGTCAATACATTGTACTGGCAAGATTTAATGACCTCACATGCATAATACACACATCCAATGAAATATACTTGCACAAATAACATGACTAGGATCATGCACTCATGCCCAACACATCAGTTTATTTTCATTTTACAGTTAAGATGCCAAAGTAGTGAATACCCACTCAAAATAGACCAACGTTGGGAACCCAGTAATGTTGAACTCAGATCGCACCACAGAATTCTCAGGACGGTCAACATCCATTCCTGCCAGGATCTGGAAAAAAGAGGAAACCAACCCTTAGCTCCAGTTGTTACAAGAATCACTTATCTGGTTTCCAGCATGTCTACTTATTGTCAGGCTCAAAAAACAGTCAGCTTTTGCGAAAAACGCAAATGTCGTTCGTCATCATTATCTGTGGCAGGCTTATCTCTTATCTCAATATACCCAGACTCAGCTGATTAGCATCCAGTCACTTCCCGAGATTCTGATCGACTCCATCCACTTGATTTTTACTCTGATGCCTCAAAACAAAACAACCAGCCACTCATTATTCGGAAGATTCACATAAGATCTTCCTCTTGTAAGCTAAGAAAAGTGGACAAAATTAAAAATGCTCGATATCTTACAGCATCGCCTTTAAGTTCCGTAGCAGCCGCAGAAAACTCCGGCTTCAGCTTCTTGCAGTAACCGCACCCTGTAACACAAAGAAAGAAGCTAAAAAACTTACTCATGTCTGAGTAAGAAAAAAGAGATCTCACCAGAACACAGACTAGTCTTGGATAATTTGTTCTAATGTAAGCAGAAGCTTTAAACTTAAGCTGACAAACCTACTACAGACTGCTATTCTGGTGCCATATAAATTAAGGGTTGATTCAATAACAATGTCTTCGCCACTAACCAGTAGACTTCAAGCTGGAAATCTGTCTAAGCATGACACATATTTCCTGGTTGCGTAAAACCCCGGAGTGTAGATCAGATAGACAGTCATGTAAGCAGCATGTCTGGGAGTCGCTTGAAAGAAGCCTGATAAATACTTGGCCTCACTACATTGTATAATAAGTCTGACGATTAAACTGCCTCACATTGTACTGGATTTGAAAAATTGTAAATGCACCTCATAAGGTGTAAGCAAATCAGAGGCTCTTTTTGTTTAAGCCAAGGACAAATAGGAAGATGTTTCCACAGTGAACAGGAATGGAGAAGGTCCTGGCAAATATCTTAGCATGGATAGAAGGTGGGATGTCATTCCATGATGCAGGAACCACAGTGGTAAAAACACAATGGTTGGGCCATGACAAATACAACTGCCAGCATGCCATAATCCATATACAGGATCCTACGATTTAATCAGCTCATTCAACTCATCGGTCGTCGGACAGCATGAAATGAGTGCTTCCTCTTGTGCTCCATCAGGAAAGCAGGATCTTTGCTACAACTTAACTAAAATTGCATGTTCTGAAATAATTGGGCAAAAGCACAGATTTCTTCACTTACACGGAGCGTAGAACATCAGTAGAATCGGTTTGCTTTCTTTAACCAACAGCTTGGACAAAGCCTGAAAGCAGAAACATAGACACACATGTTATCACAGAAAAAAGTACTACCTAACCTTATCTGAACACTTTAAAAAATAGAAATAGAAATTCAACATCAGGTGCTGAAATAACAGAAAATCCCGAGACACAAAGTAATTCGAAGTTTAGGCAATTAGCTTCATCAAACACCCTTCAGAACTGAGAATATCAAGCCACCTTCCATACAGTTCTATTTTAAAAATACACAATGACTTACCGCACATAAAGCACATTGCTTTACCTTAACTAAAATGCACATTGCCACCTCACATTATCACACAACTTCAGCTAGTCAAAATCAGATTTCTGTAACTGCTACACAGACGAGCAAATCTGATTCTATGCCCAAAACGGTACTGCTAGTTGAACTAACACCAGACTGGAAATGACTTGAAATACTTACAGCTCTGGTGTCAAGATGAAAAACATCAGTGGCTGTGGAATCTTCCTCCCACGGCATATCACCTTTGGGGTCGCGAAGGAAATTTGTTATCGACTAAGAATAAACACAAATAGAACGTATTGCATTGAAAAACAAAAAAACCTGTACATGAAAAACAAAATAACGAATACATCCAAATTATGCCAAGATAAGACAGAAAATGGGACAGCAAGTTGCAACCAAAGGACAAAATTAAGAACCAAAAACACCGATTATCACTTATAGTCCACAGCAGTTCAGCTCAAGGAACACAGTGAACTTACTATAACATTTAAACAATTACATTTTGTGCAAGAAATTCTAAAGCCACAGCCAAACAATTGCAGAATATGTTTGAAAGCATTTGGTTAATTAAAAAGTAAATAAATTAGTTTGGCATGGTCATTCATTTCGTGGAACTCTGATAAATTAGAAGCTAAATTAATTAGCTTGGTGGGGTCAATGAGGTCACTCCTTTCATAGAATCCTGATAAAAAGTTTTTACAGGTTCGATAAACCAAGGAAAAGCAGAGAGAATCTTCAGCCATAACGAATCGTACCTTTACGGACATCTTCCTGTCATAAACTTTGTGAAATTCGCCATCTCTAAAACAATAAAACATTTCCAGTTGTGTGACCGCATTCTCCATGTCTGTGACATACATCGTGGAAAACTAACATTTACATTTTCACAAAATGTTTTGTCTGATATTCATTTCAGTACAGATGAGTCTTAACAATGAGTACT
Organism: Bimastos eiseni; assembly: GCA_959347315.1. Classification (NCBI taxonomy): domain Eukaryota; kingdom Metazoa; phylum Annelida; class Clitellata; order Crassiclitellata; family Lumbricidae; genus Bimastos; species Bimastos eiseni. The sequence continues at coordinate 6,345,356 of OY365811.1, forward strand.
AATAGCCAAATAAAATTAATTACAGTTTGGGCTATGATTCAGTCTAAAGTTATAACTAACTACAGAACCATGTGTCATTATTACACTTGTAAACAAATGTTTAAACTCTAAAGAAACAAGCCAGACGGGTCATCACGGGACCCTATAGATCTTTCGGGTGAAGCATAGTAGGAACGGCAGCAATTAATCAGCAGGACATATTTTAATTGGTGTGCCAGATATATTCGCATCCTTCCGGGAGAAAACACTGATGACGTCCTTCTTGAATCAATAGCAGGAACTTCGCAATTTATTGCTTATTTCTATGTAATTGGTTTTGATAGTAATGGACAACTGCATACAGATTCAGGTCAACAAATTAAACTACAAGCTTAGATATTAAATTCCCTGCCAAGACAAAGAAGCTATATAAATGGTGTTTTACAAATGGTTGGTTATTGTAATGTAATGAAGCATTTGTATCGTGCCACTCTAATCAGCAGCGCTCTCATCTGGTGCCTGTGCTTGGGTAAGGGAACAGAAAAGTCCTAAGGCATCTCCAAAACAGGCAAGGTGAGTTATTACAACTGTTCTTCCTATATTTATTATGCACCTTTATCTGATGACTTAAGTAACAAATTGTATAGAAGTTGGCATGTCTACATGAATACATGTATTAGTAACAATTCACTTACTTGTAGTGTTTAAGTTCAAACGATTCTGTCGAACTCTTCAACTTCTTGCATAATTTCTTGTCGATTCTAAATCAGAAAAACTGCTAAATCAGTCTCACGCAGCGTCACGACCGCCTCACCACAGGTAGGTATGTAGGTAAGCCAAGGGCAATCCCAAACCATCAGATGGTCAAATCAAAGAACACATTCTCCTCAAGATGAAATCAGCCATGCAAACTAGACCGTTTGAGATGAACTGGCTTGCTTTGCTCAATAAGAAGATGAGCAGTGCCCTAGATGTAGTCATTGGTAAGGATTGTTAGCAACTTCATTTTCTTCAACATGATAATGTTATATGGGGCAATTGGTTATCCCTCTACCTCGCAGTCAGATCTCCCCACTGACAGTGTATATTCAGTCCGTTCACTCGTCGTAATCGCGTTGGCTAATGGGCATAAGCAGAGCAGAAATCTCAAAAGGCCTGTTCTTGTACGGATTCAGATCCCAAACCACTCAATTAACAGTACAGCATGCAAACTAAGAAAATAACCACACACTCACAATCAACTTCAAAACTGCATGTCGACATCTGCATCAACACCCACCCACTGTTGGTCAATGGCAGAGTTCTCCGTGCATCCAATTGTTTAAAATTGCATTCATTTTAAGCTTTTGTTTAAAAAAGTGGCTATTCTATTCAATTCAAAAACAACCAATACTGAATCTGATTTGCATTTTTAATTTATCATTGCTGTGTGCCAGTGCTATTCAAACTGTGGTTCGCGGCCCAGTGCCACTCCACAAGTGATTACGTCCGCGAAGCTTACAACTTCACACTCATACTGGTTAATATGCCATACAAGAACTGACTTACAGCATTCCAAGTAACTATGCGGCCTGGTATACAATGGACTTTGTGTTAACAAGTACACACAATGAAAACCTTTAAAGGCAAAAATTGTGAAACATATTTTCGAACAAAGTGAACTTACGAGCAATCAATAAACACTACAGATGCCAAGCCCTTCATCTGATCGGCGACTTCAACGTAAGTAGTCCAACTGTCAGATACTTGCCGTTCTGCAACACAACAGAACAAGTCAATCAATCAATCAGAAATCAATCAGAAATCATGTACACCCCTTCAAGACCTCTATCCAGAGGCGCTTGCAACTCAGGCCAGGCAGAAAAGAACAGTCTTGAGGGACTGATAAAACAGACAGGAGGGGATCCTGGGGTTACATATCTACAAAGAAAGTCATTATATATCACCCTCACAAAATACAGCCTATGTCAAATTTTTTACTTTTAACACATTAATACATTTGTATTATACACAAAAATGAGCCATAGCTCATTAAGATAGTCCGATTAATGGAATTATTAGCAAACAAGATTAACCAAAATTCTGCACAAGGCAGCCAAGATATAAATCAACTCATAAACAATAAATCCAACAAAATTATTCGTTTATGAGAGTTTTTTTTACAAATATTCTAAATAATATACCAGCAAGAAGCATCATACTGATATCATTCACAATCATGACTTTGCGATTAAAACTCACATTCATAACGTTTGTGAATCATGACTTCTCTTTAAAAAGCCAGCTAGATGTAATTCGATCAAAAAAACAAGCAAACTCTATGTACTGAATATTTTGGTCCCTGCAACTTAACCTAAAACTGATACATATTCTACCTAAGTTTGAAACTATTTCTGTCCCATTAGACTCGATATATTGATAGCCCAGGTGTCCCATAGCTAAGTATATATATAACAGCACTAGTATCAAGTGTTTATACAAGCCTATACACACATACATATACCTATATCTACATACATATAGCTACACATGAGCAACCATGCACAAAAGCATACATAAATACATATTTATAGATACATATATACACTTAAGTTTCTGGTCATAAAAACATGTGGAAACATTAAAAGAACAGATTTAGAATACATGATCTGGGTAGCTCACCTGTTTTTGCGAATAAAACCAGAACATTCGTATGCGTTTTAACAAACTTTTTGAAATCCTTTAAATCGTTAATCCTTTGAATAAGGCCATCTTTTGTTTTTGCTGCATCAATGTTAACAAACCCCTGCAACATCGAACAAGCGAAAACAAACATAATGTACAGTATCAAGAAATACAAGACAATACAAAGAAAACAATACAAACAAATACAATAAACAATCATTTAATTTTTTAACAAAATAAAATGTATTTGATGCCACACTCTGCTCAACAAGTTCTGTAACCAACATCTGGAAGAGCTCTACTGCATCTGCTCAGTAGTGTAGGGAAGTAACCATGGAGTCAATGGAAAATTCCATCTAGTGTCCAGGTGATATTCATTTTACAAATGCTACCTGGAAATATTCTGCAACAGCTCTCAACCATCAAACGTCTCCTAAAGGCCACAACTGGTGACAAAACACTACCACGCTTTGCTTGCAGAGTGCAGACGCATATTAGACCTGTGCGATGTACAGAGTAAAAATGGCTGACAACTGATCAGCATCACTAAAGCTGAAAGCTCACAATGACAGTTGAACCCTTTGATCCCTAACTCTGTCAAACATGAATTGGTTTTAGATTGGCAAATCTGCAAAGAGAAGCCTAATGATTGTCAGCATATACCACATAACAGACATTTTCTTTTCATTTAAAACAAAAGTTTTATATGAATACAGTATGATAAGGTATGGAGCGAGTACGGAGTAAATTAAACGAGGAAGAAAATGCTGAGTAGAGCTGGAAAGCTGGTCAAAGAAGAGACATATAATTTAACAACCTCAATACTAAACTGAAATCTATATATTATTATTAGATAATGAAACAGAAGTTGCAACTGTTGCTGACCGTGACACACTATGTATCGCACAGCACATGCATACATATCATATATATATATATATATATATATGATATATATATGATATATATAATAATAACCATAATAATAATCATTGTGCCACTAATGTTATTTTGGAAGCCTTCATGGTTGCAAAAGCATTGATGACATCATACACAGAATTAATTGTCTCAGCCTTTCTTCAAATTCGTCAATCAAATCTCGCTCATTGTTCCTGCCCTTAAATGTTTTATTCAGACTTTTCCGTTTTGAAAATGTTCTCTCACATCCAGCAATAGAGCTACCAACCAAACACAGAGGAGGCCCACTCTAATGATGACAATTCCTTATCAATCAATCCATTCCATGCCATCTGCTAGCTATCATTAGTTATCATTAGTTATCATTAGTTATCATTGGTATAGTCTTTTATGATAAAACTGTTCATTTCAACCATGTTTGAGTCAGAAGCACCTCTGACTTGTAACTTGAATAGGTGCTATGTAATTCACTGTAATGAATGAATGACTGAAACAACAATAAGATAAAAGTAAGAATTTACTTGGATCATACAATCAGGCAAATATATTGCATTGTAAGCTGATACATTTTCATTGCCACACACAAGTTCAATCAACCAATCAATCAATCAATGAAACTTAATAAAGAACCGCTTCAAGATATCTACTCAGAGGTGCTCCACATCTGACTATGGGTAAAGAGAGCACTTTTCAGTAACGAGTAAAATGCAGATGAGGAGGCTTTGGACAGAAGGCAAAGCTCTTAGGATGACCCATTTGACTGACATTAGCAGTGACAGGTCGACAGAGCTCCTGAAGGTAAACAGAGGCAGTGCCACTGAGACAGTGCCACACTATGGCAGAAAACCTGTATGTAATATGCTGTGAGAGAGGTAACCAGTGAAGTACGTCACACATATAAATAGATACGTGGCCAGTCCTGGGGATACCACCAATCAGTCGTGCAGCCGAATGAAGAGCTCACTCCAGCCCTCCAAATCCAAGTTGAACAAGGTATTTGACTGTACTAAGTCAAATGGTAGCACATCAAATACAATTATTGAAATGAGCATTACCTGCCCTACATAGCCAACTTCACATGAAAGCCTGACTCCTATAACTATGACTCTTATAACCATAATGCTTATAACTATGACTCCTATAACCATGATGCTCTTCCTCTTTAAAAATTACTATCTGCTCATTATGAGGAAATTGAGATTTAACACAGTTCAACAAAATGACACCCACACACAGTGTTAATCAATAAGTAAATCAAAAGGTCTATCACATTTGCAGAAGACAAAACAATGGTATGTCCAGTCACATATATATAGAACATACTATACAAAAAAGTCCTAAAGAATGCCTCCAAAAAACACAATTATATTTCTCCGACATCTTATGGAAAACTTATGTTGCATTATTGGCCAGGATCATCTGACTTTCTCTGGTTCGTGTTCAGTTGTTCATTGCCAAACATCATAACGCAATTGCTATCCCTCTCCGATTGGCCACGTCATTCAGAGGACGCTTCGCTTTCTACAGAAAGCTACTAACAACCGCCTGTAACAAACCGTCACGGAAACCCAATCCTCAAAACCCAAACTTAAATTCGCGCTCAAAACGAACTTTAAACATGTAGAAATCATATCCAACAACTAAACCGAGACTTCGTGAACCAACCCACAACCGTCCGAGTCCGGCGTCCAGTAACTGAATCGGCAAACCGCAAATCTTTCCAACCTACCATAAACAGAAAGAGCAACAGAACCGTAAGTCCAAGACTCTCCGATATAGACCGTTCGACCATCTTGCCACGTTTGACTGGAATAACAGATGCGTACCGACCGCGGAACCATCACCCGACCGACGACTGACTGACTTCCGTTACTAACAGCAGCCACGCATCAGGCCCATCCGATACAAATGGCCATTCCAAAATGTCCACGCATTCCCGATCGAATTCGATTTCGATTCACCTTGCATCTGTTACCTACAACAAGGGCCGCGACAGCTGGGGCCAAATGGGAGGAGGGATGAAGGGCCACGAGAACAAAAATCCGCAACTGCTAAGTAGTAGGCCTATACAGAGTTGACTTTGACACGTGGATCATTATTTTAAGCCGATAGGCTAAGCTACAACTTTGTACATTGATGCGTTTCCGCGGGAAATAATGATACAAGATCCCGTTTTTGTGATCTGTGCATGGGAAGCCCATGGCTTCGACCATATGGTGTAAGAGATATCTCTTACACCATGGTTTCGACTATAATTATTAGCCCATGGCTAGGCCTCAAGCTTCGACCATGGTGTAAGAGTATCTCTTACACCATGCTTACACCATGGTTATGACGGGATCAGTCCCGGATCACTGTCACTGACACTGCATGATCAGTCGCATTTCAACCATAGATATATGCACCATTTGGATCAATGATTTCAACGAATTCGAGTAGTAATATTATTATTATTGGTCGTGTTAATAATTATGTTCATATAATGTTGCGATCATTGACACCCAGGTTTCGCGCGGCGTACATAGGCCAACCCCTAGGCCTATTAGGCTATATAGGATATGCCAGATCGAGGTTTTGAGAAGTGAGGGGCAGAAATTTGCCAAATATTGCGCGAAGCGCCAACAAAATTTTGTGCCTCGTTTTTTTATTTTGCCCCAGAAATGTAAAAAATGGGGGGGTCACAAATTAGCAGAACAAAAGTCATCTCGTCACTCTCTAGAAATAAAAATGCAAGATGCTTTTAAAGTACACATCATTGCGTAATATTTTATACAATGTCCAGTCAAATTTGATGCGAATTTATTTTTTCAGCCGTTATGAGGATTTGCTTAGAGCTAATATTTTATATCATATAATGCATTGAACTGAATTACTATAGGACTACAATGATAACGCTTCGGTTATTGGGTTGCGGCCAACGGCGAAATCAAACGTGACTTCCTGTCCGGGCATACGAGACTTGAACGAGATTGTGTTTATACACGAAACAATATTAAATTTGTCTATTTTCATGAAATTCAATCAATGGCCAGAAAAGTTAACAAGGCTAATAGTTTTGCATATTACTCAACTCAAAGTCCCAGTGCTGGTTTAAAACAAGTCTTTGTCGCTGCTGAGAAATTAGTGTTAATGCAAGTGGCGTAGCTGTTCGCTGCCGATGTTTTTTATGCAAAGCACCATGTAATTATAATATTGAAATCAGTCACGGGACCAAAATGTTTATTCATCGCAGTCTTCTAGAACAGACGACAGCGATGAATAAACATTTTGCCTCAAAGAATCCTGGGATCCCTTACTAGAGCGATAATCCGAACTTTCATAGGCAATTAGCTGGGCTTGACATAATGATATACGTGTAGCCTATACGGACATTTCTTTAGCGCATTCACAATAACTTGCTTAATATGCCAGAGCTTTGATTAGGATTTCACATATAATCGTGCAATGACTACAAACAACTATTATGGGGCTAAAATTAGGATGGTCAATTACATTTGGCTGGTGATAACAAGTAGTGGGCTAGGTATAGTAGCTTAGTTGTTTCAGTTTAACGACACCGGCATTGTGATAACAAAGATCATTAGCGTCGCCTCTTACATTCTTACTCTATCCAAGCTTGGGACTGGCACTGCTAGAGTTCACCAGCGTTTGAGTTTGTGATAACAAGGCAGATGTCAAAATTCAATAGGTAAATGTTCTTAATGGTATAAAATTGTCAAGATTTAGGTGGAAGAGCAGTTCTTGAGCTAACCTCGAGAGTGCTATATGAAGTACACTTGCAGCATTTTCCTTGGCCTCTGCATATGACGACGTACCTATATATAACAGCTAGCCTACTATGAGAAAAGCACCGGTCATTCATACAAACTATCGACTAGAACGTCTAGCTAGCTTTTAAAATCCTTCAAATATATATTATGCCGACGTTTGATTTGAAATTATTTAATGCAATTAATTTAAAATTGTATTAATGTTCAACCCTGCTGTCCCTTAATTAGGCCCTGCCAAAGCCACGCAGGCTAGATAACATCGGTGCGATATTCAATCACAGTTTGAAAAAAGAGGTTCGATCTGTTATGGTGGTAAATAAGACCTTCATGTGTAACTTTATGCTTCACTGGTTTGCTTCATATGCCTACTAGGCTAGCTACTAGCTCATATTATTATGAATGAACTGTAGGCGTAGGCTTAAGCTATATGGGAGCTGGGCCTAAGATGTTTAAACTCATTATGAAAAATTCCATCAATAAAAACTATTACAACACATCTGATTTATGGCATGAAGGAGCACCGCTAACACTTGAAGTAGCCTAATTAAATTCACTGTGTTTTATAGGTCATGAATCATTGCATACTTTAATAATTTATACTTCAAAGCATGTATTCGTCTTGTATGGGGGTATAATTGTTACTGGGGTGATAGTCTTTATTTACACTAGCACCGGAAGTAGATTAGATTTGCTATGGGAGAACACATCGGGTTTTTAATCTCAGATGATTAAATCTATACAGTAATGATTGTTGTAGTGGTCGTCTAGCCAAGACATTTGAGGCTAGATTTCTTTAAGATACGTGCTCGGGGTAAATACTATTAACGGACACTGCAGATGTTCTAATAACGGCACCTGACGGCCGTCGGGGCGAATTTTGTCTCTAGGAGATGCTGTCAGAAACTTCATTTTTGGGAGGACTACGAATGTTGGGCTGAATGCTTAACTCGCCTTTCGACTAACTGCCACTCCGTATTGCTGAAATCTTAAGATTTTTCGCGGAATTGGTTAGTATTTTTATGTTAAATTGCGCTACTTAAGGTTCGTAGATGAGAACTGGACTAGCCTGGCGCGGTCGTGGCTGTTTTAAATGCCGGCCGGGTCATAATTATAGCAGATCTATTGCACATCTGAGGCGGTTGACGGCGTTCTTGTGGTGCCTTTGAGATAAGAGCCACGAATAATTGTATGCTGCGCACGTGTTGCCAGACGATCTACCCGAAATCCATTGCCTCGAAAGTGGTGAACTTGCAAATGTACTGCATTTCTGAAAACTAGTTTTCCTATCAAGTGTTCGAATCCTGGAGACTAGTGTGAACTTGTTTGCCAATAATCTGAATAGTATTGGAAAATTGCTAGAAAAGTTATACTTGCACAAATAATTTTGGTTCAAATTGAAAATAGATTTTAGGAGCTGGGGAGAATTCTGGATAGGGTTTCGACTTTTGCTAATGAAGTTTGGACTGATGTTCACGACTGCTTTGTGTAAGGTTTCAGTGTAGTGACCACTGCATCCAAATATAGTCTAATGATAAATGAAATGTTACACGACATGCTTATAGCGATTCATTCCGAAACTTTATTTAGCACTCCTTCAAGATGTCTACTCAAAGCCTGCACTAATCTTAAATGATGTTATCAAAGATTACTCAAAAATGAACAGCTCAACTGACAGATTACTAGAAAAATCACCGACGATGAGGTCTGACACACATAGAGAGCCCAGCCAATGGATTCTCATCCAAAGTTGATGATTGGTACATTATTCAAAGTTCTTTTTCTTGGTATCGTCAGAGAACAGGAGAGATGACAGGCGGTGAGGGTCACAACATATGCACCTTGACACCATGACAGTTCCTTGTAGATGGTCACCTGGTATAGATGGTAATGAAGGAATGTAACTATTACATTACATTGCCAGACATTGCTACTGAATTGTAACTGTAATGATTTGCTTTTCTAGGAGGTCATGGAACTCAGGGTAGGAAACAAGTTCCGCCTGGGAAGAAAAATTGGAAGTGGTTCATTTGGTGACATATATTTAGGTGAGCATTTTTTGCATATTAATTCATTCATTGAAAATGTATATAGCACCCTTTCAAGGTAACTAATCAAAAGTGATCCCAACCCCAGCCTGGACAAAAAGGTATGTTTTCAGATGGCCATAAAATGTACTACTACGCAATTTAGGGAACAGACATTACTCCAGAGAAAGGCCATTCTAAACCCTAGGGCCTTGTACAGGCTTTTTGCATAGCTGCTGTATGGGCAAATGGAACCAGAAGAACCCTCCTGTCACAAGAGTGAAGTGAGTGATTACACCACTTGTATACATGCATACAAAAACATTGGGCTATAATTTATATAAGTCTGTTTGAACCTTTGCCTTTAGAAGCAGTTTTAACTCATCGTACTGTAGCCAATCCATCCATCAGTCCAGCACCTGTTGGTGTCCAATGCATTCCTGACTACATATACTCTTCCACATATCCAGGTCCTGTGCTTTGCTGATGATGACGTGAATCACTTCATTGCACCTCTCTTTTATGTCGTCGAACCACTCTCTGCATGATCTACCTCTCACTGGATTTCTGTCCATCGCTCCAAATTCCACACTCTTCACCAGCCGCTTGTCGTCCAGACGTCCATTCTACAAATGTGTCCAAAGAAGCTCAGTTTCCTTCTCGTGATGAGTTGAATGATGATTTTTTTGTTTCCTATTCTCCTTCTCATCTTTTCATTCGATATTTTCTGCTGGCAATATATGCATAAAATGCGTATTAGCATCTCATTTCAAACGCCAGTACTCCAGTAGTCTGTCCTTATCTTACTTTTTGAGAGTCCATCTTTCACATACATACATCACTATGCTGAAAACACATGCTGAGATGATGTCAAGTTTTGTCTTTATGCTGATGTTCTTACTCCTCCATATGTTCTTAAACTTCGCCATGGCTTCCGTTGCCAGTCGCAATTCTTCTTTAAATTTCCTTACTGCATTCATTTCCTGATGTTAGCAAGTTACCAAGGTATACAAACTCTGAGACGTTTTCTATCTTGACGCCTCCCACGTCCTCAATGTTTCCACTTTCTGACACCATTGTTTTAGTTTTGCCTATGTTAATCTTTAGTCCAGCCTGTTTCTCCTGCTTTGTCAATCCTAGTCAAATTTTCTTGCAGCCTTTTCAGGTTTTCTTCAGTAAGTCTATATCATCCGCAAACTTGATAATGTTGACCTTGTAGCCTTGCACAGCTATCCCTGTATTGGTAGCTGATAGTCGGCTGAAAAGTTGAGTATACTCTCTGAGTGAGGTAATGAGTTTTGTATGCATAGGTATGCCATAAAGTTGTTGTTTAAAGGTATACAAGTTATAGGTTGTGTAGTGCCTACGTTATTGAAGGTGATCTGTACTGAGTGAACAAAAAGGTTATTTGTTGGCCAAACTTCTTGTTGACAGTGTGTGAAATGAGTGTTGGGCTGTAAATAATAGCAGCACGTGTAATCTGGGCAATCTATTGAGCAATATTTTACCATTATCTGTGAATTCCAAATTTATGGAAGGCTTGCAATTTGGACAGCACAGTAGCACCTATATCAGTGGTACACACTCTGAGAGTGAAACTGTTTGGCAAACATGTCTGCTTTTTGCGCCATGTATGTGTCTATCAGCCAGACAAAATGTGCAATGTATGACCACCCACCTTATTTGGTTTTGTATGTCGGATACATGTGCCGGCTCTTTTGCCAGTGGGAAATGCATAAAACAAGGTGCATATTACACAATATGAGTATCCTATTTTGCCTTAGATGATTGGAGGAAAGTTTGGGGTGAGGTGCACGAGGTGTAAGCAGGTTTACCAGTATATAATTTAATGGTAAATAAGTTAGCAGACATTCTGTAAATGTTTTATGTTGTATGTGATGAATAGGTACTGATATAACGAATGCAGAGGAAGTTGCAATTAAACTGGAATGTGTCAAAACGAAGCATCCACAGCTTCACATAGAAAGCAAGATATACAAAATGATGCAAGGTGGAGGTAGGTTAATTAGCTCATCATCATCATCAGCTCCTGATGGCAGCCATTTCACAGCTCTCATCATTAGTCCAAGTCTCATTATGTCTCATTTATATCCTCACTTACGTCCTGGTTATATTCTCGTTCTTGGTCTGCTTTTGGTAACCTTTCTTTCAAATCTTGCACCTTGTTGATCTTTAATATTTCCTATGAATCTGGAAGGTTAAGAAACTATTGGTGTAAAATGTTGAATGGCAGCATCAGATATACCCTACAGGTGCATAATCAATCAATCAATTTTCGTTTATTCAGATATCATACAGGCAAAAATGCAGCTTGTTACAATGGTTATGATAAGTACAGATTAATATTTAGACTGTTACAGTTATGCCAAATCAGAAAATCAGTTACTTTGAGATTTAATTAGTTGATTTATGTGAGTATATGTTTTTGTACAATGCTCTAGGTATAAAATTTTGAATATCTTTATCTGGTAAAGTAAAGTCATGACTCCAGGGTCGGAGCGTGTAACCACTCGATGGTCTGTGTTTAGGTAGTAGCCGATATAATATTCTAACATGCTGGTCGTCAAATTGTGCATGTGTTTCACTTCATGGAGTTGTTATCATCATCACTACTTCCACTGATCATCATCATCACCATCTGTGTACTGTTTAGTTGTTTGACCTTCATATGACGTCTTTCTAATTGGCTCTGACACTGTTGTGTGTACTTATATGCCTGCGCTATCTCAGTTAGAGTGAAATGCAGATTCGGCATGTCGAGCAATGGCAGACAACGGAGTTATTGTTGCCATATTCTAGCCAGTTGAGATCTGGAGAAGTGCTGAAGTTGCAGACTTTAAGATGGACTTGTTCTGTTCGTTGTCATAGTCGGGATTCCTACAATCAAGTGGTGCGGAGCAGAAGGCGACTACAACGTGATGGTGATGGAGTTGCTTGGACCCAGTCTTGAAGACCTATTCAACTTCTGCTCTCGCAAGTTCAGTCTCAAGACTGTGCTGCTGCTAGCCGATCAGATGGTAACCAATCCTAATCTGATCTGATCTAATCTATTCTAATCTAATCTTTTAAAATCTATTCTGATCTATTCTAATCCAGTCTATTCTATTCAAATCTATTCTAATCTATTCTAATTTATTCTAATCTATTCTAATCTAAAGTGCTTGATGAGAAAGACAAATAGGACGAGTACTTATCAAATGTTCCTGTATAGCGTACTCTGAGTGACGATCGAAAGCAAGAGGACTTGTATATCGACCTTGAAGTTTTTTTTCTATATGCTTTTCAATGCTATATATGCGATCAGGTTTCAAGTCTTATTTGTTGTTGCAGATCAGTCGAATCGAGTACATTCATTCGAAGAACTTTATTCATCGTGACATTAAGCCGGATAACTTTCTGATGGGTCTTGGCAAAAAAGGAAACCTAGTTTATATCATAGACTTTGGACTTGCCAAAAAATATCGAGACGCACGCACTCACCAGCACATTCCGTACAAGGAGAACAAGAATCTGACAGGCACAGCGCGCTACGCTAGCATAAACACACATCTTGGCATAGGTAAGTGGGTGTCAGTTCTTGCCGCCAAATCAGTTAATACCACAGGTTTTGAACATCTGAACAACATTTGTATAATACCTCTGAGATTTTAATAAATGCAACAGAAGTATTCTGGCTAAAATAGTTTTATCACGGCATGATTTGGTTAGTATCAATTTAAAACTCTGACACAGTTTAGTTTCCATCTGTTCATACACTGGGATCTTGTTTGAGGTTGCAGATTGTTTGGAATCAGGAGCACTGAACTGATATCATGGACTGGAGTCATTTTGTACTATTTGTTTAATAGGGGTTGAATCGATTTTTGCGATTTTTTTGTTTTTGCCTCAGTTTTTACTTGAAAGTAGTGACTGGTAAGTACTGTTAGTTACAGTATTTGTTTTTAGTTTGTCATTTTGTAAATGAAAAAATCGGATTTTCCTTTTGAAACAGAAGATCGGAAAGCCGAATTTTATTAAAAGTCGGACCCATTGGTCCCCGAGTTCGTGAAACTCAGCCAAGCTGAATTTCATTTCATCCCTGGTTATGTAGACATTTGGTAGAAAATTGAACTGAAGTTCTTTGAGGGCAGCCAGTCACCAAATCACTGTCTTTACCAACTGCTGCCCACAAGTCACCTTCATGAATTAAACCTATGAGAGAAAGAGGATGTACATTCGAATTGCCTTACTTTCATACATTTCTGCATAAGAAATCCTTCATTGTTCTCTTTCTATACAAATGTGAAACTTGGGATGATGTTAGCCATAATACTTGTTCAGTGATCTGACCTCTCTTCATTTCTAGACCTAAAAAGTAGTGTTTATGTTTTGCATATTATAGACATAGATACATCTATATATAAATCAGACATTCTGTAACTGTTTATAATATTTAATTGGTTTTCTTCTTTTTATTGTTTTTGTGATACTGTGCTTCTTTTCGTCACTGTAGGCATAGTTGGTTGAAGTACGAACATTTGTCTCGTGCTAATAAAGGTTAATCATACGCATATATTTTATTACATTATATAATGGCCGCTTGTTTTATGTCTTCATTTTACAGCTGTGATATTACTATTTTACCACATTAAACGTGTAATTGTAATTTTCAGAGCAGAGTCGTCGAGATGACATGGAGTCCTTAGGGTACGTTTTGATGTATTTCCTGCGAGGGAGTTTGCCGTGGCAGGGTCTGAAGGCAGCGACCAAGAGACAGAAGTACGAACGTATCAGTGAGAAGAAGATGTCCACGCCAATCGAAGAACTCTGCAAAGGCTTTCCTTGTAAGAACTATATATTCTACTGTTCGTATCGTATATACGAGAATCTATCAAGTTCCACTCTCAGGGAATAAGAATGTCTTCAAGCAGCAGAGTGATGGAGGTGGAACCACAACCGAAATTACATCCTTGTTGTCATTTTATTACTTACAATGTGCATATATGTATTGAGATATATGATTTTTACTTGCTTATAGAAACTTATTTGGGATGTGCAACTTTGCAGTTGCTAGAACAGACTACTTACTATTTCACTGTACGTCATGAGTTGTGATTACGATTTTATTGCTCACTAGATGGCGGACATAAATATCTAAAGACAACATCAAACAAGACTCACAGATTAGGTATATTGCTATAACAAGAATTGTCTGTGTAATTTTCCACGAGGATGCTTTTTGATGCATACATACATTTTACTTTACATTATGGTCAAGTATTGCCACATGGACACATCATGATGTGGATAATATCTTGTTTAGTGTTGACACATTTTGCAACTTTAAGTAGTGTTTGTGTTCTGCAGATGATAGCTGTAGTTGCATCTGTATATAATTCAGATATTTTTCTATTACAGTGTACAAGAATTATTTTGTTATTTTTCTTTTTGTTTTGCTTTTTCAGATACATATTGTGCTCCTTTTCACCACTTTATGCATAGTTTGTTGAAGAATTGACATTTATCACATGGTATTAAAGATTACTTTACCTGAATTGGCTTCCTGAATGGTTTCTACAGTTGCTGTAATTCGTGTCAATTTCAGCGGAATTTTCCACCTATCTGAATTTCTGTCGATCGCTGCGATTTGACGACAAACCCGATTACTCCTATCTCAGACAACTATTTCGCAATCTATTCCACAGACAGGGCTTCACCTACGACTACATATTCGACTGGAACATGCTGAAAATAGTAAGTGAGATGACCATTTTTTTAATGGTTTCAGGTGTTTTGGATTACAGTGCTATGGCAATTGCAATGCTGTAGCAATAGCAATGCTATAAACTATAATGCCACTATCACAATGCCATAGCTATAGCAATGCTATAACTTGGTAAAACTTTGGCTCAACATCTATTCTGTAGCCAAGCAGTTCGAAAACAGATATCAAGAGAGATGAGTCGGCGCCACTGAACTTGGTGACGACATTTCAGAGCACGCAGGGTGCTTTAGCCGGAACCGGAGGAGGAGGCGGAACGGACGAGGCACAGCAGCAGCAGCGCCGACAGACTCGACTTCAAAGTGCGGCCACCAGAGGGCTTCAGGCGTCATCTCGACCCGACCATAACCAAGATCTGTCAACGAACGCCATGGCAACGGCCGATTTCATCAGCAGCTCTGCGGCCACTCCTCTATCGGCGGCCGGAGGAGTATCTTCTGGACCGGCCGGCGGAAGTCGCCTTCGGATGGCGGACGCGGCCAGGGGAGACAGCATTCCAGGAGCCAGGATCGTCGGAGAACACGTTCCAAACAGTAAGAGAGGCCGACAGGCTTTCTTGTATTTCCACCTGTTTCCAGCTATGTTTTGGGGGACCGTCCCCACTATCTCCCCTAAGTGTCCACTCCTGTGTCCAGCACTAGTCGAGCTACACGTGCGATGCTTCTGGGTTTGCTATTCATGATGTGTCCTATATCTCATCTTTTCCCTCATATTTCTTCGTACTCTAATTGGCTGTAAGAAGTGCGTTTGAGATTCTCCAATACAACGTAATATCCATCGCACTTTAGTTGGGTGTGATTTCTTAGTATCATGTCTCTGGCCATAGTCGTTCAATGAGGACTAAAGACGCTGAAGATACAGATACTAATGAACTCTGCTGTTTGCGGCTGATGTAAGGCAATTTCAAACCCAACTACTCGCCTGGTTCAGTATTGGTTGCTGCTGTGCGACAGAGTGCCTCATTTTTAAGAGCTGCCTTGTGTATTAAAGCAAGCGTTTCATCACAATTAGGGCTGCCGCTAACAAGTAGTTTTTGAGTCGAGTACTCGGTGGAGTAGCTTAGCAGGTACTTGAACACCCGTTAATACGGGAAGTTCTTAATACTAGCAGCTTAGTACAGGCTGCATGGTTTATACCATAGACCATATATATATAGACTAAGTAGACACAGCAGTCAGTACCAGTAAGTAAGGAAACAATAAAAGTCTATAACCTTGACCTGGTATAGTCTGCAACTTTCCTGCAAGCCTGCAATTGCCAATTTGTAATGAATTAACTCGCCAATGAGTCACCATAATCTGGAAAACTTGAACTGGAAATTTTATTTTTTTGACCGGAAGTGGAATTATAAGACCAGAAATGGATTTAAACGGATACTCGATTTGAATATATTACTCGAGTAATATTTGGAGTCGGGTGCTCACGAGTCTGGAGTGCTTCTGAATAGTTATCTTGAAGAGGTGTTATATAAATTACATAGATAGATATATCTGATTTACATCACTAACAGAACAGTGGCAGGCTATGATTGGATGGTGCATATGGAGCAGAAATCTTGCACATTTTGTATCATGTATTATTATTATTATTATTATTTTTTATTATTATTATTAGCGTTAGCATTATTAGCATTGTTATTATTATGTATATTATTTATTTTTGTTGTTGTTATTATGGTGTATCTGATGATGAAGTTTCAATCAATGTCGCTGATCAACTGTGAGGGAAAGCCTACTAAAGGTTTCTACACAGTAACCAGAGACTTCATCCCTATGGTCAGCAGGTTAAACAACTACCACTCTAACCACTTGGCTCCCATATCACCCTTTTATTAGACACGAATTCGAACCCTAGAATAAGGGCTTAAAGACAATGGCCCCAGCCGCTGGCTTACCCTTGCCACAATGTATGAAAGTGGTTTTTCGACCGTTTCAGGTGGTTCTCCGCGTCCGGTCTCGAGAGCAGAGCACGAGCGACAGGTGAGCGCACGCCTCCATCGCGGCGCTCCAACCAACTCTTCGAATCTGGCGGACCTGGGAGGTGACGTCGGTCGCACTACCGGATCCGCACTGGCCGTCCATCGATACAAGGACGGCGGCACGACCGCGACAGCCGGCGCCACGACGATCAACCCGATATTCCGTCGGGGGAGCTCTTCCAAAGATGTCGATTCAATGCAGAGATCTAAGACGCTGAAGAAATGATTATCATACCCATCTGCCTCATTGTTGTCTTCAGTTTTCATGTCATCTGGTTTGGTGCCTGGATGAGTTAAAGGATTTCATCCTCTTCTTCCTCTTTGCTTTACTCAATCTTGTCGGATCTGTCGTTTCTGAATCGTTACAATTTTTCTCCTCTCTGCCTCTCATTTTTCTCCATCTCTTTTGTGTTTTCTGTACCTCGCTGTATTCTTCCTACTCCTTCTCATCCCCGTCCGTGTCTTCTTTTTTCCTCCTCCTTTATCTGCCTCTTCTTTTCTCCATCTCTTTGTGCTTTCTCTTACTCACTGTTTGCTTCTTACTCTTCCCCATCTATGTCTTCTTTTCCTCCTTCATTCCTTCCCTCTCTTTTGTCTTGTCTCTTTTGTCGCTCTTCTCAGTCTGCTTGTTGTACTCTTCTTCCTGTTTTTTTGTCTGCTCACTACTTTCATCTTGTACGATCAAAGAAATCAAATTTTCTTTCTATAAAGTGAGTTGCTGTAACAGAGCTTTCTACCTTATCCTCAAGTCCTATATCTTCGGCCACAGCTGAGCTGGCATCGCCCGTGAATGGCTTTCTTAAAGGAGCGCTTTATGAATTTCCGTAATGAATGAATGATTGACCAGATTTGTGGTCTCACGGATGTACTGTCAATCTGTCTTTACAGCTATTGTAGTCGTCACAATTCAGGAATAATCAAATCATTCATCACTCGAATCAACTCATTTGTTTATTGACATGCCGTCATCGTAATAACAAACTTAGCATAGATACCTTGCTCGCAAACAGACAGCTGTGCTATAATATCCTTGGCAAAGGCGGCGATCTCGTTTGACAGGTGGGGGACATCCAACGAGAGGGGTAGGAAATGTGGGAGAGGGACAACATGTATAACGTGTTCCCTGTCTGTGAAAGGTGGGGGGACTTGTACCCTCGACCCCCCCGAGATCACCGCCCTTGCTCCTTGGTCTGATTACTCACCCTTTTTGACCAATCTGCAATTCCTTCCAACCTGGCATTTACCTGCTGTAACTTTTATGGAATGCAAGCCCATAATTTGAAAGGACTGAAAGATTTTGCAGATTTTTATAGTCGAACGTGTAAGTTTTTTGAGTTTCAACGACAACAACTCTAGATTCTTTATCATCTACACTTATTCCAGCTTGTTCACCAGCCAAGAGTGGCTGAACAATCACAGCTACCTTTGTATCCATCGTTGGCAGGTCGGAGTTTGCAGATTTACAGATACTTTCCTCCGTGCTGTTAAAACTTGTTTACCATTAGGAATCTCGTTGTTTTGCACTCACCTAAACTAAAACATCTTTCTGTGTGTGAGAACGTTCCAGTTTGTCTTGTTTTTCGTCTCTATTGGTTCTTCCCACTATATCTTGGCCTTCACCTGCATTTTTGCATGCACATTGAGTCATTCTTACAACACGAACAAGTAAACGTGAACGTTTGCTCGGCAAATTGCGATAGAGGTTCTTCAGAATTTCTCTGCCAACACTGTTCAGTCATTCACCCCATCAAATGGGCGAGATCTTTTATCCCCTGGGGCCTTTGTAGAGCTTCTCCAAGGATGTGTGATAAACGTGCATTTTACTTGACATACCCTACCGTGAGGCAAAGGCAGGTCCGGACAGAGGATCCATCTATCGATCAAGTTGTAGTAGTTTTAGTGGCACAAAATACGATTCCCAAAACAGCATGTGTTTCTCGCCTTGTAGAAGTGGGAAGTCTCTCACCTTTGCGTTGACTTACTCCACGATTACGACAGATATGTACGTAGCACGTCTCACGTGAGAGTCTCGTGTGAAATCGGCATGCAGCTGATCTGAAGTTGCTCTGCTGCTGTTCATGTCCCTTTGTGTTTGCACCATTTTGGTGAATTCATGTCTAAAAAATAATCTGGTCTTGTACAGCATAGACGAATGCGGCCAAAACGCGAACGTATTTTGTCCAATCGTTTAACTGTCATCGTGCGTCTACAGGTTTTTGAGCATTTGAGCATTGTTTGCTAGGTGATGCAATAACAATGCTATGACAATGACAATCAATACCAATGCATCGTAGCTGATCGCTAGCATAGAGAGCACACCTCTGGTTAGTTTCCTCGACTGGTGCTATATATATATTTCCTGAACCAATCAAATAGATGAATTTCCATTCCCATGATTCGGTTGTTGAACTGTGTCTTCCTTTGCACATATTCACTCTGCATACATGTAGCTCCTCTAGTGTTCTTTAGTCACCCTCTGTTGCTTTTAGCTTAGATTTTGTGTACAAAGATAAAGGCAGATGTGTTGCGTGTTGATTTTGCTCATGTTGATGCCATCCTCGTCTTGACCTTCCCCGATTTCTGACCTGACACCCCAGGCTTTCAGACTTGATTTGATATATCGCCATTATGTATGGTGAGTCTCTCTGATGTGCTGATAACGTTAGAAGATTTATTTACTTCTGCGCTTGCCATGTTTCGGTTGGGAGTCCTCTGAGAATACTTCGTGCATGGGTACCATGTGAATTTATGCATTGTACCACTGGCTATTTAATGTTTTATCTGGGAGTGGCATAGAAAATGCATTGCATCATTACCAGACAACTTGAGTCCACGATTGTTTTTGGCTGTAACACTGCATTAGTTAAAAGTGTCTAACTCACACCAGAGACATTTACCCCATTGTTACCTTTTTTACTGCAGTGTTTGGGGCAGTTCATGTGCCACAAAATTTATCTTGTGTAGGTACGATGTGCTTGCAGTTTTTATAGCTAGAAGCCTTTCTGTTTTTGTCTTGTGGGTATTTTTTAGTCAAATGAAGTATAACATATCAGATTATAAAATAATAGATAATGATAAATAATGATAATTTTTATAAATGGATCCACGTTACATAATAAAAAATGTAAAGCACTGTAATAAATATTAATGCTTCATAACCACTAATTACAGTATTCTCAAATGAATAACTGATGTAAGTAAGTAGCATGTTCAACTCAGCAGATACTCTGAGTAACTGATGTATTGTGAATATGTGTCATTGTTTGATAATAGAATAGATCTTGCAATTGTTCTTGGGCTGTCTGTTAAATTGTGGATGTTTTGATGATTTGAAAATGATCAAATGTACCGACGTTTGTTGTGTTTGGTTATTATGTTTGGTGCTTGATTGATCATCATTTAATTTAGTGCTTGATTCACTAACTTCATTGTCACCCATAGTGCTTGAACATCATGGTGAAATATTGGCTTTCTGCATTGGAGTCTGAGGTTTCTATCCAAGAACTGTGAGCGGATATGGTGACCCAATCCAATGAGCTAGGAGATTGTACATGATCGACGTATCGTGGTTTCAAAAGACTCGACACTAGTCGGTGGTGTGGGATAGGTGACCAATGTCGAATTAAATGTTTCCTTAAGGAGCACTTTGACCGTGTCGTAAATTTGACCGTACAGCTGAAACTTGGTTTCTCCTAATTTTGTTTCTTATGTAAATTATTAATAATAAGCAATTACCTTGTTGAGAGTTTGTCAGGTTTTGTAATTGTAAATCTGTTAATGCAGCATTATGAAAACAGTGATGACTTTCAAACTCTTATTGAGAGAGTTAAAGAAGGTCTAGGAGTTCAGGTTATGGGTAGGAGTTACAAGACAGGTAATCGTAACCTAACGATTGCCATCAGGCAGACTTCTATTGTGGTGGGTGAAAGGTCAGGCTGGTGGGACAACCAGGTCACCACCTTTTGCAGAGGATCAGAGGGATCTGTGGTGGGGATGGAGGAGACCGAGACTTGTAACTCCCTGAAATAGAATGGAGCACATTCCCATGGGTTACCCTCAATGCAGTTCCTTGCAAATATAAGACTGTTTGCATTCCCTAACCTAAGTATGCCACAGATTGGCTGAGCTGCAGCATTTAAAGCAGATTTGGGTTCATCCTTCATTTCAATATATGCGTATCTATTCTACATGTAATATATGTAGAGATATATAGTTACATAATTACATATATATATATATATATTATAATATATCATGTTATATTTTGTTTACTTATTGGTATATAATAGGCAGTTTAAAAAAATTGTGATAGCTGTGAGTAGATATTGTGTCAAATCAGTTGATATGCCAGATGAAACTGTTTTATTAGATCTAATATTTGTGTTATCTGAAATTCAAATCAAATCAAACTGTATTTCATTTAGTGTCAGCGAAACTGTAGCAGCGAAAATGAAACAGTTTAGACTTCTGTGAGAAGACGTGAAGTTAATCTGGACGTAGTGAGAAGTTACCATTATGATTAACATACTAAGTGAGAAGCAACCTTATCAGAGGTCAGACCCACCTAGAATAATCAAAAGGCTTCTATGTTAGAAAGCAAGCATTTTGAAAGACGATGTGGAGGAGAGCTAGAGACAGCCCAGGGAGTGCAAGAGGAGATCCAGAAAGGCAACAGGTGACCTAAAAGGGAATGAGGTTATAGTGTGGAAAGTGGGTCATTGCAATCCTGCCAGCATGTCCACATGGAGCCCATATAGGACCCATATTCCGATATGGGACCCATATAAAGCCCATGTGAGACCCACATAATGCCCATGAAAATGCTGGCAAAGGTGGCCATGGAAAGTCAGATGAAGCAAGTTATGTTTAATTGAGGTGTTAATCAACATTTTTTAATTTAAGAATCAAATGTGAAGTCAACTTTTTTACCTGAAGCAGCATCAAGACGCAACAGCGTCCAGAGGTTGAATCGACGATTGGCAGCTGAAGTCCGCATGTCTCCGTATCGTCCGCCATTAGAAATGACTGGTGATATGGATGGGCGGAGACTTTGTTCCGGGTTTTGGGGACAGGTCAAAGAAATTTGGGGGATAGGTTGGGAAAAAGTTTCAGTTCCCAAACATATGGATGTAGCAAAAAAGGACGAACAGTAGAAACGCCGTAGAAATTCATAAATATTTCTTATTGGGGAATATAGGCAGCTCCATCCCTACACCTGAAATTTTAGAGGGGACTTTCGCCTCTTGCTCCCCCCCCCCCCCAAGTCTCTGCCCCGGTGATATTGCAGCACTTGAGCGCACCGCTTGTGTTGGACAAAGATTTTGTCAATGGTAGCAATGTCCCATTGTTGATTGTAATTGTCATATAAGTACATTAGCCTTCAAGTTCTTTAAGTACTTGAACAATGCAGCTTTCTTGTAGCTGTGTAAATGCTTGATTATGTTTTGCTACTTTTGCTGTTGATCAATAAGGATTTCAAGGTCAACGAGGTCACGATGCAACGCACTTGTCTCGTGCTGTTTTTAAAACCCAGGCAGTTCAAATGCTGTTGTCATGGAAACCGCTAAGAGTGCTGTTCTCATGGAAACTTTTGTGACTCAACCATGAGATGCATCGTAATTTTCTCCCGTTTTAGGAAAGTATAATTGATATGCCGCAGTAAAGCGAGTGTCATTCAGTTGCATTTCTGAAAAGCTGACCTGTCTCTTGTTCATAAGCTTTACGGTACAGTAATCAATGTGTTATTAGATTACCTTACTTTACAACATATATGTCTGTCATATGAACCTCAGTGTAGCTGTTGTTCGACTGTAATGTATCAAATTGTAATGCGTAACTTTGGAGTTATACATGTATGTTGTCTGTTGTGTATGGATCGCACAAGAGACTGAGATGCTGAGTAAATATCATATGTTGTAACATGTTTTAATGTGTGAACTGAACACAGGATTTTTGATGAACAGTCACAACACGTCGGAGTGTTTTACATTGTGTGTCTGTTCTGTTAAATTACAACGATGATGTCTAGAGGGAATAGAGACTGATGTGGCCAGATTGCATGTACCTTTTTGCCTGGTACATGTAATACTGATGTGCATATATTAGTAAGGTTAGAGGCCACACTTTTCTGCCGAAGTTATCGCCGTGTGTCCACTAGTTGAAGAATCGCTTGACTAACTCTGCCTAATTGACATTCATGGCCACTCTAAACAACCACACATTGGGCCTATAATGGTTGGTTGTAGAGCACAGTTAGTGCTCTATTGCGTAGTATTGCTCTTTTGAGATATACCAAAAACGAGCTATATTAATATTCAGATTTTGCCATTTCCACCAGTATTATTTTACTGCTAAAACTAATTCTTTATTCAGTTCTGTATTCTTAATTTAACTCCTGTTTCCAATAATATTGTACTTCACTAATAATTTAACTCATCGTTCCAATTTTAGTTCTCAAGCAATTGTAATAAATAATCGACATCAGTTCTGTAAAAAGTATTTAATTGTTGTTACGAGATGTCTTTGTTCAATTTCAAGAACACTCTCATTTTCCAATTTTACAGAGGCATTTTCATAATTATGATCTCTCTGTCCATCAGTCAAGGTTCCACGTACCAGAAAAGTATTCTCTCCGCACAGGCCTGTGAGGGTGATGGACCAGTGATGGTGCGATTTTGCTGTAGGCCTACGAAGTTCAGCTTTCGTATGCATGGGGATTCGCAGTATATCCATCTCCCTCAAGTCCGCCGAATAACGCATCCAGTTGAGATTTCTGTTCAGAAATTAAAATTTCTACAGTCCAGGTGAAACTGTGCTTTCGGGAAATGGTTGTATGACTGCACGTGGAATGGCAAAATCCGCTTCTCCACATCCAGTCACAAGGAGTCATTCCATTAAACAGGTATAGCAGTGCCAACGTTGAGTCTAGGAAGCCAGCAGCCTCTGGAAGTGAGTTACAATGCTCAGATTCTGGGTTCGTTTGAGATGATTAAATCGCTTATGGGGATCTTGTCCGTTATTGATGGTAAAAGTTTTTGCTTTGGGATCCAACAGGAGATGACTTTCTAGGTCGATAATTAAAGGTCACAAAAATTTATTTTATTTATGAAAATAGTAACTAATTTTTAAAAAAAAATTTAGTTTGGCAAATAATTCATTATTTAATTCATATATTTTAATTCACATTATTTAATATATATATATATGTGCTTGCTTCGCTGCTTTGGCGTACCTGCCATTGGCATATTTGGCACGCGCGATCGTGATTGTTCAACTTCCGGTCTTGCTGTGGTTTACTTTGACAAAGTTTAAAATGATGTAAAAGATTAATGTTTGTTAAGTTTATTGAAGCGACTATGAAAGACGGTGCAGTGCGACGCCCTGCAGCCTACTCTCAGTAGGTTCTACTCTGATATCTGATCGTGCAATGGACGAGGTCACCCCTTCAGAGACGGCGATCCAGAGGCGTAGCTAAAATCCTCATTACAAACAGGTTCTCACACATGATACCCTATAGCTACGCCTCTGCGGCGATCTTGTTTTACAGATGGAGTGGGACACCCAATGTGAAGGGTAGGAAATGTGGGGGACACACGCATATTGTGTCCCTTCTCTGTAAAATGTGAGGGGACTTGTCCCCCTCGGCCTCCGGGATCGCCGTCCCTGCACACCTTCGAGTGTGCTCTAATAATTGTAGGTCCAACGAGAAATTAATTGACATAAAGTTGATATAAAGATTTAATAAATTTTGTCTCCAGATTCTGCAAACAAACAAACATTGGGGACTATAAGCGAAAAGGTTCGTCTTTGCAGTAGGCTACGACACGCTATTGCCTACTCAGCTGGTCTCTTATCGTGCAATATATAGGCCTATGAGGTCACTATTTCGAGTGAGCTCTAATGATCGTAGGTCTCAACATTACCAGGATTTTATAATTACACAGAGTTACAGACAACGTAGGACCTACTGCAAAAATCATCATATAGGCCTCTGGCCTCTAATTAGTCTAATTTAGGCCTACAATCGTTCTCTGTTCAATATTTATGTTTTTATCCTTTTTCTAAAAATAAATCCTTCATTTTCGACATTTTTCTCGTTAGATCTAACGGATAATTGACAAATGACAAATGTAGGGACCTACTTCTAATTCCTATTTCCATTAATGGAAGTAAATATCGTTGGGTTTGCATACAATGTCATTCACACGTTTAGGCCTAATGTAAAAATTTAATGAAGTCTCTATAATTCGACCAGATTGAACGTGAAGCCTGTAACTCGGTCGGGTTACTAAGAAGAAAGTGCAATCACTGAATCCAAAGTTTCGTCTTCCCATGGCGTTACAACGTTTGGCGTCACCCTTCCAGGAACCGCAATATCAAGTGTTGCATCCTCCCACGGTGTCACGACGTTTGGTGTGACTGTTCCAGGCACCGTAATATCGAGTGTTGCGTCCTCCCACGGTGTCACGACATTTTGTGTAACCGTTCCAGGTACCGTAATATCGAGTGTTTCGTCCTCCCAGGGGGCCACGACGTTTGGTGTGACCCTTCCTGGAACCATAATGTCGTCGGTTTTGCTCTTTGTGAGGGGTGTCTTATCGGACGTGTCTTGACGGGCGTTGTGCTGTTTTGATTGGCTGTGATGGACCAGGTCACGCGAACCTCCGACCGATCCGTGAACCTCTTCAAACTGTTTTCTGATTCCAGATGGAGAAAACCTGCATAATTAACAGAATATTAATAATAAGTCACCTTGCCGCATACCTGCTTAACGCCGTACGATCCCTACGAAGCCATCCGGTAACTGACCTGAGGGAGCAGCGAGAGAGTTGTGAAAGATACTTGAGCGTCAGCGTGCCTGCCCACAGAGTGATTGTCACTACAATAAGGTGAGAACCACGAGACCTTTCAGTAATCAGTACTACTGTCAGAGGTGCGTTTGCAGGTAACGGGGCCATAAACGCAGACATTTGAGGGGTCCTTCTGAACTTGTAAACTGAGAGTCTGGGATTCTGGTGGTGTTAATCGTGTGCAAAACTCCACGAACTTGCACCGCTTTCTTTAGTTCTGTTACTGCCGTAGTAAAGATTAGGTCTAGTCATAGAAGTAGTATTCAAGACATTTGAAGTTTTATATTTTTGCTTAAAAAAAGTCGGGTTATGTATCAGTGTAGGGCCTACATTAGTCTTTTGCAGTAATGCAGCGCAAAATAGATATAAGATCTATTGCTATTGCTATAATTATAAGCCCCTAAGATAAGAGAGAGAGAGAGAGATTCGTTAGGCCTATCATCATCACCATCATAAGCATTTCAGTCGTCATAGTAATAGGCTAAGAAAGTGATTGAAATCATTGTTACTCGCATCATCGTCGTCGTCAAAGTCATCATCATTATCGTCTACCTGAATGAAGCTTCCTTATCCGAGCCATCCGAATCAAGTTCTTTGAGATTTCCAGTGCTGAAAGAATGTTGGGAGTGTTGGTTGCTGCCCAGTGGTCCGGCATCTAATGCAGCGGTAGGCTTTGCTCTGCCGGCGCTCCCTCTTCGCGGCGGCACATTTGGACTTACATGAGCTGGTCGCATTTTGATCCCGAAATTGAAAAACCTTAAAAACGCGAATATACCAAATTGCTTTGAAATTATTGGCCAAACTGAAAAGTTTCTTGTGTTGTTGAAACTTACGCTGTCAAAGGAGACTGCGTTATAGGCCTAATGAGAACTATGGAATAGGCCTACCGATTGTTTTTCAGTTTGCCTTAAGGCTGTATATACATCAAGCTGAATTATATTGTGGCCTAGAGAAGTGCTGAATTGTTATATTCAATATACAAAGAGACAACGAAGATATTCGAATCTTACTTTCTTCTCTTCGACGGATTGTAAGCTAAGGCCAGAAGAGTCTTATATTGATCGGAGCGAATGAAGCGTGGATAGGAGTCCTTCTTCATTAGAAGGAATATGTGATTCTGAGCCGCTTCGAAAGTCAACCTTACACAAACAGAATACATGCAAAACGCTAAGGAACCCAACCTACAATATACACAGAGTGACATAGCTACAATTGGCAGCAGCCGGGTCAATGAACCGGGAAGGCATCTACCGTTTATGGTTCCAGACGCTGGCAGAAAACTGTAGCCGTAAAAATATGTTATAGGCCCGAATAAGATGATTATAATGTGATCAATATTAGTTTTTTATAATAGGGCCCACACGTATGAACTACTTCCTGGCAGTAACAGTGACAGACGTAGAAACCGATTTTATCTGCATTCCGACCGGGTGTATGCTTATGCCTTAATCAATTTATCAATCAATCAGACAGTCAATCAATTAATCAATCAATCAATCAAAATGACTTAGCATAGCGTCCCTTCGAGATATCTACTCAGAGGCGCTACTCATAATTGTTAACCGCACGCATCCTGGAATGTCTCACTGTAGACCTACGCCTTTTTGGCTCTTTGATAAATTTAAGCCATTATGATGAATTCATGTGTAGATGGCAAAGAGATAATCGCTAAAAAAACCCACAATAAACACAATATACTGCAAACTACAGATAAATCAAATGCACATTCTACAAACTGTAAAGTGTGGACGAGACAATTTTAATGTAATGTAATGCAGGCCTAACGTAAATCCTCGAATATTTCTCAGCGCCCACAAAAGCCGCGTCAGGGAGACCAGCTTATTCACCGGCGCTAATTGCGTGCAAAGCTTCAATGCGTGGACAGCATCAAGCAGTCAAGGCAATCGCAAATCTGTATGACGTAGGCCGTATACAGTAGGCCTACATCCGAAGGCGAATAATAAGATGAAAGTGAAGTGAATGGTATGAAGAGTGGATGAATTACTAATCAATGCGTACATGAATTGTATGACTACCAGCAAGTCTTCGGCGCACAAAATGTCTAGTCTTCCACGAACCTTGTTGGCTTCTTGAGGTTCTTCACTGTTATCTCCATAGTTTTACTGTCAATGTTAATTTCTCTCGGTGATCCTTTCGCCAAAAACTCTCTGCAAATTATCACACAGCGCCTTAGCAAAACTGATTAAAACCCTGATGCAAGCATATGTCACTGTTAATTTACCTCGAGGCGTTACAATGTTTGAACGATCCAGCAAATAGGAACCTTTATCAGCTAACTTTCGTTTAATCTACGGCAGAGGTGTCAACTGTCAACTATTGTTTTAACGTATTTTCCTGCAAGTGGTGGCAAAGTGCTGAAAGCGCATTCGGAAAAATGGGGTTTTATCTCAGCTGAATTAGACTCTGAAAACAAAACGTGATTCAAAACGCATCCCATCTATATTATTACAAACATCACAGAAAACTCCTAAAGCCTCATAAATGACAATTATTTATACATTTTATTATCAATTTTGTGCTGTCTTCAAACAAGGCTCCGTGGGCCAGAAATGGTCCGCGTGACCGCTCTTTGGCATCTCTAATCTATGGGTCAGAGGTTAAATTCAACCGTAGGCCTATCTAGC
This sequence comes from Bimastos eiseni, assembly GCA_959347315.1. NCBI lineage: Eukaryota > Metazoa > Annelida > Clitellata > Crassiclitellata > Lumbricidae > Bimastos > Bimastos eiseni. The sequence continues at coordinate 6,373,965 of OY365811.1, forward strand.
AGGTGCATGTTCTCAGATCTTGCAGACTTGTAGAAATTGGAGATTTCCATTTGAACGATCGATGAGTTAGGTCGTCATCAATATATTCAGAAATGTAGGTCCCTATCTTTGCTTCAAAACCGAAGCTCGGCACCAGAGCATGAAAGCCAAGCGCAGGGCACCAGCTTAACGACGACGCTGATGCCTATAGATAGGGCAATAATTTTATAATATTATACAGCGGTGCAATATAAAAATTATTTATAAGAGCTGAAACTGGATGAGCGTACTTGTAGATTTCATGGGCTCTGGCTTCGATCTTCGACTGAGGCATTGCCTTGAGGGCCTCGACCGATAGCCAGAAGCAGATGTTCTCTGAGCTGAACTCCTTCTCAAGGAACATCTCGAACTCATGAAGACCAGCGACATCTCGCAACAACTCATCCAAACAGAACGACCACTTCTTAACACGTCGCTCCGTCGGCGTCTCAACGCTAAGCAACACGAATGGTAACGTATATATGAGGTACATTACCATGGCATAGGGTAAGGTAGGATAAGGGAGGGTATGGTAGAGTAGTAGGTTAAAGTGGGGTAAGGTAAGACAAAGTAGGGCATGGTTAGGTAAGGTGAAGTAAGACAGGTTAAGGTAAAACAAGGTAAGATGAGATAATGTATGATATGGTAGGGCAAGGTAGGCGACTTACGAAATAGACTTAAATTTTTGCTTAGATCGGAGATGAGACAAACCTAAAGTGAGAGGACCAGAGAGAGAGAGAGAGAGAGAGAGAGAGAGAGAGAGAGAGAGAGAGAAAGTTAGAGAGAGAGAGAGAGAGAGAAAGAGAGAGAGAGAGAGAGAGAGAGAGAGAGAGAGAGAGAGAGAGAGAGAGAGAGTAACAGAGAGATAGAGAGATGGAATGACTTTTCTATAAAATAAAACGGTCACTGACCTTTTCCCTGCGTCCAATTCCCACATGGCCACGTCGTCCGATATCCACGGATTCGAAGGCAGCGGCAGAACGAGAAATGGATCGTGTTCCTGGTACAGCTGACAGCGTAGGACCAAACTGCGCAGAACGTACATGCAGACACAGATCAGCTCAACCATATTAGAGGCGTTGCAAAGTACTGAAAGTTCCAACGAACCTGCTGCATCTGCTAGCTATAAATGGTATCGAGTAAGGAACCTTCATATGAGCCACCGATGATCTCAAATAATGAACCTCAGGGTCATAGGACCATCGTCTGCAAATGTTCTCATCTAAGAGACTTTTGAGGAAATGAATTCAGTTACGATCGAGATGTTACGGAAATTAGAAGGTTTGATTAGATCAGCTCAGAATGCGCTACTCTCACTATCCTCACGCTGCCCATGTGGAGCCCACATAGGACCCAATATTCGCATATGGAATCCGCATTGAACCCACATGGGCCTCGCCTAATAGTAATACCCACGGAACGGTGGCAGGGTTGGTCCCTGTGTTTTGCTTGTCAAGAGTCGTTTAATCAATTTTAGTTTTCGTCAAAATGAACTGGCAAATAATCTAGACATGCATGGTGGTAGAGCCACAAGTAGTAGACCTATCGCTCATTTAATATGACTAAATATAGTTCATAACCAATCGTCATGCGAGTTTTTCTTCGTAAAGAAGACTGTTCGGGTGATTTTACCTTTCAAAAACTTTCGAGAATCTTGTCCTAGGTAGCTTTAGACAATTCTCAAGGAAGACGACCTAAGCAAATTACAATGAGAAGAAGTTGGTGTTTATTCCTGAAGCTGAAAATTTACCATTACAGTGAATTACAGTAGACCTACGTCTGGTGACCTCTTTTTTACATTACGAGTCTTAGACAAACTCGTATTATGACACAATTTCAACATGTCACTTGTTATTTGCAGTTTTGAGCTCGTAATATCTCAACCTATTAATGCCCGCGGGCTTAGAATAAAATAGTAAAAATACGTATTAATAATTGCAAGGAGAGAATTACGAGATTCTTGGAATGGTAGCCGATTGTATAAAGCTCTCGACGTTTAACGGCGGGAGTCATGGGTTCGAATCTCCACATAGGCGGTCACTCACTGACATGTGTAAGTACCGTGAACAAGTCCTTCACACACAATGCAACTGTATTATAAATTACTTAAATTTGTAATGTATTGTATTGCATGAGGATAGGCCTACCCGTTTTGTCAGAGTTTCCAGATTCTTTTTCGGAATAAGCCGTGCATGACTTAACTTCAAGCTCTGCTTCTCGACGTCAAAGTTGTTGCCTTGGCCAGGCTAACAGAAAAACAGAGAATACCCGGATCAGAATAATCTGTACCTGTTACGGCTATGGTCTAAGACTTAAGCCTCAAGCAAACGAACTTCATCTAGAGCGGAGATACTAATCCGCCATCTTAGAAGGATTTAAAATAGCGTCATTGGACACGTTGACATAGTTTTCAGTGAATTAGGCCTAGCCTATATTTTAACAGAGTCAAGGTTTTCAAGAACAAAGCTTTGAAATTCGATACCCGTTTGTTCTGTCAGTTTTTAATGTCCGTCCTGATAAATGTCCTTTTTACAATAGATTCTTTAAAAAATTATGATTAGCATTATCCCTTTTTGAGATGACAATTCGTAACCAGACTTCTCTGGATGCCTACCACTGGACGTTGTATCCTCCAGAAGGCTTTTTCTTGACTCGCAAGGACCAATCGGTCAGTCTTCTTTCGCTCTTTTAGTAGCCTGAAAACACGTCTTCAACACAACACTTCCAGACCCTGCTGTCAAAACTTAGTAAAACATCATTGAAAAATAAATCTCTTTCAAAACATCAATGGACGCCTACCAGAATTCGTCATAATGCTATGGGTCCATGCAATTCGTATACAAAATAAGAAAACCGCATTCTTTTAATGCCCGCATTGCAAAGTTCAGAAGGGCACACGACCATACGAAAGAGCATCGAAAACGCTAGGCAAAAATGAAGAGCGAGGGGCTTGATCTGATCTTTCTCAATGGTCCCCATGCAGTACTTCGAATTCCCATACAGTAGCCTAACTGTCTCGAGCCAGTCTCAAACCCGTGATATCTGCTTTACTGGTCGAGCGCTCTTACCAAGCGGCCACTGTATCCCGCAAGGGGTCATAACCTTTGAGATCATCAACAAGTTAGGTACAAGCAGCGAATCACGAGTTGACTGGCGGCGACGACGATGATGATGATGACGACGACGATGACGACGACGACGACGACGATGATGATGATGATGATGATGACTATGACGATCAATGAAAATTGTTAGTGAAGGCTCCTAAACGTTTTCTGTAGCGACCGTATGGCCAGAAATCTGTTAATTTTTCACTGAATTTATGCAGTGATACCCATGACCACCTCTGCCTGTATGAATGGGCAGCAGTGGTCAGAGATCTCACCCCATGAATTCTAAGGTACGTGCACGCAGACCATGCCAGCTTGAGAGATTATGATATTATCTTATCCAGAAGAGCGAAATTGTGGATCATACTTGACTTGTTCTTGAGCTTGCATGTAGATGAAATCCCATTTGTCGCACAGCATTTTCTGCAGTTTCGACAAAGCCGCCTGAATTTAATTAACCAATTTGTTGTTAGTCAATTACTAAGTATAGTCTTACGTATCATTGTCTCATGGTTTGTATCCCATAGTACGCACGAACTCACAAAAGCGCATGTTTTCTTGTCTAATAACAGCTCTGAAACGGCGAGGAACGATGGCTAGGCCTACGCGAGGTATTTTGCGACTCAATAAAACCTCGCATGACGTGTCTGCTACTATTTATCAGTTGACAATTGCAACATGTAATTTCGAAGATTTGCATTACGTTACAAGATGACGAGGCATGCAGTGAATGGCGTCAGGTCGAGGTATGAGATCCAGTAAAAGACTCAAAATATTCTCAATGTTCTCCTACATGCTTACATAAGTCATCTATCACTGTATGTGTGCCGTGCGATCGGTGCTTTTGAGCGCCTGTAGTTAATTAATAAATCTCTGAAGAGGCGCTATATAAACTTCCGATCAATATTGCAAATGCAGTCTTAAATATGGACATTATGGTCACATTTTCCAGCCATTGGTTGGAGAGGCATTGTTCTGTTCCCGCACATTGCTCACTGTCTACTCTGTCATTACGTAGAGTAGGCCTACACACTCGATCTCTCTGTCGTGGTTCCACGCATCGTTATCTGATAGAAGTTCACAGTTCAAAGATTTCAAATGACCCTCTATGCTAAGATATTCTGTAGTCATTACCTGCTCGAATTCATCCAATTCGTATTTCTTCTTGTTTCTCAGACTTCTTTTTGCTAGATAAATTGCTGAAATAATTTAAAAGTCACTGGTAATTACTCTTTTAATATCCGTGAGAATCCGTTCTTGCACTGGTTCTACGTCTTTTGATCCCCCGTCAGTTGATCCCCGTCAGTTGATCCTCGTCAGTTGATCCCCGTCACTTGGGCCCCCTAGTCAATTGATCCCTTCGTCAATTGATCCTCTGCCTATAATTGAACCCAGTCCAATTGATACAACTTTCATGTTCCACTTGCGACCTTCACCATTTATTAAAAGAACGATGTAAAGAGCACGAAATGTTAAAATGAAAAAAAATACCAAAGCGTAATTGAGAGTCATGGCATGATTAGTTTATCAGAATAAAGTCCTAAGCATAAGCGTCTATGCATGGGATAAATGAGCCGTTGCTCTGAGATATAAAAGAATCTCCGAACGGCCGTAAACAGCGCGGAGTGACACAAAGCCTGGACATTATTTTTTATTTTGTAATGTTATTTTGCAAATCTTTAAAAGCAATCTTTTGTTTACTAACAGTATCAGCTACAAGTCTGTGACGCGCAGCCTAGAGATTTGAAGAGATCAATTGACGAGGGGATCAATTGACTAGGGGACCAACTGACGGGGGTGATCAACTGATGGGGATCAATTGACGCGATACCCTTGCATTAGCTTACATGTTATCATAATGCGGGTGTCAGTTGTTTGAAATCAATAAACGAAAAATGTCTTTTACTTCTCTGAGGTGCTTCATGACCCCCAGGGATTTCCATTAATATAATCTAGTGGTCTGCATGGTCTTGCCTCGTCTTCGGGGTCAAGGCAGTTACTATTACCATTATTACAATTATTGCCGGCAGGGTGTTTCAGTGCTTGCTAACCATATTCGACGTGATCCGGTTGCCAGTTCAAAGACGGCCAGAAGTATGGAGTCTACAATTTATACAACAGTTCTCCGTCATGTCATACTCATGTCCAGTTCTCCCTAGTCCAATGCAATACAACTGCAATTGATATTTTCCCCTTCCGAAATTGAGAAATGCTCACAGGACCATACGACTGAACATCATCAATGGCGATGACAATTGCGAGTGAAGTTACTCGCAATGGGATTGCTCATGGGTCCCTACGCGCTAATTAACCGCATGAGTGGAGGTTCGAACCCATAGGCCTACTCCTCGCGTTGCAGGTCAAGCGCCACTTTCTCATGAACGGAAATCCTTTTTGTCCAGAATGATGTATTCTGTTAATTGTTTTTGGCCAATGCTCGATTATTTGCAATCGATAGAGCTGTCAGCCCGTAACGTTCAGGGTGCGCTGAGTGAGCGGGTTTGAACCTCATCCGGGGAGCCACTGTGTAGGAACCTTGAGCAAGTCCTTCGCGCACAATTGCTCTGCAGTACAACTGTAATTGCATATACTTTCATTAGCAATCTTGAGCTTCTTATCCCTGACAGTTCGGAAGCAGCAAGATGTATGCATGACATGCTTTCTATCACTTGAATTTATAGGAGGCATACGACTGCAGTGGTTTCTTATAGTTAAGCCCACTTGAAATGTGCCAAACATCTTTGATTTACGCGGGCATATAGGCTACTTGGAACATACACATACTCGAACAACTGGACAGACGGTGGACATAACCTGTGACGTCATCCTACCTGAAATCTATACAGAGTGTTGTCGTCCTTGAGCGAAACACTTTTCGCTTCGGCGACTGGGTAGATGTACCCCAGTTGGCAGAAGAAATTTCCCAGGTGCAATGTCTCTGCTGAATCTTCGATGTGTAGGTTTTCCATTAGCCAACACAAGAAGTCAGTTCCTATAGGACATCAAAGCAATTGATTCTTCGTTGGCGTTCGGTCTATGTATGTCGTTTTTGTCATCCATAGACGCTATAAAGATGTTCATATACATACATACATACATACATACATACATACATACATACATACATACATACATACATACATACATACATACATACATACATACATACATACATACATACATACATACAAACATACATACATGCATACATACATACATGCATACATACATACATACATACAAACATACATACATGCATACATACATATATACATATATACATACATACATACATACATACATACATACAAACATACATACATGCATACATACATACATGCATACATACATACATACAAACATACATACATGCATACATACATACATACATACATATATACATACATACATACATGCATACATACATACATAGAACCCGACTTTCAGCAGACGGAATAGAGATGAAAACACAGCTCAGCCTGTATATACCATTTTCTTTAGTTGACTGTTTCGGGACCATTGTCGGATTTCCCTCTTTCGTCAGCTCTCGTGTAACTTTCATTTAACCAGAGCCGTCAACAGAACACACAAGCATCCTTACATCACTCCAATCTTCGAATCACTCCATTGGCTAAAAATTCCAGAGCGCTCGACCTCTGGTAGCTTCTCACCTCAAGTCCTCCAACCGAACCACAGATATCAGATCTGCCATTTGAATTCTGTGCTTTTTCTGTTCATCCACCATCATAACCTGTCATCTGACATCATCTGTCTCAGGCTCCTCTGTCCATCACCCTCGGGCTTTCAATTCCAAACATAAGTCTCACCTATTCAAGAACTCTTGCCCAGACCCAATTGATCGTTCACCTTCAAATCCTCAACCAAAGCGACACCCACCTTGACAGCTACTGTCAGCTACTCTGCCTCCTCTGGCACTTTTGGAAGTCGGACACTGGCTTCCCTTTGGACAGCCCCTCTGATTCGATGCGGTAGAAGGAATGCGACTTTAAAGGCCCTGGCAGGGTGCTAAACACTTGCAACTAATATCATCCCATGGAACTTGGGCTACTCACTGAATTTGACGATCTACCTTTGAACTTTACTTCAGTGTCGCTGCATCATTGCCATTATTGTTTTTTCTTGAGGAACTTCGTTCCCTAGAGATTTTGAGATTATAATTATTTTGTATTGCTCACAGGTACTTCAACCCCATAGGACTTAGAATTTATACCATGATGAGATATTTGTCTACAGGCTCATGCTTCGTCTTCAGGGCTTGATGAGAAGGTAGGCCTACCCTAAAAAGCGAGCAGGTTATTATTTTTTCCGAGTTACATAATTATGATCCCCAGGGACTTCAATATTATTATCTTTTTTGCCCTGCGGTACTTCGTTCCCCATGGACTTAGAGATTATTATTTAAATAGTTGTCAGGAGGGTCAGACCTCGTCTTCAGAGGTCAATGGAAAAGTGCCATTAAAAACAACCAGATAATTGTTATTATTATTATTATTATTATTATTATTATTATTATTATTATTATTATTATTTTAGTGCCCGAGATATTAATAATCCCTCAGGCGATACAAACAATATCCGGAGATGTGATGATTTTCTGGAAGGGCAACTCACTCGGCAGTGTGTGGCGGGCAAATGTGCCTCTGAAGGCAACCGCATTATTATTATTATTATTATTATTATTATTATTATTATCATCATCATCATCATCATCGTTATCATCATCATCATCATCATCACCGTCATCATCAGACTTATATCATCTGCCAGGCAAACCCAAACAACTTACGTTTCTTTCCTGAACTTACGCTACTCAATGTCTTCAGAAAAGTGATCGCTTGGATGTAGATGCCTAGAAGTATCCGATTTATTATATTCAGCCAAAGACAAAATGTTTACTAATATTCCTCGGCGCAGCCTCGAGCCTTGCTGTGGGTAAACAGCCTTCGTGTGCTATCGATCAGTCGTCGGTCGGTTAAGTATGATAAGGGCTAAGCGTCTCATCGGCACACCTGAACCCATTATAATACAGGTGAGGAGGCGTATTTGTGCACGGGATTACTCGTCACGCAAAGTAAATAGCTGGACATGGCGAATGACCGACATACCTCGATCGAAAACATTGCCGGTTCATCTGGGGGGAGGGGGTTGAAGGGGGTAGAGAGGGTAGAGCAATGGATAACACAATGGGGCGCAGAGCTGAGGAACCGAGTTCGATTCCAGCATCCCCTAAGGTTCACAAGTCTTTCTTTCACCAGGTTTACGGCGTTGGTTCAACTAGATATATGACGTAATAGGCGCCTCGTCATGTAATTTAATTGAACAGTTATATAGCGGCCTTCACATATCGTCTCAGGGCGCTCTCTGCACTGTCCTAAATGATGTTAAATGTCACAGTGAACGAGAAAAAAATGTGTTAGCAAACTATTCACAACAAGCGAAAAGAGGCATCAGTGGTGGGCCCACGCACACGCGTGGAACCAGCCAACAACTTCTACTCGACAGCTGACTGATGGCATAGATGTGCAGAGCCTTGCATGGCTGTCGACAGTTAAATTCGACTCCTGCAATAATTTGTCATCAATCGTTCGTACTATGTGATTGATCGATTATTTGATAGATCAGATATCAATAGACATCAATCAGGTAGATAGATAGATAGATAGATAGATAGATAGATAGATAGATAGATAGATAGACGGACGGACGGACGGATTGATTGATTGATTGTTTGTTTGATTGATTGATTGATTGATTGCTTGATCCACCCTTGTTACACTAACCGTTCTGGCTGTCTACATCCTAGTCAATCAACTTTCCTACCTGTTCAAAATCTCACCTGTTCAGATCGTTCTGACTTTATTACCTGCAAAGGCACCTGGAACAGTTGTCATGAAGTTCTTCTGAGACTCAACAGGAAGACCATTCACCGGATGTTGCATCGCTTGCAGAATCTGTTCCATCTGGGAGAAACAAATGGTTGGGTAAAAGGCCAAAAGTGTCATTTGCACCTCGTGATTGAATCGCTAAATTTGTAAAGCACTTTCTTGAAGTGTGATTCAGGTGCATTTTAAAGCGTTTTCTTTGCACAACTAAATCCTTTGCAATCTGTTCTTGCATTGACTACTGCAATTCACTCGTTATCGGCCTCCATAAAGTGCGTCTGTCCCCTCTGCAATCGGTACTGAATGTAACAGCCGGTTAATTGCCCACCTTCCCGTTCCTCGCAGATCCTACACGACCAAGCATCCACTGGCTCCCTCTTTGCATTCATTAATTCATTTACTGTTGACATTTATATAGCACCCCTCAAGAAGTCTACTCGGAGACGCTCCCATCGGTCCAACGACGGCGATACAAATCAGCAACTTGTAAAACAAAGGCATTACTCCTTAGCAACAGTCGTATCTTTAGTAGGAGTGTGTTCCAGGTGGAACGGCTAACAACTGGGAAGGCGCGATGCTGCTTGGTCAAGGTTCTCATCTTCCGCTACGGATCTTGCCCAGGTCTTGTTGTTAGGTAGTTGTATCACTTGCCAGGGTCTCCTCGTCCTCTTGAACTCTACATCGCCTGTGTTTTGTATCTCTCGTGCGGTGAATGCAATGCTTCAACGGTCAACGAGCAGCATTTATCCCCACATCGTGGCTTGAGCTGCCTTCCTCAGTTCACTCTACGATTCTGTCAGAAGGTCTCTATGCATCTTTCCGCCATCTTATATCCATCTTATATTGGCGTGCGTTGTGAGAGGCACAAAGTGCGTCAATGCAACGACCAGAGAACGTACGGTCCAACGCATGAGAAGGTACGAAGTACACAAAGAACGACACCTGCATCTCCCCATCGCTAGTAGATAGCAACTCGTGCAAGAAACAGAACCAGAAAGAGTAGAGATCATCTGACTTTAGATGCAAACGTGTAAACTATGAAAGTCTAAACAGGATCCTCTCGCTTTTTAACGCAAACTGTTAATGTAAGAAAGGAACATGGGTTATTGACCATCTTGGTTCCGATAAAAGGAACAAAGAAGGAGCAAGTGGCAAACAATACATTAATGCCATAACAATTATTTAATTCGCTGCATCAAGTTCTGCGATCGAGCCTTAGACAATAGCGCAACATGGAGCTCTGAATGACGTTGCTCAGCGCGACCGAATGCAACTAAGTCTCTTTTCAGTCCTGTTCAAAGTGCAAGTTGTAAACTAGAGGCTTCAGAGTACATTGTTTCCCATCATCTCCGATCAAAGGTACATTTCCCCACGTAGTTTCCTCCTGTTCATAAACCCTACACTACCTACAGCCACGGTCGCACTTGAGATCTGCTGCTTGAATTCTCTGTCCCTGTTCAACTTCAACAAACTCTTTCCCACTTTCCTCCCCTTGACCTTATCCTTGGCCTTGACCCTGTCCTCGTTTCTGACTCACCTTGAATCCAGCTTCGAAGCAATGCTACATCGACGCTCCCCGCCACTGTATTAAGACCTACTACACGATCCTAGACAGTATGGTTTAAAACAAGCAATGCCGTATTATTACCTTTGTGAGAACCATATAGCGCGACACCTTGAGAGCATCCACGGATTCCATACCGTCGAAAAAATCTCCTTAGTCTGTTGCAGCTGTACATTGATCGACGGTAATTGAACCTGTACCAGTCCACCTGGACAGGTGAGAGCAGGTATATATTGGCACCGCGGCGCTGCTTCTGTCGTCGCCGTTGCAGCCATGAGCATCAATATGAGATGATGCGGCCGACTGGATTCTGCTCATGTGTCTGCTGCTGCTGCTGCTGCTGATGCTGCCTATGATGATGACGCTGCTGTCTTCATTGGATGCTTTGTCACGCGCTGAATCAAGTCTCATTTATCTAGCGTTTCTTCGTATTCTCTGCCTCCTCTTCACAGTTCGATTGTTTCGTTTTTTGTTTTCATCTTCTCCTCTCTCTCTCTCTCTCTCTCTCTCTCTCTCTCTCTCTCTCTCTCTCTCTCTCTCTCTCTCTCTCACTGTAGTTTAAGATTAGTTGTTGTTTCATTTATCTTCTTTTTCAATCCTGTTTATTGTGTTCTAATCGTTGTATTGTTACCTCTGTAACCATTGTCAAATTCAAGGTTTTTTGCATTCAATGTACCACCTGACGACCAGAATGTGTAATTCGGTTTTTTTTTAATATTTTCCTATATGCTTATTCTAGTACCTTTCATCTCAACTCGCCATCTTCGTAGTTTTTATTGTACAGGGAAATTAGGAGTTCCTTTTAGCGGGGTTCAATCTCCTTTGGAACTCCTGTTGACCATCTTTTTGCAATTGTATAATTTTATTATTTGCTTCAATTGAACTAATTTCTATTTTTTGACAATGTACTTCTATTTGCTAATTTTTGTCAATGTGGTACGATGGTATCAATAAATTTGATTTGATTTGATCTCCTTATTTATACCCTCTTGCTGCTTTTGTATATGTTTTCCTCTTCCTTCATTTTTCGTGTCCTTTCTCTTGCTTTCCCGTCACTCTCTCTTCCTTCTAGCTTGTTGTTCCTCCTCTTCTTTTTATTCGTATCCAAGCTCTGTCTGTCTCTGTCTCTCTGTCTCTGTCTCTGTCTCTGTCTCTCTCGCGCGCTCTCTCTCTCTCTTCGTTTCTTTTCCTTCCATTTCTTTCACTTCTCTCTCCCCTGCTATGATATCTGCACTTAATTCTTTCCCTTCGACGTCCTTAAATACGATGCTCCTTTTCTCCTTTTGCTCTATTCCTCTTTTTCGTCTAAACATGCCCATAGTGTTCAATCACTCAAGGATGAATACGAGACCCGTGACATATATTCGTATTAGTTTTATTTATTAAATATACATTTATTAGGTCTTTTGTATGTTCCATATGTATATGCACTGTCATATATAATATATATATAACAACACCTAAATATATATATATATAGTGTATGCAACTCAGGTGTAGCGATGACCTCCCTTCAACGCCATGGCAACGAACATCAGCCTCAGCAGCTGAAGATGCGACCGGACGGGCGGTCGTGTCGGATTCAGAGGCAGGTTGCATTACACGTCTCATCGGTTGATGGGCGGAGTCGATGCGATGATAAATGACGGAGATAACATTCGGATCCCACGAGGAAAATCATTTTGTGGAATATAAGGATGGTGCTTAAATTCTGGGACTGTCCGGTGGCCGACCAGCGTAGGTTCTTCTCAGCAGGTAAGGTATAACGTCTTTCGAAGAGTTGCTTCTAAATTGCACCACAACGCACAGCAGGTTGTGTCTGTGTTGGTCAATATTATCTGAGTAATTATAGATTATCATTACCCATAAATTATTTATCTATCTATGACTGTCGGAGACTTCCTTTCATTTTATATCTTACCCTCTGTTATCTATTTTATAACCCATGGATTGCAGATAGATGGATTGGCAGGCTGGCAGGCAGGCAAACAGGAAGGCTGACAATCAGAAAGGCATACAGATAGACAAACGGCGTTGTGTTGTCAGGTCGGCAGCGCCTCTGAAGAGCGTCTCTTGAAATGGCGCTATACAAATTATAGTTTATTGCAGTTGCCTTCATGCGTGAACAAGAGGACAAAGTGTTATACCGAGAAATGGAGACAAGGCGCTACCACCGCTATACTATCAATACTGCTACTGCTACTGCTTCCATGGTCCTATCACTAGTTCTACTACATCCACTTCCACCACTACCGCCATTACCACCACCACCACCACCCTCACCACCACTACTATACTACTTCCAGTAACTACTTTCACTGCAACAACATTGTTCCCTCTAAGCCGTGCGCATGTGCGCGCGCATAGGCCGTGGAGTCAGCGCACACAAGAATTTAGTGCGCGTACGAAAAAAGTTCATAAAACAAATATTGTGTTTCAATTTACTTTTGCACTAAAAAGAGTTTCGCTTTCTTATAATATATTATGAAGTAAATCGATTCTCCTAGCCAGCTGCGGCCTACCTCAATCCAACAACATTGGTTCCTATTGGCTGATACGTCCTCTGTTTATCTTAAGACACAGGAATTTTCTTAAGTTGTCAGAACTTATCACCATAGACTAAGGCCGATAGATTGGCTATGTTCTTAATTTAACTATCGTCGTATTCAGCTCGGACCTGCATGCGCACAAAAGTGTGAACCATTTATAAAATGTAATAAATTTATTGCAAACACTATCTCCACGAAATTAGAAGGAACATTGCTACTACCGCTAAGTATACCACACTGCATGTACATTACAGCTACAGCTACAGCTTCTACTAATATTAACAATAGTAGAGAAAATTAGCCTCTGTAAATGAAAAACTGGCAAATAAATCCGAACTTATATTCTTCTCTGAACATTAAAATGTTTATAAAAAAATTTCAATCACTTTAAATTCATATGCATGGAAAATTCCGACGCTAATGTGGCCCTAAGGCATCAACTGTCTAATTGCAGAACTTATCAACTGTTGTCCATCGCCAGATATCATTGTAGCTATTTGAGGCAATTAGACAATAATGTCTGGTCGTGAGGACTGCAGTAATATGTACCCTGACACCAGGCAATCCATGTTTCTGGGTTCTAAGTTCATCAGCAGTATCTGTCCTATGCAGAACTTTAAGAGCAAAGTCCTGGTGAGTGATTTATTAGCTTAAGATATAGAGACGCGCTATCTAGCGAGCAGTGCACGTGACAGTCTGGATTTCTGGTATATCTACGGAAGCATGATTATAGTCGACTCTGCCTTCTATTCCTCTTCCTTCTTCTACTCCTTCTCAGGTGGTTCCAGGTGATGCCGATAGGTCCTTGATTGACGTAAATAAATAAGGTAGTTAGTCTGAATCTGATTCAGAGTCTGGCGGATTCTTGCTTTGTGCAGTCGAAAGAAGCTGTTGGAACACTCAGCGAGAAAGACCGCGTCGACGGAGGTAAGATTTTACGCTACATTCATACTAGAAGTAACCTAATGTAACCGAATGTAACTTAATGGAACGTAAAGTAATCGACGACCTCTATATGTTGCAGGTAATGTGTGAAACTAGGGATTTTGTAAAATTATTACTTTAGTCTATCTTGACCCTGCCCTAACCTTGACCCTGCCCTAACCCTACACTAACCTTGACCCTGACTCTGACCCTAACTCTAATCCTAACCCTAAATGGGTGATTTTACAAATTGCCTAAAATCTAAGAAATCAGGCATTTTGCAAAATCCCTGTTTCACGCATTGTCTGTAACATATATAGCGTCTGATCTGAAAACTTCGCGTTCGTGTTTTTGTGATTGGTCCAACATGAAGCGCATTGCATATTTCAGTTCGATTCCACTACTTGAACAAATGCTTCAATTGCAAAAAATAAATTAAAAATCATATGCATAAATATTTACGCAAATGACTAAAACAGAATTAACTAATGAAGCCTATAATTGCTATTACCATTGTGCAAAACATCTGGTTAGATGAAGAAACATCAACTCGTATAGGCCTAGTACTATTTATCAGTGGAAGTATATTAGCAGCAGATGTTGTGGTATTGGTTGTAGTGGTATTAGTCAGCTTAGTTTTGACTGTTAATTAAAACAACAGTATTCGGAGATATATACTTAGTATACAGACAGTGTTCATACATAGGCTGATAATCGGTTTCAAAAATGCAACAGTGATAATGGTAGCAATAATAAACAGCAAAAACATAACGAAATTTAGATCTTAACGTAGCATGCATGTCACGCATGCTAGTATTGCTAGATGATGTTGAAGAGCACCTGTCCGGTGCAGTGGCGGCTCTACACGGAAGCAGAAGTAGCCAGTACCTCACCAATTGTGTTTGTGGCCCCCAGTGGCCCCTCCAACTTTGATTAAAGCAGACATCCAAATGGCCCTTTTGTCGGGTTTCCCGGTCCTTCCGTACACGGATCACCTTGTTGAAAAAATTTCAGATCCGCCACTGGTCTGTGACGAGGATGATGAAACACTTACCATTCCACAGAGCGTAAACTTTGAGAAGTCACCGAATACGGCTCAAAAGCAGCATCGCTTCCGTATAAATTCACAAGAAACCATCAACAAAGACAACACAGCCGAGTCAGCATGTAGTCTTTGTAGAAAGAAAGTGGGACGTATATATAAAGCCAAAGAACCCATACAATTAAAATCATATATTTATCTATATATAGATATGTCCTGCACAGATTGAATGCATATATTAGGTATTATTATATATGCTGTGACATTCATGATGCACGTTATTATAGGATATTCAAGTCGCATGAGTTGACTTTCAAGAGATCAACTGGAGATCGACCCCCGCCCTTCAATGAGACCACCCTTGCCCGTTTAAACCTTGGTGCACAGGTTAAACGCCTGAAGGGTTTGTCAATTTATACGTAGGTGGCCGCAACGCCACCCAAGTGCATGACGATATCTCTGCCGTCACATCCTCCCCTTACGTGACGCTTTTGAGGAGACATGGCCTCAGATCGGGTGTCATTGAGGAGTATTGTGTGACGATTTCATTGGCCGTAGCAAAGGGAGGACAAGAGTGCCGTTGGACCAGGCCGGAAACCCTACTGGGCCTTAACTGTTTTGCATGTGAGGGAGACTAGAGGAAGAGGAGGAAGGGAAGGAGTGGGAGGAGGAGAAGAAGAAGGAGAAGAGGAGGAAGAAGAAGTTAAAGAAGAAAAGAGGAGG
>OY365811.1:6389997-6421068 GCA_959347315.1 Bimastos eiseni
GAGAAGAGGAAGAGGAGAAGAGGAAGAGGAAGAGGAGAAGAGGAAGAGGAGAAGAGGAAGAGGGAGAAGAGGAAGAGGAGAAGAGGAAGAGGAGAAGAGGAAGAGGAGAAGAGGAAGAGGAGAAGAGGAAGAGGAGAAGAGGAAGAGGAGAAGAGGAAGAGGGAGAAGAGGAAGAGGAGAAGAGGAAGAGGAGAAGAGGAAGAGGAGAAGAGGAAGAGGGAGAAGAGGAAGAGGAGAAGAGGAAGAGGAGAAGAGGAAGAGGAGAAGAGGAGAAGAGGAAGAGGAGTAGAGGAAGAGGAGAAGAGGAAGAGGAGAAGAGGAAGAGGAGAAGAGGAAGAGGAGAAGAGGAAGAGGAGAAGAGGAAGAGGAGAAGAGGAAGAGGAGAAGAGGAAGAGGAGAAGAGGAAGAGGAAGAGGAGAAGAGGAAGAGGAGAAGAGGAAGAGGAGAAGAGGAAGAGGAGAAGAGGAAGAGGAGAAGAGGAAGAGGAGAAGAGGAAGAGGAGAAGAGGAAGAGGAGAAGAGGAAGAGGAGAAGAGGAAGAGGAGAAGAGGAAGAGGAGAAGAGGAAGAGGGAGAAGAGGAAGAGGAGAAGAGGAAGAGGAGAAGAGGAAGAGGGAGAAGAGGAAGAGGAGAGAGAGGAAGAGGAAGAGGAGAAGAGGAAGAGGAGAAGAGGAAGAGGAGAAGAGGAAGAGGGAGAAGAGGAAGAGGAGAAGAGGAAGAGGAAGAGGAGAAGAGGAAGAGGAGAAGAGGAAGAGGAGAAGAGGAAGAGGAGAAGAGGAAGAGGAGAAGAGGAAGAGGAGAAGAGGAAGAGGAAGAGGGAGAAGAGGAAGAGGAGAAGAGGAAGAGGAAGAGGAGAAGAGGAAGAGGAGAAGAGGAAGAGGAGAAGAGGAAGAGGAGAAGAGGAAGAGGGAGAAGAGGAAGAGGAGAAGAGGAAGAGGAGAAGAGGAAGAGGAGAGAGAAGAGGAAGAGGAGAAGAGGAAGAGGAGAAGAGGAAGAGGGAGAAGAGGAAGAGGAGAAGAGGAAGAGGAGAAGAGGAAGAGGAGAAGAGGAAGAGGAGAAGAGGAAGAGGAGAAGAGGAAGAGGGAGAAGAGGAAGAGGAGAAGAGGAAGAGGAAGAGGAGAAGAGGAAGAGGAGAAGAGGAAGAGGAGAAGAGGAAGAGGAGAAGAGGAAGAGGAAGAGGAGAAGAGGAAGAGGAGAAGAGGAAGAGGAGAAGAGGAAGAGGAGAAGAGGAGAAGAGGAGAGAGAGAGAAGAGGGAAGAGGAAGAGGAGAAGAGGAAGAGGAGAGGAAGAGGAGAGGAGAAGAGGAGAGAGGAAGAGGAGAAGAGGAGAGAGGAAGAGGAGAAGAGGAAGAGGAGAAGAGAAGAGGAAGAGGAGAAGAGGAAGAGGAGAAGGAGAGGAGAAGAGGAAGAGAGAGAAGAGGAAGAGGAGAAGAGGAAGAGGAGAAGAGGAAGAGGAGAAGAGGAAGAGGAAGAGGAGGAAGAGGAAGAGGAGAAGAGGAAGAGGAGAAGAGGAAGAGGAGAAGAGGAGAAGAGGAGAGGAGAAGAGGAAGAGGAAGAGGAAGAGGAGAAGAGAGAAGAGGAGAAGAGGAAGAGGAGAAGAGGAAGAGGAGAAGAGGAAGAGGAGAGGAAGAGGAAGAGGAGAGAGGAAGAGGGAAGAGGAAGAGGAGAAGAGGAAGAGGAGAAGAGGAGGAAGAGGAAGAGGAGAAGAGGAAGAGAGAAGAAGAGGAGAAGAGGAAGAGGAGAAGAGGAAGAGGAGAAGAGGAAGAGGAGAAGAGGAAGAGGAGAAGAGGAAGAGGAGAAGAGGAAGAGGAGGAAGAGGAGAGAGAGGAGAGAGAAGAGGAAGAGGAGAAGAGGAGAAGAGGAAGAGGAGAAGAGGAAGAGGAGAAGAGGAAGAGGGAAGAGGAAGAGGAGAGAGGAAGAGGAAGAGGAGAAGAGGAAGAGGAGAGAGGAAGAGGAGAAGAGGAGAGGAGAAGAGGAAGAGGAGAAGAGGAAGAGGACGGTGAAGAGTAGGAGAAGAGAGAATAATCTTGAATTTTCGGTCGATTTTAAATCTACACTTGTCACAAAGAAATGAACGAGGCATCCGATCTGGACAAACTTTTCTGTTCTGTTTGTCGCGGCGAGAGTTATACATCTGGGAAATGTTGAGACTACATTCTATAGGTCATTCAGGGTCATTTCGAGCTCGGAGAAATTTTTAACCGAATGCAGCTAAAGTGATATCTGTTAATTTTTTGCTATCTTTTATGCTCTTTTATTCCTCGCCAAGTTATATTGGCGCAACATAAATTTGAAGATCACTATTATGATTACTCTCACATTAACTAAGTTTTGTTTCGCTCACTTTCTCTTCTTGAAGTGAACTTGCTATGGCGTTAAATTTATGTGATCTCATTGGCTGTAGAAATTCATTCATACAATTTCTTCAGTTTGAAGTTCGAATTTCTTCCGAAGATGGACCTTCTAAGCAACGTTGATGCTTCGAAATGGAAGAGCGGACAAGCGAGTGAAGTGGAAGGTATATTCAAACATAAAAAGATTAGGAATGCCTAGACCGCTATAATAGGCTTACGAAATGTTTCAACTGGTCTAACCATGCCCTTTGGTTTACACCTTTAGATCTTCAATCAATCAGTCAAAAATACTTTATATAGCGCCCCTACGTGATATCGACTCAGAGGCGCTACCGGCCTAACCCTCGGCTGAAAGGGAAAGTTTTATCATGAAAACAGTAAAATCCATCCGAAACAGCCGAGTCAAAACCGGTATGTCCACACGCCGAAACGCCACCCTATACCAGATCTTATCTGAGATTATAAGATCTAAACCGATCTTATCTGACCTATCATCTAGCTTAATCGATTAATCTCTTGATTGAATGACTGGTTGAACAATCAACTGATTCGGAAACTGAGCGACTAAGCAATCAGTCAACTATTTAATCACCCAATTATAATCAAAGTGAATGAGTGATTAAATAATTGATATACTGAGTAATCAATTTACTTGTTATATTAAAAGCCACCGGGTCTGCCGAGAGGGGCCAATAGCCCTGCGAGTTTTAGGGGCCGGAACTGGCCCGCAATAAACTTATGGAAAATATTACAGTCAGTTAAACACAACAGTTAATCTTCAAGCTTCTGAAAACTACCTTAATAATAGGCCTATATATTTATATTATAGGCCTATTGCTGTATAAAATGAGCTCAAATCCGTCTATTAAAGAGGCCCATGCAGGCTTTGCCTATTATAATTTCTGTTGGCTGTCCTGCATGCATATAGCGGGTCATTTGCTATCATTTCAGGTCTCGTGGAGTACACCATTCTGAAGAGCAAGCTGTCGCAGCCTGGAAGATTTGAGTTCGCGCTCAAGGAGAACCGAGATGATGGACCTCTCGTCGCTGCGATCCTCGAAGGGGCGCAAGGGAAGCGCAACCCGCTCCAGTCCGCTCGAAACGTCGAAATGAAACTAGTGAACGGTGTGATCGTAGCGATCAACCTAGACGGCGATTGCATTACAAAGGTGTAGGTGCATGGAGGATAGCTTTCATCAGACCCTTGAACCAATTCCTTCCTATTCCAGCTTCAGCTATCTGTTGAACTATGGTTCCAACGAACCCTGCCTGTGGAAGTGTGGATTGTCTATAGCCGACACATTATAATTTCGATATGATTTTATACAAATAATTTTTGTGTGCCTCGTGTGTTAATAATTATTATATAATATAAATTGTGTATATTTATATTTTATTATACAATTCCTTAACTAATGCGCGACAGAGGCGTCCAGATAGGAATCTTACGGGGCCCGGTGACAGATTCCTCCAATTTCAGTTAGGGGTATATTTTTAGTCTTAGGTTGGGATATCCTGCCTTCCTGGTACTTACTTCCAAGGGGTTTGCCTCCATCACTCATGAGGGATTGACGCCCCTAATGCACAGCGCCAATTTCTTTTACTTTTTGGGATAAATACGGCGCTATATTAGTTGTATTATTTTTTGTGATAATTTGCTAGGGCCTATTATTATTATTATTATTGTTATTATTGTTTTTATCATTATTATTATTTTGCCACTATGATTGTTTTTATTAGTATTATTGAATATTATTAGGCTCACTGTATGCATATGTAGGTTTAGAGGTGTGTTACAGCTTCTCGTTTTATGACTAACCCACTAAACCCGGTATTCATCATGGTTCAGTCTCTCTCTCGGATGCATGTCATGTAGATTTTTAGATGCCACCCATTCGCATATTATGATGACGCAAAATGTCGTCACGGTGTCATCAGCTCTAGAAAAAACCTCAAGTTTATACCTTCGAAGGTTGACTCTGACATGGGTGTTCTTCAATCTATCAAAATAAATTTCATTCCTAACTTAACTGCTTTCAAATATTCAATGCCTTGTACACATCTTCTGCGAAGTTTTAGTAAATTGTTCGCTTTTCTAGCTCTGGTTTGCCATGCCAGTGCTTAGGCAATCCTGGCTTTAATCGCATGTCGTCTGCCTAATCGTTAGCCTTCGCTCGCCTATATATATATATATATATATATATATATATATATATATATATATATATAGGCCTAGTCATCATTAGCCATTCGAATGCCGTAAGAATGCCTAATTGCTAGTTTTGTGTAAGTATTTGTTAGCCTATATGCGCTGTTTTTGTAACCTTTTTTAACCAGCTTTAATATAATCGCTAGCTTTTGTCCTGATTCCTATTAACTATCCTGTTCAAAGCAAGCCTTAGTTATCATGAACAGTAGCCGTGCGATTGAACGCCGTTGAAAGGCAAAGCAGGCGCATTGAATGCAGCGATGGAGCCGCCGGCCCATGTGGGTGGCTTTGGCGCGGATTCCATGAGGGGTACTAGGGTCTCTGACGCGTTAATAGTTATTTGACAAACGACAGTTAGACCGGTTAATAGACTATTTATCATGTCTAAAGGCGGCTCTTTTTGACGTATAGGGCTTATACAGAAGGAGCGATTGGAAGCGCAGAGTCCAAGTTTCGCCGTCAACATCTGAAGAAGTGTATACGATCCTACAGTGATCAGTCATTCATTAGGCACACTGCCTTCTCTTTATATATATATATATAATATATATATAATATATATATATCCCGCCTAACCTCAATTTGCCTACCTTGCCTTACCTAATATTACCTCAAATTACCTTTCCTTACGCTAATTTAAATTACCTTACCTCACCTAATTTTACCTTAAATCACCTTACCCTACTTTGAATGACCTAACCCTACCTAACCTTGAATTACCTTACTTTACCTCAAATTATCTTACCCAAACTTGCCTTTACTTACCATACCTTGCCTATCTTACCATACTAACTACGCCCTAGACTATACACCCGTTTACTCTCCTAGTAAAAGACGATAGAAATTTTATTTCCAGGATTCTTCATAAATTAAAATTTGTAGCGATGAATAAATAGTAGGCTTAATAAATAATAGGCTTAATAAATAGTAGGCTTAATAAATAGTAGGCTTAATTGTGCCTGTTTGCCGATCTGGTCGCGAACTTCGAACATTGATCGTTTGTAACTTACTGCGGTTTGTCAGTTTGTTTCTCATTAAACGAAGATATACCTGATCTCACATTACCTTAACTTACCATACCTCTCTTTACTTACCTTAACCTAATTAACGCTGATCACAGTATACGACCGCTCGAGTTTTACGCTGTCAGCAAAGCAGTCTACAGCAGTCAAGGTAGGAAGCGACTCACCATTGTTGACCCGATCATCGTCATTAGGAAAATCGAGCAGGGCTCCATAGATCGTTAGGGTACTGATCGTTTTCCCACAAGCAACAGGCGGCGCATCACCTTTGTAAACGAGAGTCAAAGAACTTCAAAGAGACGACCGCCGTGGCAGCGTATGAGCTGTCCAAGACCCGACTTCTTTCACGCCGCACCATCGTTCTCTCTCGGCCCAATATACCGCCGACGACGATGACTTTAATGGCCGTTAGTTTAGTTTGCATAAGAATGCCACGGAGGATATATATATATATATATATATATATATATATATACATATATATATATATACTCTAAAGACACTGTTGCTTTATTATACCACCCGAGAGTCTACGTTGATCTCATATATTATCTTGTTTAAGGATCGCTTGTATACAGTTACGGGTATGTTAGAGTCAATGAGGGGTTGGATGCCTTCTGCTTTTATACAGGCCCAAATATATATTTATATATATGCACATATATATATATAGTGCTTCTCCTTATACATAGAGTTGTGCATAAATGCTTATAATACAATATGTATATGCACACATACATTGCATAAAAGTACATTGATTACATGTACACAATAGCTTATTATATATTTATACGAGACTGTATACTGCAGTGAGCAGACGAGTATTTATAGAAATACATAGTGTCTTGTCATACTTTGTGTTCACGCCATTGGTTTGAAGTTTATATAATAATATATTCATAGCGCATGCGCACGTATATCCATATGAAAATAAACTTGTATATATATATAGATTTATACATGTGTGTGCACAAGTTTTTATAACGCACTCGTTTATATAACCAGGACCCCCAATCTACGCGATATGTAAATAAACGGTGTCTATAAATTATGTGAGGAAGCGTGTGTTGTCCATACATTTCTTTTACACCGCCTCATCGCACGAATGTATTATACAGGGTCCTATCAATTACACCGGTGAGCGTGAAAACGGCGAATTCGGCCTTATTATTTGTCGATGATGAGACTAGCATCGAGCCACCAGGTAACCAGACAGGTGGGCAGGCAACCAGGTAGGCCACCATCCGTCATAGGTATACCTGAGTAGCTCACCCGCTGGACCGCCCACCCGCCGACCCCGATGATTGCCGCGTCAAATGACAGAGGATTTTCAGTTAGCAATCATCGTCAGCCGACAAAGAAAGTCCTCCTCCACGTATGCTTCTTCTTCTTCTCCCTGTTACTATCTGTTCTCTTGCTTCTCCTTCTTCCATTCCCTCTCCTCCTACTTCTCCTCCTCATCAATTAATCCAGCTTCTAGTTAAATTAATGTCAGAAATGTATAGAAACTTCGGATTATCGAGCGGACACCCTTCCATCCCTCATTCTCTTGCTCTCTCTTGACCGCATTCGTTCATTCGCCTCCTTCTTTCTTCTCTTTTCTTCTGCTTTCTTCTCCACTTCCTTCTTTCCATTCTCTTTCTTTTTATTCCTCCTCCTCCTCCGCCTCTCCTTCTCTTCAACCTTTATCCATTTATTTCCTCTTTCTTCTCGTCTTATTTGCCTCTTCTTATCTACTTTCTTCTTTCTATTCTGTCTCTGTTTCTTCTTCTATCTCCTCTTCTCTTCTTCTCTTCGCCTTCTCCTTCTTCTCCTTCTTATTGCCCTCCTCCGCCTCTTCGTCCTCTCCTTCTCCATTTTCGTCATCATCGTCTCTTCTGGCCACCCCCGTAAACCTGCACACTCACCCCGATCGTCGCAGCACCCCTTCTCCAACCCCGACCGACATTCTCCGCCCCATTTACCCTTCCAAACGCACTCTACTAACGAATCACACATCGACGACCCCTTTGGCCACCCATCCGCACCCTCCCCAGAACCCCCGCTGCCACCATCCATTCTCCAGATTGTCTGTACCCCGTTACTTGCCCGTGGGCCTGTCATTAATTCTCTTGCAATCATACTGTCAGAGCAGTTGCAACACGATTCGGAAGCGTCGTTCTTCTGCTCAGCACCAAAGCTCTGCCGAAGACCATATCTGTTAAGCGATGCCACCGGATTACTAAACCACGAACGTCTCCTATCTGCTGACCGACGTTCTAATTGACCACGTAATTCGCGGACATCGTGAGGAGTATGCCTACGGATTAAAAGAAGGAATGCTGACGATGCCAGAAGATTATTTGTTCTTTTAATAGTTGCTACGTTGGTTTCGATGTTCGACTAATTTTCGTCTGACGTGATTGGTATATTATACCTGACATGATTGGTTTATACCTGACTTGATTGGTTAACACCTGACATGATTGGCTGATATCTGACATGATTCGTTGAAGCCTGATTGATTCGATTTACATCTGACTCGATTGTACAGCATCTGCCGAGAGGTGAGTGTAAGCCCAGGATTACCATTTCATTTCATTCCTTACCTTTTGATTGCGCTTCAGTTAACTATATTTTAATTTTGTATGTACTCAATTAATTAACCGTAGACCGTATATGGCGTCAATGCACTAGTTATGAATCAATGGCACTCCACGACTCGCTCACTCATTCATTCGAGAATTTATATAGCGCTCTTTTAAGGTAACTACTCAGAGCGCTGTCAACTCCATCCCAGACAAAGAGGTAAGTTTACAAAATGGCCATTTACAATGACACTATACGATTTTATGGAACAGGCGCAACTCCAGAGAGAGGCCATTTCAAAGCCTAGGGCCTACCACTGAGGATATGCAGTGTTGCATAGCTGCTGCGACAAGAACCCCTCTCAGAGCGAATGGATCGATTACACCGGGCCCTCAGTAACAGCTGACAAAATTCTATTACGTAGACATGGTGCAAGGTCAAGTTGACATGGCCAGACCATAGAGACAACTCCGAACTCAATTCGCTGTCGAACAGGAAGCCAATGCAGAATTTTCACCATGTATATCCTGTGACATGAACATATTTTGGTATTTGGCCAAACAGGCGGGCTGCAGCTCTAAGTGCGCGATCAAGACAAGACAATGCAGCAGCAGAGTAGGCAGCAGAGTAGGCCGACGAGAATAGAGAGCTAAACAGTAATCAAGCCTTGCTGCAATGAAGGCATGGACCAGAGTTTTTGCAGCACTGGCTGCTAGCGAACGCGCCACAGTACAAAGCTGACGAAATTGGTTGTAACAATCACGACTAAGGCGGTGCAGATGTAATTCAAAGGTAAGGTCCTTGCCCTACAGAATACCAAGGTCACGGATTATCACCTGAAACATAGTAGGTAGGGAAACCTACAACTATTTCATCCAAGTTAAGCTTGTTAAGTTGCTGCCTTTAAGTGCCCAGCCACGTAAATTTAGTCTTTGTCGGAATTTAGGCGTAACAGATTCATAATACGATCAATTCCACAAATCTTTCAATGACAAGTAATTGTAAACGACTAAAATAAGTCCGGTGATGACTATCACGAAGATATAACAGAAGAGGATGAAGCTCTCTGTCAGTTCGTCAATATAATAGAATGAGATGTCTCTCTGTCTCTGTCTCTGACTGTCTGTCTGACTGTCTGACTGTTTACCTGTCTCTGTCTCTCTATCCAAGCAAACTACACATCAGATCCGTCTCAAAAGACTTTATATATTCCACGTGGTTCTATAGGTCGACAACAGGTTGTCTCCTATGAGCTTATTTCCGTGGATCTCCATTGCTAATACATATAGATATTTTAAGTGTAGGTCGTATTCTTAACGGCCTGTCTTGCAAATCTATTCAGATGGAAATAAGTCTTCTGACGACGAAGAATGCGTCGCTTATCACCAATTACGAAACTGATCAACAACAGTTTCTGGAAGCCAGATATTGCTCCAAGGCTTCATCGCTTTAAACAGGTACGTTCAGTATTATTACTTTCCTTATTGAAATCACTGGTGATTGACTGACTAGCTGGCTGGCTGGCTGACTGACTGACTGACTGACTGACTGACTTACTTACTGACTGACTGACTGACTGACTGGTTGCTGGTTGCCTGCCTGCCTGACTGACTGACTTACTGATTTACTGACTGACTGATTTACTGACTGGTTGGCTTGCTGGTTGACTGACTGACTGACTTACCGACTGACTGACTGACTTACCGACTGACTGACTGACTGACTGACCGACTTACTGACTTACTGACTATTGAACTATTATCAACTCAGTGTGCAGAGCTAGAATCCCTGTGTGAAATCGACAGTTCACTATTGAGCATAGCAACTCAATATAATAATACGAAGCTATTTGGTTGTCAAACGTTGATTGCAACAATCCACACAAGCCTACAACTGTTGTGCGGTTGCCATGCGATGAGTGTGGCTCTGTTGCTCTGTTGTGCCTTTAGCGACTGTTGTCGCTTCAGGCACAACGGTTGCATTGCTGTCGACATCAGTTCGGTGGGTCTGAATGGACGATCACACCCTACAGAAACCAAACTCGTTTACCTTTGATGAAATATTAAGTTACGTCATCCTATGCTATGCATTGTTAGTTATATGACGTTTCTGATATTTACGTTATGACGTCATGCGATGTTATTTATGAGGTAAATGATTTATTGCGATTAGATGTGATGTTATGTGATGTTTTATAATGTGTATGCAAAGTAACCCAACGGTGTCTATTGAGTTCTTAATTGGATTATTTAGGATGGCTAAATATTTGGCTGAACTTAATAGTAATAGTAGCAGCAGCTAGTATGGGAAGTCGTCGTCGTAGTATTAGTAGGTCTAGTATAAGTTGTATTAGGAGTGGTAATAGTAATAACAATACTACTACTAATAATAATAATGATGATGTTGATGATGATAACGTAAGTGATAACGAGTATAATAGTGATAATAATAGCACAGGTGGTCTAAATAATGACCAACTCAAGACACTTGATGATGATGATGATGATGATGATGATGATGATGATGATGATGATGATGACGATGACGATGACGATGACGATGACGATGATGACGACGACGATGATGATGATGATGGTGATGAAATACAATCGATCAATTGATGACGCGACAACTGGAGATCAATTCCACGAACGACCAACATAATTATAATCCGGAAACGACGGACATCCGTCTCAATTACTCACTGTATTGCGTTTAATTCTCTAATTTAAGATCGGTCACTTAATCTCTTCGACTGGAGGAGCTTCGCTCTCGGTTTTCCTTCGAGTGATGTCCAATGGATTATGAAATGGCGCTATATAAAACCAATCGTAACCTGATTCTCTAATTGGCTGACCAATTTGATTTCGATCATTGGCTTCTCCAACGAATAACGGGTCTCGATTTCTTCTGCCGCGCCAGCGACTGATTCCGCTTGACCATGATGATTAGGGCACCACAGAAGTGATCAGATTGGATGGGGATATTAAATATGGTTGGATTGGTTGATTCTTTATAAGACTGGATTAGATATAAATTCGGATATTAGATTTAGATAAAATATCAGATTGGATTGAATTATGTTTGTCCATAGATGATCTATGGTTGGATGGTCACTGCAGCCTATTATATATATATATATATATATGACATGTTTACATGTAATATACTGTAATGTAAGGCTCCATACTAGAGCCATTACTGCTTTTGTTATAGGCCTATGTTAACGGCATCCAGTCTGCCTCACCTCTTTTGGAATTCATTATGTTCGCTGATGAAACTATCGCGTTTCTGTATGGCAATAGGCTGCCATCCAATTTACTGCAATGTAATCTGAACAAGTACCTATCAAGCTAATTAACTTGCTTGCAGATCCTACAAAAAAGAATTATGCGCGTGATATGTAATGTGCCCTATAGGACTCATACTACCAATCTATTTAGAACAACAGGAATTTTACCTTTCGAATGTATTAACAAGCTCCAGGTTGAGAAATTCATGTACAAGTTCCACCACTGTCTATTACATAGCAGATTCCGGCCTTGGTCTTAAAAAACTCTAGCTACGTAACTATTTAACGCGCTCCTAAGACAACAATCATCAGCTCTGTGTTCGTACTGTATACCCTCAGACAGCATAAAAATATATGGCCCTAGCTACTGGAATTCATTGCCAAAAGAATTGATATACTCCCCATCTTTGCAATTGGTTAAGCGCAAGTCAAAACACTTCCTGCTGAATGTATGAACTGTTTTGCCTGTTTCTATTGTCATTGTCGGTTTTCACATGCATTACTGACTTTATTAGTGCACAGCAAGATTAAGGATATTATGACTGCATAATATAATCTTCTAGTGGCACGGTGGCTGATCGGTTAGAGTGGTCGGCGCGTAACACTCAATGTGCGCTGAGTGTGCGGGTTCGACCCTCGTCCGAGGCGTCAATCACTGTGTAGGGACTTTGAGCAAGTTCTTCGCGCACATTTGCTATGCAGTACAACTGCAATTGCGTCGTCGAGGCGTGTATATGCACTTCTAAGCAAAAGATGTTGGAATAAGGGCGATATCAAATTTAAAGAATCTCAACAACAAAAAATATTATTATCTTGCAATTGCACAATAGTGTGAATCGAATAAAAGTAGAATTAAATTCAATGAGTTATAATTTTTGAAAATTGGTTGTTCTACGGTGATGCAGTGTAATTGAACAAGTGTTTAAAAACAATTTAATTAATTGGTAAATATTGTTGTAATCGCTCCATTGAGATTAATCTGGTGCAATGAGGCACTCCCTTCTAGCGGAACGTTTCTTCCATTGAGGCCTACCTTTTGTTTACCTTCTGTTTACCTTTTGTTTACCTTCTGTTTACTGCTATTATACATGTGTTAATAATAGTTTATATAATAACTAGTAAGATTTCATGTTTCTTCTGCTTCCGAATGTAAACTGATTTGGAGAACAATGAAGAATTTTGTTGACTTTTTTACCTTGATGTATATACAGATATGTATAATTATCACATATGACACATGTGTGGGCGTATGTACATGTATTATATAATTATAATGTTATGGAATGCAATGTATTAAGTTAATAACAGATCTGCTGTCATATTTTGTTGGGGCATACGTTGCCTCCGATGTACCCCAGCCTTTTTTCAGAGATCCTTGCTGAGCCTGTAACATTGTGGACCTACTCCTGTATTACTTGGCTGCAGTGTTGCTCATTCAAGAACAGATCGGTTCAGAGGATTTATATGAGTCAGCCCGCGTCGGTATGAGCAAATCATGGTCGAGATTATAGCATTGGATGAAAGGTCACGCCCTATGACCCGTATCTGATGCAACTGATTCAAATTACCCTGTTTGACATACAAAGACATTAGCACCGCCACAACTTCTTAAAGCCCGTCACTACTAATGTTGTATCTCCTTACGTCTCTCCTCGTTGCTTGCGATCATCGAGTGCGGGTCCTTTTGCTGAGCCACGATGCAGAACATTGTGGGTTCTCGTGCATTCCAAGATTTGCCCCAACCCTCACGACCCATCCCCTACCCGGAGTAATCGAATGATCGCCATTCACTCTCCGTAGTTCAAATGCACTGCCTTCCTTCGGAAAATCGGCTTTATACTACTCACAATTCGTTCCCTATGGCATCATCACCGAGAGTTTCTATGTGAAGATAATTATAAAGGCCTCATTTGCTGTTTCAGTTAAACAACACTGTGATATCATAGATCAGTAGCGTCGTCCTCCTGCTTTATCCAGGCTTGGGACTTGCGTTGCCCAGAGTGCAAGCAGTGTGGCTCTGTGTAGATACTGAATAGGGCAGATTATAAATGTTCAATTACATAACATTATTTCTTCTTGTCTTAAAAGCACTTGGTTTTCTTCTAACTGCATCTTCTCCTGGCGAGGTTCGCCTTTCGGTATGATAAAGCAGTTAAATCAGTCTTAAACAGTTCTCACCGTTCGTTTGGTGTAATACAACTCGTTGCCTCCTTAAGTTATTGGACGGTGAACTGTTTCAATGACTGGCCACATCACCTCGCGTTACACAACCCGTGCCATCAGATTATATGAATGTCGACGTGCCAGATTATATATTATATAATCTGATGGCACGGGTTGTGTAAATCGAGGTGCTATGGCCAGTCAATGATTATATATACATATATTTATATATATATACGTGTATATTTTTACGACACAAATTCTCCACACAAGGTGCACTTATGACGGGTGCCAGACTGGTTGGAGTTTCCCAGCAGAAGCGTTCACCGAACGCGTCCTCTGGACGTGAAGATCGGAGTAAACTTAAACTCGCCGTCCATCGGATGGGACGGACGTCATCAGGACCATCGGTGAGGGTCCAGCCACTCCGCAGGCCACTATTTCCCTCGACAACGATGTTTGTGGGGGGTATCCAGGCGGCGGAGCCTATCAGTGACGAATCAGTCAACAACGATGAGGCCAAGTAAACGACAGCGTTAGGCAGAGTGTTTGCCGACTAAACGGTCGAAAGAGGTCGCCGGCGTGCGGTCGCTTTCACGGTGGACATCGCCTCGCAAGGATTCATCGGTACTGACAGAGCGGACGGTGTTGTTACGGGTTGATTAGTGCGAAAATGGTTCCCACGTCGCCATCTTTATTTTTGAAGTATGCTTCTGTTCTGCGACTGAAATTGATGGAGAAAGAGTGTTTTAGTAAATGAAAAGCAGAAGGCTAAATAATCTGTTGGTCTAGGTTATTCTTGGTGCAGTCGTAATTAGAACGAAGGATGATTGTGATGGAGAACGCCAGCAAGCAGCATAGACGTCTTAGTTAGACAGTGAGCAATAGACAATAGTTTGAGTTAAATAACACTGTGATATCAAGGATCATTAGCGTCGCACTCCTCCTTATCCAGGCTATGGACTGGCACTGTCAGAATGTGAACAATGTTAGTTAACGATATCGTAGGAACATAGTTGTTTATATTTAGAGGCAAATGGCGTCGTCCTAGTCACGTGAGCCAATCACAGTCGTCCGGAACAGTTTTCGCCTGAGTCTAATACCGTGAGTGATACTGATGGGTCAGAGTCAACGGATGGGCCGTAGCTCCCCGTGTAGCTCACGGTCACTCGCTCGTTCTTCCTCGTCGTCGTTGTCTCTTCTATTTCTTCGTCAGCTTCGCCGTCTTTTATCAGTTTGTCAACAAGGATTTAACGTTTGCTGACAATAAAGCTGATCGTCGCTTCTTATCCTAGCCGCTACACAAACTTTTATATATCCCTCTATCTCGCTGTTTGCGTATATGTTTATTTGTCTGTCTGCCTGTCTGTCTATATATCTCCCTATACGCTTTCTCTGCTGAGGCTGATCACTTCTAAGACTAATCGTTGGTTTAGTGGCACAGTCTGATCGTCCGTCCGTCCGTCTCTCTCTCTCTCTCTCTCTTGATCTGTGCGTTTATGTGTCTTCCTTCTTGTTGTATCTTTTAATTCGTCTTCTGGTGATTCACGAAGCCCGGTCAAGTAATTATAAGACGTCTTTGTACGGAAATGTGAGACGCATCGGATCGGACTGGAAAGAGCGCGTTGGCATCGGATGTAATCGTCTGTCGAAAAGGTGACGTGTCTGTTCGCTCATTCAGTTTCTGTTATGAACGCTATATAAATCGATTCGTTCATTGGTTGATTTTGGATGCTAGAGGTAATATAGATTGACGGTTCTTTGCTTGATGCTCCTCTTAAAAGCTGATTGAGGGTCTCGTCAGGCATTTGCCCAGTCGTGTGGAAAGCTTGATATATGGAGGTTTTCGCTGGGACCTTAAAGGTTCAAGTGCTTGGCGGCGGACTTTGCCATTAATTTCAGTTCGAATCGTTGTTGACTCTCAATCTGAACAACGTACCTTCTGGATGCCCTTTTCGCTGAAACACGATTATTCAGTCATTCATCCAGTAATTCATTACAAAGATTTATGTAGCGCCCCTACCAGATTGCTATATACTCAGGAGTTCTCCCGACCCCAGCACGATTGAATAGGACAGTTTCAATACAGACAGAGTGCCCGCCATAAACGTAACGCGGATGTTTCAGGTTTCTATTACAAAGCCACTGAATAGATATATCTTGTCCTCCACCTTCCAATCTTCTCATTCCAGAGGGAATCCGCATTGACAGTTCAGCTGTCTCCTCCTCTTCCCGATCCCAAGGTAACCGGACTTGGGTTCCACTTGGTATCTCAAAATAATCTCTTTTAAATGACGTGATAATAAGTTGATTTAGGCTGTAATTGCGTTCAGGTTTCAAGCAGCGCTGTTCAGATTCTGAAATTGCGAATAGTGTTCGAATTCCTCTGCGCAGGAGTAAACCTTAAGCAGGTCTTTCACATATTACTGCTTTGATACTATAGAAGTTATAGAGCGTTGGGGAGGAGGGCTGGGTAATAGCTTGTCACATTTGTTCATAATGTGCTTGAAATCATACTAAAGTCTGTCAGAAATTAAACGATAATTATTATTATTTTTATTATTATTATTATTATTATTATTATTATTATTATTATATCATTTAATAGTGGCTTTTAATGAGTACTTACCAATTACTGGTTGCAGCTAACCTTATACGCCTGATTGATGATATCGCGTTTATATATATATATATATATATATATATATATATATATATATATATATATATATATATATATATATATATATAGTACTATTGGCCTATTGTTGCTCCGAACGCTGCACACGTGACTATCGAAATGATATTAGAAGTGCGTTTTAAGACGGTTTTGAAATGTCTCAAGGATTACCGACAGTCACGATACATAATTTCAACAGCTTATAAACGAATTAGACGTGGCTTACTTATTGTCAGATCCTTGTATAAACGAGTTAAACGTTGACAGATTTTCATTTGAGGGAACACACATTGTTTCTGCGTCTGTTTTGGTGTCATGAAATCTAAATAAAAAAACTTCCAGTTAACTCAGTTGTTCAAGTTAATTGAATAATTTTGGAATTATTCGATTCATCAGCGCATTTGAACATTTAAAATAAATAATACGAATTTGTTAAAGATTAATGCGATTTAGCTTATGCTTGTCGCATTATTGTGATTGCAAATTGCAATTTAATTCGCTGTATAAATTTTCAACTTTTTTAAATTGCTGTACACAAACCCTACACTAGGACGTTGCTTAATTTCCGCGTTGATATTAGTTGCACTTACTCGTATGAAATTATTATTGATGACATTTTCTGGCCCTTCGACATGGAACAGTCTTCCAGACAATGTTACAAATCTACCAACCCTTAGACTGTTTAAGGAAGAACTCAAGCAGTACCTCATCTCTGTGAATTAATACCTTAACTGTCAGCTGTGCTTAGCTCGTTTCAGTTGTTTTTTAAATCAATCAATTTATCAGTCATTTATTGCAACATCAATCATGCACTCATACAGCATATTCGTGTGTAGGCTACAATGTATCTTATACATATATACACCATGGTTCAGATTTACACCTTTTGTACTGCCTACTTTTATCCAGAACCTTGGGGCCTCGTCGAATTCATATGACCCTTTTCGTTCGACCTATTGACCTCTTGAGCTTTGCATTGTTCACTGAATATTTGCTAACTTTGTCCTGATTGTTATTATTTTGATATCATGATAATGATGCTTGCTCTCGCTGTCCAAAATAACCTAATCATCATAGTCACTCCAAATCTAAAGCAATAAAACCACGATGAAAGTATCAAGAAACAGAATTGTCTTCGAGAGCTTGTTGAAGGGAGACAAAGCGAGGCCTCGTGTTGTAGGTTGTTAGGCAACTTCTCGTTGTTGTAGGTGGCTGTTGTTCGTTGTCAAAGGAATGATGGCTGTTACAAGGACACCCCAGTTGCTGCTGACGACCCTCTACCTGCTTCTCATCCTCATCAGCTCAAGTCATCAGTGCGGACCAGGTCGCAACTACGGAACTCGCAAGGCACGAAAGATGACGCCTCTCGTATTCAAGCAGCACGTGCCTAACGTATCGGAGAATACGTTGGGGGCAAGTGGACCTAGCGAGGGGAGAATCACCAGACAGGACCCTAGGTAGGTGGAACAGATGTGTATTTATTGTATGCGCCGATGGACTGGTGGGTGTAAGGTATACGAAAAGAAGCGTCTAGGTAAGACGAAGGTAAGCAGAGAGAAGGTCCGGAACTGTTCGTCTCTTGAGACTTGAGAGGAAGCCAGCCGAAGGTATGAGGTGTTAATTATTTGCGAGGCGCCCTTGTAGCAGTATGGCAGCGTAACGGCGCCACATAAATTGTTGTTGCTGTTACTACTACCATTATTAATAACTTCATTTTCTTGGCCTCGGCATACGTGTACGGG
This sequence comes from Bimastos eiseni, assembly GCA_959347315.1. NCBI lineage: Eukaryota > Metazoa > Annelida > Clitellata > Crassiclitellata > Lumbricidae > Bimastos > Bimastos eiseni. Next base: position 6,408,025 of record OY365811.1, read on the forward strand.
TGTCTACTGTTTATTTATCTCGCCCTGTCGCTGTAAGCCAAGACAACATTCATAACGATTGTGCCTGTAAAGTTTCATTTTTAATTGCTATTGTAATTAGTAACCTTGATCGAACGCACGCTACTTACATGCAGAAGGCATCAACCGATTCCGCTCCAAAACTAATTAACTTCATATCCACAATAAATCAGTCCACAAAGACAGATGGTTGGTTGATAAATAAGTTGGAAAAGGTCTTAAGTTGAATCCGAAAAGACATCTTAAAATTTGACTTTATTTGTGAATCGAAGACTCTCCTTAGCTACAACATCATGATCAAGTGAGATACCGCTGAGATAAATTCCGTTACTGCGTGTACTCTGTCAGTGCCAGTCCCAAGTCCGAATAAAGGAGGAGGGTGACGCTAATGCTCTTTGTTATCCTGTAACTATTACTAACGCTCAGATGTATAAAAGCTTTAATCTGAATCGATCTTTTCGTCTCAGTGATAGTTGCAATCAAAACCTGCAAAATTAGTGGCATTTGTAAAAACAATTAGTAAGTTTGCTGTTTCGACTGTTGTCAAGTGATGTGGTTTGTTAAGGTTCAAAGACTTGGCCGTTAATAACAATCCGAACATTGTCTTCAAAGACGAAGAAGGAACTGGCGCTGATCGAATAATGTCACAGGTAAGACAATTGCTGGACTCAGAGTGAGACAAGGGGTTCGAATGCAGGTAAGGTGTACCCTATATGCATTGGCTTGTGCTAGATTCGAATCTGCTAATTCAGAGGTAAGGCAAGGGCTATAGACTACAAGTAAGGAAAGGCGAAGCGCTAATTGCCAGTTGGTTCACAGGTAGGCCTAAGTTAGTAAGTTTACAAACAGATGTGGGTGAGCAACTCGTCCAGAAGCACCTTATATGCAGTGACGTGAGTTACATTCGAACCTGCTAAAACCTCCTTCCGGTAGCAAGGCACAGAACACACCGCTAGACCACCATGTGCGTTCTTTTACAGTTTACAGCGGCGTTAATTAAGTAAGCATCGAACACAGAATCTACCTACACGATTCCGTACTTTTTGCTTCAGTACAACAAATAAGAAAACTTTGTTGTATATTAGAGTGATAGCGGCAGATAAAGTCGTTCATGCTCATCATGATTCCTGTGATTAACATCTCCAAGTTACCTTACTGCAATTTGAGCTACAGTACCATATTCCTTGCGGTAAAGGCATCGACAGTGTAGGGCCCGGAAGGGGTTTCCCAACAAGGTGACGCGGTACCCTAAGGGCCCTCTAGACTTCAGAGTCTGTAGAGGTGACATGAGTGGAAGATGGAATTTTTTTAAATGTGAAAACTGCAGACAGTTCACTGACTAATTTTTTAACTACGTGTGGAATTAGCAACACAGCAGAGAAAAAGCGTCGCTCGTTATTAGCCTATAATAAAGTAGTAATTGCTGGATAAAAAAATATGATGAGGAGACCATGTGAATGATTTGTGTCGAAGTTGACTAACTTGATTGGAAAAAGCTAGGAACAACCTTTTGAGATCTTCCTAATCGTGAGTTTTATGACTGATTAGCTTCTCATTTTTTCAGAGTTTAGCGATATCGTATACAGCATTACAGGCTGTTGACGTCTTTGAAGTTATTTACGTATCACTTCGATTTCATTTATAGTTTCCATCCGTTTCTTTCTTTTGCCTTTCTTTCGTTTGTCTTTCTTTCTTTTGTCTTTCTTTCGTTTGTCTTTCTTTCTTTTGTCTTTCTTTCGTTTGTCTTGTTATTGATTCCGTTTCGAACATTTTGATCAGACGGCTATATATATATATATATATATATATATATATATTTGACAGATGTATAAGGTTGTGGATTATGTACGGCTACTGAAATCTATACGACACAATTGGTCTATAGGCTAATTATCCTTTCGTGCTATGGATCAGTCTCGATCTCTTGCTTCAATTAGCGCTCTCTTTGGAACGAGTCTTCTCTTTCGCTCTATACAGTTCTACATGAAATTTTCTTTCGTTTTTCTCAAACCTGCTTTTCCTTGCTCTGCCTAACACATTAGAGCGCTTCGGAATTGTTCGGCCTATATAAGATTGGTCAGTTGCAGTGTAAGGACAGCACTGTGTGATAAAATATATCATTAGCGTCGCCCTTCTCCCTTATTCAGGCATACGGGGACTGGCACTGCCTGAGTGCAAATAGTATAGAGGTCACCGTATGGTAGAGGTGCTTTGCGCTGCTTATAATATATATATATATATATATATATATATACTTATATACAATAGAGTGCATTACGATAAATATTTGATGCGTGTATAGTTAAACTAATACTCGAATTAAGATCAGAAGAAAGGTATAATAATTCTTGTGAAGCGTGGTTCCGGAGTTCACAGGATCTCTAGGCTGAAGGGCAAACAGTGCAACACTGGACCGCCATTAATAAATGTCTCGAGCATTTGATAGTTGTCAGTTCTACTGATATTTGCTGATGGTTAGTTATAAATATACACAGTCAGTCATAGTAATCATAGCCGTAGTTACTCATATATAGTTATTTATTGCTGGTTTGTGTTCATAATTGATTCGGCTATCTTCTCCAGATCTCCAGAAGTGCCAGGCGAAATCTGTTTGTTCGGAAATAGTAGCTGGACTCCGTCTAATAACGGATAATAACCAAAGACGCCTTTAAATAATTTGTCAATCGGGAGTGGCGTCTGGTGGACGGCAACCACGAGATGGCGTCGTTGAAGGGATGCCAGAACTTTGTGTGCACTCCTCTGAGTGATGTCTGCGGAGAGTAAACACGCCATGATAGTTCTCGCTCTTCTCGTTCACTGATCTTAATATATGTATATATCTATGTTCTCGTTGCTATATTCGTTCAATGACGTAAGGCCAATGACGTCCATCGAAGCTGAGCGACAACATTGATGACGTCACCCGTTCTGATCAGTTCTTATACAGACACTTTATTCCGAAATTATTCGTGTCCATTGAGCTCGCGATGCATTTATATCTTGAAGAGCCCCGAATGCGAATTATGTTGCGTCTAACTTTTGATATGCAGACTGCACGATATCTATCATCGATATATAAAATTGCTTATGTTGAATATGAATCAAGAACACCAGTTCAAGAACTTTTCAAACAAAGCTCAAAGTTCAGATGGAACTGTACATAATTATAGAGGTCGCCAGGATCGACTTTGAGTTCTTTAAGAAGGAAATGAACTGTTCCATGATCAAAATTAGACAAAATTTATGGATTCTGCACGCAAATAAGAACTTTCTAATTGAAGTAGTTGTCGTACCTGACGTTAGAATCACTGTTTCAGTAGAAATAGGCGTATAATTGGAATACGAATTGCTTTATGTTTTTGCGACGCAATGTTGTAACAACGGTGATTAGCGTCGCCCTCCTGCTTTAATTCAGGTGCAGACTGACACTGCGACATTACAGGCATCTGCAGTTATACATTGAATAGTATCAATGAGAGATTTTATATGAAGCGCTGAAGCAAAGATCATCAGCGAATAAAAATTATCCTAACTGAGGATTATTAGCATGGGGTGATATTAATCGAGTCTTGTAATAACTGAGTGCTTGTCGTTATCATCCATTCTTCTACGAGAATGGTACTGAAATCTCTGATTATACGCCACAGTGTCTGTACTGCCAATTTATAACGAGACACTCGCTGTTCAGCCACACTCATTAGTCAACTTCTGTGGATCGTAGCTCTGCCACTTTTCTTCTACCCGCGTTCCACTGTCGCGGTCTGTTCCTCGATCACCGTCCGTTCTCTTGTCTGTTTGTCTGTGTCTGGCTCTGCTCCTCAGCCACGGACAAGTATTTAACATACCCTCAACCCGTTTGGCTGTGTCAATAGAACGATAATGAACGACGACGTTCTTATGAAGTTAATATCGGTCTCGATTCTACTACGGCCGCCGCCGCCGCACGTCCTGTCGGCTAGGGGCGCTGCTGCGGTCGTCTACAGTGCCAACAGGGCGCTGTCTAACGTTTCACCGATATCGATATCTTTTGCACTGAAATATTAATGCTTGGCAAATATTGGGTGAGCAAACGACGTCGAGCAGGGCATCCGAACGACCAACAAGGGTCCAGACCAACCCGTCCAATAGCTACGGTAAACCTTAGTTAGATCTGCGGCGTTAAATAATTGCCGCGTTGGCTGACGGGAGCTGAACCGGGTGGATATGTTTAGACAAAGGTCAACGCTACCAGTATATCCCCCACCAGACAGTACTCCCCTATACGGTCCTAGATCCCCTCCCTTGCTTCGTCTGTCCTTCCGATGCCTCTGTTGTCCTCCCAACCTTACGACAGTCCATCCATTCATCCCTCTCTCCATCAATCCTTCTTTCCATCAATCCTTCTTTCCATCAATCCTTCTGCGCATCCATCTGTTCGCACCTTCTTCCTTTCGTCCGTCATCTGTCCGTCCCTTCAGTCATCCTTATGTTCGTTGGTCCATTCATCCATTTGTCCTTTCATTCGATACTATGAATGAATGAATGAACGAACGAATGAATGAACGAACGAGCGAACGAACGAACGAATGGATGAACGAATGAATGGATGGATTGATGAATGAATGAATGAATGAACGAGTGAACGGATGGATGTATGGATGAATGGATAGATGGATGGATGAATGAATTGATGGATGGATGAATGAATGGATGGATGGATGAATGGATAGATGGATGAATGAATGAAGAAATGAATCAATGAACGAACGAATGAACGAGCGCATGAATGAAAGAACGATTGAATGGATGGATGGATCGATCGATTTATGCATGGATAGATGAATGTATGAATGGAAGAACTTAATGTATGTATAGTAATGTATATATATATATATGCACATATTATATATATATAGATATATACTGATTGCAGTGATAGTTGTGCATGTTATATTATTGTATATATATATATATATATATATATATACATGTGATTAATGATGGCGCTTGTCTACACTGTGTATACAGAGATGTAAGGATAAGCTGGATGCGCTGGCGATCCTCGTGAGGAACCATTGGCCAGGGGTTCGTCTTCGGGTGATCGAGGTCTGGGATGAGACTGATCACAGTCCGCAGGAGTCGCTTCACTACGAGGGCAGAGCAGCGGACATTACGACGAGCGACCGGGATCGGTCCAAGTACGGAATGCTCGCTCGATTGGCCGTCAATGCAGGGTTCGATTGGGTCTACTACGAGTCCAGAGGGTACATTCACTGCTCCGTCAGATCAGGTAGACGTCCACACAGCTCTGCTACTCAATATCATGGTCTGATTGGTCAAAAGGAAGCATGGATTCGGTGGATTAGAATTTATGGGAATCGATAGAATTGCACACTACATGTAATGTACACTACATGTAATGTACACTACATGTAATGTACACTACATGTAATGTACACTACATGTAATGTACACTACATGTAATGTACACTACATGTAATGTACACTACATGTAATGTACACTACATGTAATGTAATCGTGCATTTATATAGCGCCCATTCAAGATATCTAATCTGCCATGGCCTAAATGATGCTAAATGTCATATAGTGAACGAGTATAATATGTCTGTTAGCAAAACTATGCACGTGTAATAAGGTGAAAAAAGTCACCACTGGTGGACCCACGCACAAGCGTGGAACCAACCAACGGATCCCCGTTGACAGCTGACAGATGGCATGGATGTTCAGACTCTCTGGAATTGCGCATTAAGGGATTCAAAGCCCGTGCATATACCTGATGCTGGGAGTCCAATCCTGAACTCTCTCCCCCGCCAATTCGGACACTGCTCCCTTTACTTCGGCCTTGACCCATTACTTCCCTCCGTGATTTTTATGTGTGCATGAACTAAATTCATACAAGACTTGAATGTTCTTTAAAACTGTGTTGTGACGTTATATAACATGATGTAAATCGTGAAAATTTCTGAAAGCCCACATGAGCCACGTCAGGGAGACCAGCTTAGGCACCAGCGCTATGTCAAATCAAGTCCGCAAAAGCCAGGCTTCTCTGTTCGTTCAGATGCTAGGTCAAAATCCGGGAGGTCAAACCGAAGAGATAGTGTGGTGCCAAGGTGGTAATCGGTTATGTTGGTAGTCACTAGTCACGTGGTAGTGCTTGAGTAGGCCTATATACAATCTGGACAAGGTGGCTTGAAGTAGCGGAGGAGTGAAATCGAAGGAGATTCTATATTTAGCTAATTGGAGGTCACCCTAATTAGGCCTACTGCCTTTTACTGGCTCTTACGGTATGAATGGTCGCTTGATCTATTCGGTTAAACATATGATAAGTATGAAAATTAGTAAGTATTTTCTTCATTAACCAAATTGCTAGTCGCACTTTGGTGGATAAACAAAGTTAAAGTTGACAGGTTTAATAAAAAGGCACAAATCATACCATACGAAGGCAACGACGAAACCCTTATTCATGGAACTGTGCATTCTTAAAATCCAGAGAAGATGGTTCTGAAATCGCAGAGATCAAAACGAAGCTTTGAAATAAATAAACAGTACATCCCTTTAATTTCCCGACTAAAATGAAATTGCTGTTAAAAGATTTATTTTTACCCTGCCTCTTATTTACATCCAGATTCTTCGATAGCTGTACAGGCCGGCGGGTGCTTCCCTGGCTCTTCCACGGTTCAACTGGAGACGACTGGTCCTCTTTCCATGTCCCAGCTATCGATCGGAGATCGCGTTCTCACCGTTACTGCAACCGGTGCATTCCGCTACGAACCGGTCATCGCCTTCCTGCACCGAAGCGAGAACGTAACAGCGCTGGTCCACTCCGTAGAGACGGAACACGGTCAGAGACTGACCGTCACGCCTGACCACCTCGTGTATGCATCCGATGACCGGACATCTGGTCTTCAGGACGTCCGGCCGTCGTTTACCGGACACCTTCGACCCAACAAAAGCTACGTCTACGTGAGAAGCAACGCCAGTCTTGAAGGGGTCGTACTGTCTCGAGTCTTCAGAGTCACTGTTGGTCAGTCACGTGGACTCTTCGCACCGCTGACCGAGAGCGGAACCATCGTCGTCGACGACACGCTGACGTCATGCTATGCGCTCGTCGACAGTCACGTGATCGCGCACCTGTCGATGACGCCACTGAGGCTGAAGCATCGCGCGATGGAGCTCCTCGACTCCGTCTTTGAGACGCGGCCGGTGCAGGCCGTTGCGTCGATGCTGGACTTGGAGCCGGACGGTAGTCGTGGGGTTCATTGGTTTGCGAAGGCTTTGTATGCCGTCGGAGTCCGAATTCTTCCTGGTTGTCTGTGGTTCTCGAATGACCCGAGTTTTGAGCTTTCGTGATCGGAGGCAGCCTCCTGTCTGTCTATCTGTCTCTCTCTGTCTGTCTTCTAACTCAGTGACTGCAACATTCCTACCGTCGTTTTATTTAAGAGTTGTGCATAGTCTGAGCATCTGTCTGTGAATTGCCTTTTTTTATGTCTTGCATCGCGTTGCGTCAGATTTATTTAGCTGCGTTGTTGCTGAAGGTGAACGTCTCGCTTCAGTCTCTCATCATATCTCGGACTTCTTGCAAAGTAGGAGACTTTGAGTCCCGAGTAAAAAAAGAGACTTAAATGAATGAAATCGTCACTTCAAAAAATCAGTTCTAAGTTATTCGTTTTGAACTGATAGATGTTTATAGTATATATAAAAGCGAGTAAGACTTTAGTTCTGTGTTGAAACGGCTTTTTATTCAGTCTCCAACTTCGAATGGACCAAGGCGAGGTACTGTATGAGTCAGGATAATATATCTTAGACGTGGTAACTTAGAATAGGTTTAGTAAGCTAAGTAAAGCTAGGAAACGTAGGGCGATAAAATTACGAGGCAAATTACTTAGGAAAATGATTCGTAAGTTCAGATAGGTCAAGGCCAGTGTCCAATTTGTAAGGGGTTTATCCCCAAGCGTTGATAATAACTTGAGATGGTGCGGGATTCTTCATGTTCCGAGAAATTCTTGTCAACCGATACCCTGCTTCTTTTTTGACATATCTAACTCTGGTGAATAATCCAGCGTCATCTACTGAGAATGGTGTTGAGAGGACGAAACAAAGAGTGATGACTGATGACAAACAAAGATGCAAACAAGAAGAGAAAACCAAGGACCAAACGAAGAACCAAGGACCAGATGAAGAACCAAGGACCAGATGAAGAACCAAGAACCAGACGAAGAACCAAGGACCAGACGAAGAACCAAGGACCAGATGAAGAACTAAGGACCAGATGAAGAACCAAGAACCAGATGAAGAACCAAGGACCAGATGAAGAACCAAGGACCAGATGAAGAACCAAGGACCAGACGATGAACCAAAGACCAGACGATGAACCAAGGACCAGATGAAGAACCAAGGACCAGATGAAGAACCAAGGACCAGATGAAGAACCAAGGAACAGACGAAGAACCAAGGACCAGATGAAGAACCAAGGACCAGACGAAGAACCAAGGACCAGATGAAGAACCAAGGACCAGACGATGAACCAAAGACCAGACGATGAACCAAGGACTGGATGAAGAACCAAGGACCAGATGAAGAACCAAGGACCAGATGAAGAACCAAGGACCAGATGAAGAACCAAGGACCAGCCGAGGAACCACTAGCGTCTAATGTTGCGACTGTGTCTTAATTTGAATGCAATTTAGGTGTAATAAATTAATAATATGACATTATTTTAATGTATTATATAATGTTTGATGCGTCAACACTACGTGCTGCGTGAAGCTATTGGTGATTAATCACCATATTTGACTCAACCGTGTCAAAACCGAATTCATCTGACTTGGGACCAGGTAACAACTGGTGAAGATTGACTTTCGTGCACTCTGCTGATTTTCCCTTCCTTACTTTCGGTATGCATACGTGCACGACCTTAGGGTCATTCTTGACCAGGAACTCTTCATCGCCCAGCATGTTAACTCAGTAACTCGCATCTGCTTTATCAGTTGCGTCAACTACAAGTTGTCTCCCGTTTCCAATCCGCTAGTTCTGCAGCTACTCTTGTCCAAGCTTACGTCAAGAGTCGCCTCGACTACGCTCTACAATCTACCCTATATGTTGGCGATGCGCGTGATATACTATTGAGCAGCTGGAGCGAGTTCATCGGGCGTGTGCTCACCCGATAGGGGACATCTTCAGAACTGGCCGCGTGTCCGCCTATATATGCGAGATATTTTGCATTGGTTACCCATTCCTTAGCACATTGCATTTCGGATTTCTTCCCTCGTCTGACATTACGTTTGTGGAGCATCAATTACTTGCCTTCGGGAGTTTTTGCTCTCCTCTTGCTGTCTATAGTAGAATGTCTCGCAGGACGCTGCGCTCTGCCTCGCAGGGTCTTCTACTTGTCTCTTTCTATCGGATCCCTATCATGCAAACCGTGCCTTTTCGGATGTTTGGTCGGCCCCCTCCCCGTTGGGTCTTTCATCTTCGGATCATTTTTATTCTACTCTAAAATCCGTCTTCTTTGGCCGAGGTTATACTGGGTAGATCTCTGAGTAGATTCTTGAAGAGGCGCTAAATTAAATTTCATAAATTTGATCATGAATAGTGCATACATACATCCATACGTGCATATAAATCATACATACATACATACATACATACATACATACATACATACATACATACATACATACATACATACATACATACATACATACATACATACACACACAGACATACATACATACATACACACATACATACATACATATAAACATACATACATACATACATCCATACATGCATATAAACATACATATAAACATACATACATACATACATACATACATACATACATATATACATACATATAAACATACATACATACATACATACATACATACATACATCCATACATGCATATAAATCATACATACATACATACATACATACATACACACACACAGACATACATACATACATACATACATACATACATATAAACATACATATAAACATACATACATACATACATACAAACATACATACATATAAACATACATACGTACATACACACACAGACATACATACATACATACATATAAACATACATACATACATACATCCATACATGCATATAAATCATACATACATACATACATACATACATACATACATACATACATACACACACAGACATCCATACATACATACATACATACATACATACATACATACATATAAACATACATATAAACATACATACATACATACACACACAGACAGACATACATACATACATACATACATACATACATACATACACACACACAGACATACATACATACATACATATATACAAACATACATACATACATACAAACATATATACATACATACACACACAGACATACATACATACATACCAACATATACATATACAACACACGACAAACAATATTCTTTTTATTGACCTCAACTGAAACATTTGATGATTAAACATTGTTTAATAAACAAGATTAGTATATTATGAATGGTACAATAGGAGGAAAGATCCTAGAAGGACCGAGGTTCTGTAAGCGGCGCCTCTCATGTCGAGAGCGCTCGTGAATAATCTGGTGCCCTGCGCTTAGCTTTCAAGTGACGCTTTAGAAGTTTGGAGATCATGATTAAGATCACGATTATTGCAAGTTAGCGACCGTGTAATAAATATAGCTACGACCCTGCTCAAGTTTTCAAAGAATTAATCGGGCGAGATCCATCCCTACTACTGCCCATCTAAATGGGCGTCACGCCCCTTCATTCATTCTGAACATTTATATAGCGCTCCTTCAAGACCCTACTCATTTAGGGTCCCAGTGTACGGACTGTGCTGAACCGAAATTTCAATGTCTGAAATAAACTACGCTCTCCTATACAGAGGAGTATAAGATGCAGTCTACGCTCTACCAATGTAGCTGACTGGGACAGACCGTATTATGAGGTCGTTGGGTCAGACAGTATACGCCTACGTTAAGCCTAGATCGAGAGAGAGGAAACTTCATCGTATCACTCTTGCGGTCCGTATCTCATATAGCTCCCGAAAAGGGTTTGAGAACAAATTCATCTGGCCAAAAGCACCGTACACTTGCCAAACTAACGCGGCGAACTGTGTATTGCATTGTATTTAAGCATTTACGGAGCTCCTGTAGTCAGCTGAACCGTTTAGAAGCGCTGCCAGTGCTAAAGTGCAAGGCCCAGTGAGAACATACAGGTGTTGAGGAAAGCGAAAGACGATGAGAGACTCCCAGATAGATCATTTTAGAGCGTACAGATGGAGAAAGAGCATTCCACTATGTGCAATCGTATCACATTCCGTCACATTCCATCACTAAGTGTCAACGCCGAGACTCCCTACGTTCTTTTTTACAGGTTGAGCTTCTTGTCTCTTGCTCTTGGACTCTCATGAATGAGGCAGCGCCAAGCCTTCTCGGTTGCTGGCCCTGCAGCCTGGAATGGGCTCTCTGTCACCCCCGCCTTGTGCCCAGGGAACACTCACCCGTGTTTTATACCAAACTTAAGGCTGTTCTATCTAGCCGGAGTTGGGTCTGGAGCGCTTCTGGGTAGATGTCTTGAACGAGCGCTATATAAATTCTCCAAATAAATAAATAAATAAAATGAACATTCCGTCACATTCCAGCAAACCACATGAGATCAGTTGATATGGCAACCGTAAAAAAACATCCAAAGCCAATGCATAGGATTTGTTTTCATTCCACAGCAGAAGACAACTCTGAAGGAATAACAAATCGTCATAGGCCTACGCCAGTCAAAAATCTACACAGATCATTATTTCCAGCAGCTGCAGTCCCCCTATTCTATCATGCATCTCATTTAGGCAGAATTTCGTATTTTATTCGTCAGTCCACTTCCTTTGCATGGTGAGTAAAAACCCATCCGATGGGTGTGCGGAAAGGTGCGGAACAACTTCCCAATGATTGAGTCTATTCAGCACATTCTAACCCGCGATCGTTGTAACTTGTAGCGTAAAACCATGGCGCTACCGAATAGACTTCCGTATGTATCTATGTATCACGCCATTTATATAGCTACTTACTAGAACCTCACGAAGTCGCTGTGCCTTATGTTGCATATGTCAGTAAAATCGTATATTTGTGTCTATTGCCAATTTGCCAAATATGAAAAATATGGCAAATATGGCAAATATGGCAAATATGGCAAATATGCCGTTATCGCATTTTTTTTATTATATTGCAACATGCCCATTGCCCACGACGTGAACTAAAACAGAACAGAATGATGGTAAGTCATTACACAGGCTACTTTAGTGCTTATTAGTATGATTGATTTTTCTAAATTTGACAATTTCCTGCTTGGGTCAAAGGTAGGTTTCCTGCCGTTACGTGTAATCAGAAACGTCGTTAGAACTCCTAAAGATGGCGGCGTTCGCCGCATCTGTAGCAGCGTCTCTATCGTTCTGTTACGAGATGCAGGCTGAGATCGGTGTCAGATAGTCGCACATTTTCTTCGGCAGCTGGCGCCCGCGTCGCACCTGTTGACAGCACAGTGGCGCCCCCTGTTCAGTCAACGGACTACAATCGAAGTTTGCCTCGCAGTAGGAACCTGAAAATCGTGCGGTCAAAGTCATTGAGTCAAATGCAAAAGCAGATGTACCCGATATATATATAATATACATGTAATATATATAGTATATATATACTAATTATATATATATGGTGAACGCACGGCCTAAAGTCTTCCCGGACCTCCATTCTGAAGCAGTGTCTCCATCAATACGTCATAGACCAGATTATCTGGACTCTGAATCGATGATATTTGCGTTTAAAGCTCCGACGGAAATTGTGAGTTTAGGAGAAGTTTACAGTTAGTTTATTAATATTGTAAAAGAAAATGAAGGCAGCGAAGTTGATCACACGCCTTTCTTAAGGTGTCAGACCAACCTCCTAAACCATCTTATACCTATCAACTTGATATACTTAGCTTGAAACTTCTTGACAACCATAACTATGGTAATGACG
>OY365811.1:6421268-6563768 GCA_959347315.1 Bimastos eiseni
CGGATGGATCAGAGAAATCGGGTGTTGTCGGAAGGGGTTTAGCCTACTTATTGTAAGAAGTGGTTTGCTATTGTAGGTAGAAGCAGGTTGTTGTCAGTAGAAGAGGGCTATACTGTGGGCAAATGAACTTGTGTTGTATTGTCTAGAATAGAACATAAAGGCCCATAATGTCGTCAAAGTAGATTTTCAGACTAATATGTAAAGCTAAATATAGGCAAAGATGCGTCATCCAACAAGCAACACTGACAAACAATTTAAATCCAGAAATTTCGAGACTCCACCCAGAGCTTCAGCCTTGGCAATTTCACACGGGACAACTTACACGTCAACTTGCTTCATCGCTTCTGCCATCACCGTCACTGGAGATCTTTATACATTTGAGTTCTTTTAGGGAAAGTTAGAGAACGTTGAAGAACAAGCACAATGGGCGACGGAATGAGTTTGAGGCGAAGTGGCCACGAGAGTGACGTCAATGATCTTCGATATGACGTCGTCTTTGTATAAATGCTTTCAAATGTGAAGTAATGCAGATTGCTGGCGTCTTTGTTGTGTGCTTTATTGAATCAACCCTTCCACAGCGTACACGCCACGTCTCTCTTATTGGATCGATAATGCCTTTATTCTTCATTCCAAGGCTCATCGATCAGATCTCACAGGGTTTATAAATACTCACAATTTTTACCGTCGAGTCAAAATTGGTAAGCTGTCCAAGATGCCCTGCAGGTTATTTTGGGGTAACAGCAACTTCATTCCTACAACTTTGATTTAAGTTAAAATTAGAAAAGTTGCGAGAAAATTGAAGGCTTAAAGCGTAGGCCTACAAGCCGAGGGTTTATGGATACGCCATTACGTCAATACATTGCTCAACGTAGTTGCCAAGTTAAGTCCAGATAACAATTATTCCGAGTTGTTGACATTGCTGCTTTTTGCAAAACTCCATTGTCAATGGTAAAAGGACACAAAAATTATATATAACCTGATGGGACACTACAAATTTAAAATTGGTAAAATTTCACCAATTTCCGAACGTCAATTCACGAAGTCTCGAATTATGATGATTACAGTCATCATTAATGGACGACGACGACGACAATGATAATGATAATGACGACAACGACGTCGACGACTATGAATACAGTGTACTTTAAGAGCTAATGACTGACTTGACTGTCTGATAAAACTTGCCTTCTGGATCATTATCTCGAGGCATGCAGACGAGACCTTTGCAACAGTTTCCCGAACTGTAGCAAGGACCAGCAACATCAGTACACTGTACGAAAACAGAGCGAGAAAAAAACTACACAATAATTATTGACATATCCAGAAATCAAGAAATTAGTAAGTAGGCCTACTATTTCCGGAGATTCTGTGATAACAATTAGTTATTCTAGAAACGCGTAAAGGTGTCCCGTCTAAAAGAGGATCTAATATTCTTTTCTTTGGTCCTAGAGTCAAACATTGACGAACAAGCCCAATGTAAGCTTGCTCGATCTAGAATCTGATTGTGCCTTCTAGCTGACAGCAAAGGGATAAAGACGTGTCCAGAAATTGCGGTGTATATATGCTGAATTGAATTCTTGGAGCGCCTGTTTCTTCGATCGTGCTTAGGGCACCGTTTTATCCAGAACTCAAGTCGGTACCTATTTTCAATCCAAAGTGCTGTGGTATACCTGAATGCAAGCCAAGATACTACAGTACCCATATTCAATCCAAAATATTACCCTTACTATTTTCAATCCAAGATACGATACCGGTAATACTCATATACTATTCCAAGAGACTGTAGAATGACGACGGACTGAATACCTGGTTACGATGTCTGGTGAAAATACCGATCAGATCGTTTTCCTTGGATCTGGGCAGATAGTGAGGTCTTGTCCAGGAGATATCCAGTCGACAGATGACGACGAGCAGAAGGAAGAGTAGACATACCGTGCATCGGACCATCCTCACGGAAGAGGAGGAGCAGGAGGATGTCGTTGAGGATCGGAAGACTGAGGAAGAGCGAGAGGATACAGAGACAGAGGAGGAGCTGGTGGAGGATGAGGAGGAGGAAGAATGAGAAGAGCAGGAGGAATCAGGGTCAGATGAGGATTATGGAGATGAGGATTTGAGTGAGGACGAAGCTAAGGAAGTCAACAAGGTCAGAACTCAGAGGAAGAAAGGAGGAGGAAGTTCTTGCTCGAATGAGGATGTGAGAAAGACGGCTAGAGGATTCGCGGCTCTAGTCTCAAGGAAGAGAGATGTTGAGAAGGATGCTGAGTGAATGGTCTGGCCTGATGATGCCAGGTCTTGATGTCGCTATTCTCTCAACCGGTTTCGGCTGTATAGATTGTCCGCTGAGTGGAACTGCAAACCAGATTCCAGCGTACCACTGACAATGGCCTTAATGACCTCAATGACCCTAATGAACTCAATGACCTCAGTGATCTCACTGTCGGTGTGACGTTCAGGTGACGCGGGATAGGCCTCATATTACGTTCCGACACCAAGAAATCGAGTGGCTAATACGTCTAACTTAATTACTTACATAGCGCCAATGTCTTAATCAGAGACATTTTAAGGAGTCTGGGAACCTAAGCACAATCCCTAACCTTAAACTACAATTGCAGACGCGGGTTAAAAAATGCATCATTGTTTTTTGCTTGCAGAATTGTTTGAACTTATAATGTTGCAAAGAAATATCATCGTATGGCTATTTCGTTATGGCGATAGATTAATATAGCTTTTGAGCTGCCGATGGGCCCTCTATTGGGCGGGACCTTAGGAAACTCTTCTTCTTCTCAACCTTCGCTTTCTTCCTACCTCATTTAATTTCTCCTCCTCCTTCCTCTTCTTCCTTCTGCTCCTTTTTTCCATGTCCTGTAGGACTCTTCCATCAAAGACGCTCCTCCTCCCACCTAATCCGATCGCATACAGAGGCGCGTGGGCGTCGATTCGATTGGTCACGTAAACCAAACGAACGATTCATCTTCATCGATCGATCCGACAGATCGATCGATCGATCGATCGATCTGTGGTCCTGAGCAGAACACAGAACTGAACGACCTGCGGCTCTATACACCGTCATTCGATGCAGAAACGGTGCTTCGAGAAATTTCCTTCTGTAAGACGAGATTTGCAAAGATACATTGTAGGCTGCGGCTCTGCATAGATGACGCAAAGCAAGACCACCCTCCCTTCTTCCCTTCCTACCTACCTCTTTCCTTCCCTCTCCACCCTTCCTCCCTCCCTCAGTCCCTCCCTCCCTCCACTCCTCCCTCCTTCAGTCGATCAACATCTTCTGCGTCTCTATGCATGAGTGTATGCCCTGTGTATGCGTGTGGCCACGTATACTGCGTGTATGTAATGTAATGTGATCGACCATTTATATAGCGCCCCTTGAAGCCACCTACTCAGAGACTCTCTCTGCGCTGGTCTAAACGATGTTACATGTCAGTTCGTACAAATATTTTACATCAGTATACGTGTGTGTGTGTGTGTATTTATATATGTGTGTACACGTGTGTGTGCTTGTGTGTTTAGGTATGTGTGTAAGTGTGTGTGTGGGGGAGTGTGTGTTTATGCGTGTGCTTGTGAGTATTTATGCGTGTCGGCGCGCGCGTGAGTGTGTCCGTGTGAGTGTGTTTAACATGTGCCTCGAAAGGTCAACTGACAGTAAAAGATGACAACGATCTAGGGTGGCACTCATGCATTCCTAAACGAGACAATGACTATCATCAGAGGTAAAGAGACAAAGAAAGGAAGAGACAGAGAGACAG
The DNA here is from genome assembly GCA_959347315.1 of Bimastos eiseni. NCBI lineage: Eukaryota > Metazoa > Annelida > Clitellata > Crassiclitellata > Lumbricidae > Bimastos > Bimastos eiseni. Next base: position 6,425,030 of record OY365811.1, read on the forward strand.
AGAGACATAGCAGACAGAAAGAGCACAACGACAGACATGCGGATAACCACACAGAGAGACAGGCAAACAAACAAACAAACAGAGAGAGGGAGAAACAGATATAAATAGAGATAGAGACATTGACAGAGATAGACGGAGAGAGACCGATGGATAGATAGACAGACGGGGACAACCAGAGAAAAAGATAGAGAGAGGAAGACAGAGCGAGAGAAAAACGGAGGCACGCAAGGACAAGCAGAGCTATTTACATGTTTAGGCCTATACATCGGAATAGATTGGAAAATAAGCAGAGGGGAAAAGAATCCGTGATCGAACCAACTGGAAGATGTCACCGGCTGCGATCTGCACTTGACATTCTACGGAGATGTAAACAGAGCGAATCAAGATGAAAGAGGAGACGGCGAGGGAAGAGGGAAAGAAATAAAAATTGGCCCCAGAACAGATTCGGACTGTTTAGTGTGTGCTCAATCTTCCAACGGAAACACCCATTCTTCAATTAAGCATATTTGCGATGTTGCAATGATCGCCGCCGACTCTACCCAGATACATCAATGATCGCAAAGCGTACACCGAAACACCCACCTTCATAAGCATCATACATAAGGAAAAATATGTGTGTGTATATATATGTATATATAGGCCTATGCCTACATATGTATGTATACATATACATAAATGTATATACATAGCCTAAACATTGTGTGTATCGCAGCTTCTATTAATAAAGGCCAACGATTTAGTTTGTTCATCGGAAATCTTGTAATAAATGCACTGACATTGGTATCACTTGGATCTAAGTTCGATCCACTCGTCACCCCTCTCATCTCAAGGGCTCACACCCGCACTCACCACCCCTCTCATCTCAAGGGTTCTCACCCTCACTCATCTCAAGGATTCCAACCCTCACTCATCTCAGGAGTTCACGCCTTCACTCACCTCCCCATGGTTCCCAACCTCACTCATCTCACCCTCCTTCTTCCAATATTTCTCCACCTAAACTCGCCCTTAGCTCTGGTTGGTCCTTAACTGACCTCCTACTCCTCCTTCCAAACTGTCTCTACCTTAACGAGATTCGTCTTTAGCTCCTGTGCGACTCTTCAGTTTCGTCCCTAACAGCCGAGCTTCGACTTCTATTCGTTCTCCATGGACGACCCCTCCGACTCGACGCAACGCTCGTGAATAAGCTGGTGCCCTGAGCTTAGCTTTCAAGTAGCGCCTTAGAAATGTGGATTCAACGATTACGGTTGAACAGTAGCCCTTGAAGCAGCAATGCGATAAGTCACTCGGTTAGATAAACTTTAAGCATCAAACCATACAACCACGATTGTATATGGGAATATATACCATTCACATACATCGATAGACGACATAGGGGAATGGGGAAATAAGCGGATTCAAGAACTGGCACATATTGCACAGGACAAACAACAGTGGAAAGTCACGACGAAGTGGGCATCGGACATCTACGGGCGTTGTGCCCAGGATTAATGATGATGATGATGATTCAACCACATTCAGCGTATAACACTATACACACGAACAACATGTGCCTGTGAATAGGACATCGGCCTTGTTGGTCGATTGGTCCATTGATCGACTGCTGCGTCATTTTGATGAATATTTTTAGCTAGATGAAGAATTTGTTTAGGAACTTCGAACGAGATGGAAAGATTTCATTGGAGAAGCTAAGGTTTTGGTTAGAATGTACACCTATTATAAGTTGCTATCAAGAGATGCTGTAAATGTATGGGTTGGTTGCAGACTGCAGAGTCAAGGTTATTGAGAGATAGATGAATTTGGGAATTTCTTGATTTGCTCAAGGAGGCCTTTCTTCTTTTTTAGTTTTCCGCAGGTTCATAAAATCATAAGTCCAATGTCGCCACTTCTTTCTGTTCTGGGCTTCCTCCTTCATCCTCCTTCATCCTCCTTCATCCTCTTTTAGTCGTCCCCTTCCATCATCCAGTCGAAAATCATTGTTCCTGGTCTTCCTCTTATTATTCTTCTTCATTTTCCCTCTATGATGTTTCGTAGCATGGAGTCGCCTCTTAATTAGTAAATGTCCAATCCATCTCCTTTGTCGTTCTCGCATTGTCTTCATCGTTGATCTTTTGTCTTCTACAAGCTTTAGTAGGGTATCTTTAGTAGGGTACCTTTAGTAGGGTACCTTTAGTAGGGTACCTTTAGTAGGGTACCTTTAGTAGGGTACCTTTTCATTGGCCCTATATTCTGTCCAACTAACTATTTCCATTCTGCGCCAAATCCACATCTCCAAAGCTTCTAATCTTTTCAAGTCTTATTCTCTAATTATCCAAGTCGCTGATCCGCAAAGGTCCACACATGTGCGCTATATCATCGTTTTTATCACTCTCTTTTTCAAGTTTCTATTTAGTTTTCCTCTCAGAAGTTCTTTCCTTTTGTAAAATGCATCTTTTCCCAATCCTATTCTTCTTAAGTAATAGAATCTCTCCGCTTGTTCTACGTGTATCGCCATTAATTGTCATTCTGATCCATTTATCTCTCTCTTGTTTACCTTTGTCTTTTTGTGTTTATTTATACCACTTGCCATATACCACTTGCCATATACCACTTGCTATATGCCACTTGCTATATATACCATGCACATCACAAAACATACCGCATTGTTGCTATAATTGTGTAACTGCCATTTATGACCAGAGATGGGCACCATTATTTAAACCCCTAATCGAATAGAACCATAGGCTGAGCAGCAGCAGATTATAATTAGCAATTAAAATACAATTTCGATAATTTATACATAGTATGTATGAATTATCCAAATTTATTTTTATATATTATATTTGTTTCATGAATTTGTCAAATGTTGATCAAAGCGGTGTAAGTTAAAGCAACAAATCACTGCGGTCTCTTGTTCCCGTGTTAGCAAGGTAATCAGTTTTGGCTTACGATATCAATGAGCTGCAACTCTCATTAGAATTACATCACCTCTGTTACATAACTCTGTCGTTTGCCTGTCCCTCTTTGTGATTATCCGCATATCTGTCGTTGTGCTATTTCTGTCTGTTTTCAGTTTACAGGCTTACTTACGAAATTTACCGCGTGGTATGTAGATATAACATTAGTGATCCTTAACCACAATAAGCTTAAACTTCAAGTATCCGAATGTTACCGTATTTATCACTTTTTGCTATTGAGTTCAGTGAAATTCACTCTATAAGAGGGTCGTAACTGCTAATCTGCCATGGGGCCTAAAATTTCTCTGCATAGAGGGTAGGAATTTCTCCGCCTAGGGACCGGGAATCTCTATGCTTGGAGGACCGGAATTTCTCTGCTTATGGGCCCTGAATTTCTCTGCCTAGAGGCCTACAATTTCTGTGCCTAGAGGACCACAATTTCTCGGTTTTGCACTCCGGAATTTTTTGCGGTGGTTCTGCTGCTGCATTAATCAAACCGTGAACTTGTGAACTTCAACAGTTGTAGAAATTACGGAACAAATAATTTTCCTCTCAGACAATGTGACAAATGGCTTGAACAACAACCAACACTGCAGCGTACCCAGAAATTCCTATAAGCCCACTGCATCAGCACGCAACCACAATGTATATCATGTATATATATATATTAAATATATATATATTAAATATATATATATTAAATATTTCCCGTCGTGCAAGAATCAAACTCGATTAGCGAAGAACCTGATTAAATGGCAAAAAACTTATTAAGAGTTATGCAAAGAATTGCTTACATATACGTCAACTTCAGACGAATTGATTTCTTCGATCAACTTCACTTCTCGCTCGCTTTCTTCTTCCTTGTTCTCACGCGTTTTCCTTCGTCTTTCTTCCTGTCTTCCGTTTTCCTCCTTTCCTCGTGATGTTCTTTTCTTTCCTTTCGGTATATATTCGTCTGCGTCCCGTTCCTTTGCTACTTCCTCTTCTTCGACGTCACTAGTATCGACTCGTCTTATATATCGAAGTCTGCGTGGGCGGAATATCATGCTTCATCTAGAGGATGAAGCCCACTTAATCCTCCCACCCCCCTCCACCCGATCGGTTCTCTCTGCCACATCCTTCCTTACTCCGTCTGTACTTCCTGGTTCCAAGGTCCTCCCTCCCTATGCCGGACCCTCCCGAGACGAAGCCAGTGCCCGCAATTGGTAATTGCGTGGGATACGTCTTAACGTCGGTCAGAGTCACAGAGACGACGTCCAAGGAATCTCTTTGTCTCTTTGTCTGTCACTCTGTCTGTCCTTGTATCTGCCTGTTTGTTCTGCTGTGTATCTACCTATCTGTATGCCATAGCTGCTGCTATCTATCTGTCTGTCTGCCTGTCTGTCTGCCTGTCTGTCTGTCTGTCTGTCTGTCTGTCTGTCTGTCTGTGTCCCAAAGAAGACAATTCCCAATACACGTCGTGATTGTTGCTACCACCGCTGCTGCCATAACTGCTGCTGCCATTGCTGGTGCAGCTGCTGAGCAGCTAGGACCGCAGCTGGCATCGCAGCAGCAGCAGCAGCAGCAGAAACTATGTAGCAGAGGCCCCTGTGGTGTGCATGTCGTTCGGAAGATAACTGTCGCTGGAGACATAACAGAACGAACGATAACAACGTCATTGTCATAAGTCTTTCGTCTATAAATAGCCGCACGATCTTTCCATCGCTCCCTCTTGGCCTTCCCTCACTCTCCCGCTTCAACCCCCAACCTCTAAGTTCTGCTTTGTCTTCCTCTCCAACTCCCCCACCCCTTTGACTGGAAACGGTCAGCAATAAATTGAGAAGCCGATGCCATATTTTGGTAGAACCCTACAATCACATTTATCCGTTCCTGTCGCTTTCCTTATAGCTACTCCATCAGTTTGTCGATTTTTCCTCTTTCCAGACGTTATTCCAGGTTTGTATTCCTCCGCCGTTTCTCTTCATCCAGCTTTCGCTTTTTTGTTAGTTTCTTCTTCCAAACTCACAAACTTTTCCGAATCTTCACAATTAAATGCATTATTTTGACATCTGTTACATCGAATTTCCAGAACATGCCTCATCTTAGACCAGCCCTTCACTTGCTAGACTCCGCAAACATGCACTGCACTCTCCCGTTTCGTCTACGTCTCTTTTTCCTTCTGCTTGCATCTGTCTATCTGAGTATGTCTGTCTGTCTGTCTGTCTGTCTAGGGGTATCTAGAGAAAGAGGAACGGAGGTGGTATGCATTTTTTACGCAAGAGTGGCAAAGAGAAGACGTGCGTCGTCTCTGTTCAGAAGGTTTCTTTCGATAAATAAACCCATCCGGAGATCGTTTTCAGTGTAGATACTTGGATCACGCGCTGTGCTGTGTTCCGCCCCAAATCGACTCCACTCCATTCCGTCTGAAGCCCACACTCGCCACTCGATTATCCACCGGAATGTTTCGAAGGATCGCATGGAATTCTCACGAAGGATTCTCAGGAACGTTGAATTCAATGTTATCATAATGGAGGTGCATGGAATCGATCATTTTTCCTCCGATAATTAGCCACAATTACGACTTCACGGCGTTTGAGCGATAATGCATGCAGATTGATCAAGCCGAGAGATAAAAACACCCAGGGAGACGTAATTATCACTGTTTGATTGGACCTTACTGTTCGCATAAAATATGGCAGAGCCTCTAGATAAATAATGGTCTATTAAACTGTTCCCGCAATAGCAATAAAAGGCTACACATTATATTAATCTTGTGGTTTGTTGGTCAGCGCCCGCCAGTTCCCAAGATTTCTGTTTCACTCTCAACTTGACTATGACAACATGATTGTGTTGACACTGCAAAAGACTGGTCAGCGAATATGATTGGCTGCACGCCACTTACACGTCCAGGTTATAGACTTTAGACACTAATATTTCACACTTGTGAACATCTTTTGGTGTTGTGGTCCTTGACCATGATCTGTTTCAACAGAATTCAGTCTCCGCCAACAGTAGTTCGTTGTCTGAGTTAAGTTGGCATTGTGCTTTGAAATTATATTAATTTATCTCTAAGACAATAATTATTTTGCTAAACTGTTAGTAAATAATAGTAATAATAGCAATAAAAATGATAATGATGATTATGATGACGACGACGATGATTATGATGATAATAATAATATTAAGCCTAATGGTAATAACAGTAATTATTATTATTATTATTATGATAATATGTATGCGTGCGTGCTTGTACTCACGAAGTACGCATGTATACTAGATGGACCAATGTGTAGGCCTGCGCGTTGTATACTTGTGTACGCGTCCCTACAGATTTACATATTAGGCTATACATATACACATTAATACACATCTCCATGCATGCCTACGTCACACACACACATATACAAGTATTCGTGTATACATATAGATCTATACATACAGTACATAAATGTATAGGCCTACATACATGTATGTGCCCATATCCCTATGTAGAAAATTAGGACTCGATCATAAAATGCCAAGGACGATAAGAAGAGTCAGATCCGCAGAAGAGAACAGCAACAGAGAGAGAGACAGAGACAGAGACAGATAGAGACAGACAGAGACAAATAGAGACAGACAGACAGAGACACACATAGAGACAGACAGACAGACATAGAGAGAGAGAGAGAGACAGAGAAAGAGACAGAGAGAGACAGAGAGACAGAGACAGAGAGACAGAGAGACAGAGAGCAAGAGACAGAGAGAGACAAAGGAACAGAGACAGACAGAAGATGGAAGTCGTTAATGAAACATACGGGAACATCCTGAATACACGAAAATGATACCGGAGGAATCAACAGAATGCAAAAGGAGGATATAGACATGTGTGGCATATGTTGGCCGATTGGTTAGAGCGGTCGACCCATAACACTCAGTGTGCGCTAAGTGAGCGGGTTCGACTCTCGTCCGAGGCGTCACTGTGAAGGTAGGGACCTTGAGCAAGTCCTTCGCACACAATTGCTCTGCGTTACTACTGCAGTTGCGCCGTCGAGGGGTGTTTGCACTTCTGAACTAAGCTGTAAGAAGGGCGATATCCAATAACAGTTGTATTGTATTGTATAGACATAGCTCTTCTGCGTTCCTCTTAATTTTACATTTTTTTTAGTATGGATCAGGAAGGTGTGGGGAACAAGAGGAGGGGGAGTAAGGAGTAGAGGCAGAGGGAAGAGTGAGAAAGTATACGACAGGGAAGGCGGGTGAGAGCCTCAAGGGAATTGGCGGAATGAGAGAAGAGCAATTGAAAGTGTAGGCAGTTTTAGGAATTGACCGGAGAAGAAAGATTGGTGGAAACATTCCCGTAAGAAGCAGACCAAATGACGATTTATATGGAGAATGTGCTGGGAAATGCATCCTAGAGGAATGTGAGCGTAGTGTGAGAGTCACTGGAAGGTGTGAGAGCGGATAGACAGCATTAGAAGACTTGTCACACGATTTGCCTTTGCCTTATTCTAACGAATCAGTCACTCAACGTTTCAACGAAATCATTCCATTGCATGTTTTATTGTGGATTGATCGCTTACCTTCACTTCAGCAAGTCTTTTGCACATAATTGTCCAGCGCCATCGATTCAGTCTTCTTCTGACTGATTCCTCCCTAACGTTAACGATAACATATTGTCTAGCCGGATCCACTTCTGCTACTGATGAGTTTGACAACTGTGGCGATTCAGAGTTAGGCCTACAAGACGATTGGTCCCTCCCTCAGTCTTTCCCCATCATAATTGACTATTGTAACTCATTTCTCATCGGCCTACCAAAACTCCTCCTCACTCCACTCCAGTCTGCAACTCAGCGCAGCTGCTCGTTTGATTGCCCGTCTTCCTCATTTCTCACATACCTCTACTTTCATGACTTAACATCTTCATTGGCTTCTCTTCTTGACTGATAGGATTCGGTTCAAAATCCTCTTTCTTACAAGCAAAGCGTTCCTGGGTCAAGCTCCGCGCTATCTTTGTGATCTTATCATGCAAACTACCTCAGCTACCTCTGGACGTCTTCTCCGTTCTTTAGACCGTCATGACCTAGTACCTAGGTTTAGAGCTGTCACAGCTGCAGCATCTTGCCTATGCCTTTGTTGGCCCTCTGCTATGGAACAGCCTTCCTGCTGGGACTCGTGCTGCAGTCTTACCTTGTAGCACAACTGTTTCTGCTCGTTCTCTTAAGACGTTTCTTTTCTCTGGGGATTTTTCGCACTGGGAGCGCCTCCGATTAGGTTAATTGTACTGTGAGAGGCGCTTCATAAATCCGTGAATAGAATAATTCATGCGTTTCTCTTTTCCCGCCTATTATACTGTAACTCTTCTTATCTGCCTCCAAAATCGCTGTCTTTCAGCTCGCTTTGCGCAAATATCTACATGTAGGCCTCTATATACATGCTTGAAGTCTTGCACTGGCTTTCCTGTCACAAGACGTATATATCAACTACAAGATCCTATTTCTAGTTCCCAAAACCCACCTATAGACAGTGCCCGAGATATTTGCGAAAGCAATTCTCTGCAACTTAATATTGTTCCTTGCTTCTGAGTTCCTGTTGCTTTTGTTCCTGGAATCGTAGAACTAAGACTTTCACGACCCAACACTGGGTGTTTGCTGATGCGTGTCCATCCAGCGGGTATGACCTTCCTCTATAACTAAGGACTAAACTAATGACTGGCTTCTCTCCATCGACTTCTCACACTTAAGGGCGTTTCTTTTATCCTGAGGTTGCAGCGCAGACTGCAGAGAGAACCTCTGAATAGTTATTCTTTGAAAGGCGCTATATAAACCTATAGATGCGACCTTTTGACTTGACGAATAAACGAGAAAGCTAATGACGTGTTTTTGTGAAGACGTCATCTATTGCGTGTCCACGGCCGTGTCTTATTTCGTCGATGACGTCATCTTTGAAGTCACTGTTGAATGTCTTGGAAACGATTTAGGCCTAATGTTCATCTTGCTAGTTGCAGGAGGTGAGACACGTATCGAAAGTTCATCGAAAGTCTTCGATAGGAAGAACTGAAGACTCGAATTTCGACAAGGAACAATGCCGTTAGAAGACAATCCAGCCATCAATCGTCTCATCGTCGCGATTTTTCATTTCGAACTAAAATTCATTGAGAAAGTCGATCAGACCAGCAGAAATTCAGAGAATGCGTAGCCTAGGCTGTAAGAACTGTACCCGCTGAAGACGCTAATCGACAAATTTAGCAAGGATCGACACAAAATTGTCATCTATTAGAGAAAATCGTAGATCGGAATAAGTATAAATTTTGAAGGACATTTCGATGCTTAAGCAATTCCGCAGAAACTTCATCTGCTGAAGACAGATCGATCGGTATAATCAAATAATCGGAGCAATGGACTGTCTACTCGATCAGCAAAATCATCGACCAGAAAGAAGCAGAAATCGAGTCGAATTCCTGCAGATAATTATATCCCGTGAGTTATCATTGACAGTAACACCAGTGCCACCGCCCATATGTTAGGCCTACCTGTCGTTTAAATAGTCTACAGAAGGAAGGAGTCGATGTCGATCGATCACCTCATTCGAGCATATCTGGTTATCGTTTACTTGCGATATATTCGCTAAAAGGTGAGGCTCATATGATCCATGTTTCGCAATGTTTCAATTTCTTTATATTCCTGTGCATAGGCCTACGCCAGCGGTGTCCAACCGGTGGTACGCGTGCCCCTAGGGGTATCCGGGTACGCCAGCTGTTGTCAGAGGTACACAAGAAACATTTTAGCATCTAAAATAAATATTTCGTGAAGAAGCAGATAATAATCGCAGGTTTTGAAATGCCATACTTAAGCAGATTATAGCTATACTATTATAGCTACTATTGTTAGGCCCTAAATACTTTTCTTGTTATTATTATATTCTATGTTTATCTATTCTTAATTGTCACAATGAAAATTCTGACAAGTTTTTTCTGTTGGGGGTATAGACCCCTACGCACACAAATAATTTCTTAGCTTGGGGTATACGCTACCGGCTATACCGCGTACATTAGACATGTGTCTATAAATCACAAGTTACCTTGTGTTCCAAGCTACTTATCATTATAAATCAGCCTACAATCATTAATTCCAAGTATTCCAATGACTCAAAATTTGGGCAGAAGTATACCCTATGCAACAGCACGCATGTGCAACTGAAGGCTGTTCCAAGAAGAAGATCCGGGTCATGTGACAAAACGCAAAATCCGGCACCTACATATCTCCTCAAGCAGTTGAACCTAGCGATCGCTGCCCCGATTGAACATGTCACTTCCCGATGTTATTGGTGTGTCAGTGCGATCCCAACCATCACGTCCTTTCCCAGAAGGAGTATTTTAATTTTTTTCTAGCATGAGCGATCCTGAGTAGGTTCTCTTACCGGGCGCTATATAAATCCTCAGAATGAATGATTCTCTGTATTTCTGTAACAACGCCGTTGTATTACTCTGTTTCTATAGGTTTCTGCGCTGCTTGGTTCATGTGGGTTGGTTTTCCGGCGGACAGGTTACTTTGTGAGGAGAGATGGGATGGGTTGGGGTGAATGGTACGGTTGAACTGTGGTTCTGTGTCGTTTTGTGTTTGTGTGTCACTAGTTGTTTGTAAATAAGCTGCCCCCCCCTTGGGTCTATGGCCTAAAACCGTAGCTCATGGGGTTTGCTCGTTCGTTTCTGTTTATGTTTGTTGCTAGTAGATTTCCTCTTCACCTGCTGAGCCTCTGGAGTGGCTTAAACTCCCGTAAGCCCTGTTTTTTATGGTTTTACTGCAATGAGCCCAGGGATGAAAATGAGGGGGTTGAAGACTAGATGAGAAGGAAGGAGGCACAGAGTACGGAGTCAACAGTGATAGCCAGAAGAAAAAGAAGAAGGCACGGAGTCAACATGAAACTGACGGAGCAACATTAATTTTCTCTATAGAAGAGATCCTCGATTCACCCATGATTAAAACATGTCTTACGAAGTTCCAGATGTTTTTTCATGTTTCCGAAAAGATGATAAATCAGTTATAGACTTGTGTCATATCAGTCAATTCAATCATTTGCTGATATAATCACAATCACAAAAAATCGCTCCTCTTCCGCCCTGAAACTCTAGTGAAAAATTTGGGAATCGTTCCATCTCTTTGAACAAACTCCCGACATAATTACAACAAATATTTCTGATCCATCCTAAAAAAAATAAACACTTCGCCACATCTGCTATTTCTCCTCAGGTCTTTCACTTATAAGTCTAAAACTGAAAACAATGCTCTTTCACATATCTTGCTCTGATTCCATCTCTTCCAAGTGTCCATAACCATTTCAACTGGAACAGCAGAAAGGGAGGGTCAAGGGAGTGTGGGATCAAAACGGCAGAGTGCAGTAGGAGACACATTTGAGATTGGAGAAAAGCACGGAACACGCAAGGATAAGTGAGACCGGATGAGTCTTCGCCAAGACAGCAAGCAGAGAGAATTAAGAGAAAGACAGACAATCAATTGTGAAGGATCTAACCCAATCAATTCGTTAAAAAGTAAACCAGGTCGAGATCACAAATTTACATGTACCCAATGAAAATGAGTATTGGGAGTCAAGACAATTTAAAATTTAAAAAAAATCAGGCTCAAGGAAGGTGTAAAATAATATGCAAAGTCAATGCAAAATTCACATGGATGAATAAATGAACAAGTTTAATATATCAAGCGGGTAATTACTTCAAAGTCAAACCATTGCAAAGCTCGAGGTGTTGACAAAGGTCTCTACCAATTCTGCATTGATACGCCTTACAAATTACACACATCAGAAAACCCGCACATGATATCTACCATTGCTTTTTAAAATTATAGTTAAATTACTACAAGTCAGCAAACAAGAAACAAAAAGAATGAGCATGTCAATTCAGAAACAATAATTTATCCAGTCCACTCTACAAGATAATAAGGATAAAATTGGATGTTGTTGCTGGCTGACCAATACATGCTAGCCAGTAACCCTCAAATAAATCTAATGCAACACAGACAAACTTTCATAATATATTACTACAGAGAACATAAGTCATTTGCTCAGCAATATCATGTCAAAGGTTCAGCTCAGGTATTACATAAACCTAGCTGATGCACCATCAATTTATGATCTATTATGATCTTAACAACAACAAAAAAACTATTCAAAGGCGGTGAAGGATCGACATCTCAGCGGAATGAGGTCAGTCTTAAGGCAGCAGCGCTTATAAAACCCAAAGGTTACTAAGTGATTTGATGATAGGGACTCTCATTAATACTTGCCCTTTGAGCACCTCATAAAAGCACTTCCCATGCCAGTTTCTATGGTGTAAATATCATTAAGAGCCAGAAAACAACTTACGGGAAACTAGGAGTTACTCGCTCCCACGCGCAGGCATGGATCCCACAGCACTCAAACAATCACAGAGGGTGCAGAGCAGTAGTAATCACGGTAGGAAAACAGACAAGTCTTCTTCCTCAACAGAAGCAAATCTCAACAGTAAACCAACTCAACAGATAAAACTAACAGATATCTAAATTCTGGTTCCCATCAGACAATATAATATAACTGAGCACTCATTCATACATATTACATATATTATTAATTCATACATATGCATATGATATTCATTTATGCATATGGTATTCATTTATGCATTCATTTATGCATATGGTATTCATTTATGCATATGCATATGGTATTCATTTATGCATATGGTATTCATTTATGCATATGGTATTCATTTATGCATATGGTATTCATTTATGCATATGGCATTCATTTATGCATCTGCATATGGCATTCATTTATGCATCTGCATATGGCATTCATTTATGCATATGGCATTCATTTATGCATATGGCATTCATTTATGCATATGGCATTCATTTATGCATATGGTATTCATTTATGCATATGGCATTCATTTATGCATATGGCATTCATTTATGCATATGGCATTCATTTATGCATATGGCATTCATTTACGCATATGGTATTCATTTATGCATATGGCATTCATTTATGCATATGGTATTCATTTATGCATATGGTATTCATTTATGCATCTGCATATGGCATTCGTTTATGCATATGGCATTCATTTATGCATATGGTATTCATTTATGCATATGGCATTCATTTATGCATATGGTATTCATTTATGCATATGGCATTCATTTATGCATATGGCATTCATTTATGCATATGGCATTCATTTATGCATATGGTATTCATTTATGCATATGGCATTCATTTATGCATATGGTATTCATTTATGCATCTGCATATGGCATTCATTTATGCATCTGCATATGGCATTCATTTATGCATATGGCATTCATTTATGCATATGGTATTCATTTATGCATATGGCATTCATTTATGCATATGGCATTCATTTATGCATATGGTATTCATTTATGCATCTGCATATGGTATATGCCCCTTCAAGCAACAGTCCTCGCCAAACTCATCATTTGTCACAAACATTTTGACTCATGCACGAATTGGCATTCAAAAACTAAACAACAAACTATCGGCAAAACACACTCAACAAAGACCTTCGTTTGGTCAATTAAAAAAACTAACATAAAAGCAAATACTGAGCATACTGCGAACCAGTATCTGCCGCAACAATAGAGTAGATAATACACGGAGGCTTCTCGTAAACTAGTCTAATAAAATACAAACTTAAATAAAACCGTATATGTTGTTATGCCTGTATCCACATAAATATAAAATTCTCATATGATTCAAAATCAGTTGTTTAATTTAATATAGTAGTCTGTCCACTCTATAATTCATTTTGGCTCACTCAGAAATGGATAAACAGATCTGTTCAGAAAGTCACTTAACCCCTTTACCGAGAACCCCAAACTAACTCATCTGTACATTTAACATATGTGATGCGACATATGAAAAGGGACCACTTAGCCGGTATTGGACTTATTCATACCACCATATTCAGCAAAAAATTCTGAAAATAATGATATTATAATGTTACATGCTGGGAGTCAAATTGATTGATCTGTAGATTTTAGAACGTGAATTACCCGAAATATGCGATTTTCGGTAAAACTCATTTAAAGTTAAGAATGCTCACAGCATATCCATTTCTTGGAAGTTATACAGCTGAGCATTTATTTCAGCTCAGTGTAGCATATACTTCATAACGGAGTCCAGCACTTGAGTCAAATAAAACCAGCTTTAAAAATATTTTATTGCCATATAAATACCTCGAGAAGTTTGATGGGTGACCATGTTCAAACGCCTGTATCTCAGTAACTAAATCCCGCGTTGTGGTCCCTTTTCATATGTCGCATCACATATATTTAATCACTGCGCGAACCAAGTATAAAGTCGTCCTAATGGCAATATATATATGGCAAAATATTATAGTTCTATGATTGTAATAACGGCTTTCGGTATTATAAGTTAGGCAATTTACTGGATGGGTCAACTAAAAATAAAACATTAGAAACTTCGATCATACTAAAAATAGCTGGTCATTGGGTCAAAAGCGTGGCTGGTGTTAGAAAAAAGTGCATCAATTATTGTTTTAAAGTGAATACAGTTTGTTTGATTCAAACAGTGATGATGGTAGCAAACCAAATTTCAGTTCTAGTTCATCATGTCAGAAAATTATGACAACCGTAAAGATTGTTGAAAAACTGTGCCATTTGCGGGGTCAAGAGATGGGTCGCAAGCATGGTTTATGCCATGACCCATACAGCATTTGCAAATGATAATATAAGTTCATCCCCAGGGCTTATGTCTTACAAAACTGGTTGATTTAAATTATGTGTCTTCAAAAAAATTACAGGCAACTGAATTACTACACTTACAAATACGAGTCATCCCTTAATCACAATTATTTTGAAGAATACCTTTAAAGTAAGTACACATGTGTATGAAAAAATAAAAAAATTAATTCCACGGTAAAAGGGTTAAGGTCAGGTCAACATCTATAAAAATCAGTTTGCAGGTAGAGGTTGCTGGAGCTTGGAGGAGGATCTGTTGGCTAAAGCAAAAACACGTTAATAGCAATTCAACAACACAGCACCCTTCATTCATGCAAATTTTACATGAAACACCAGAACTAGAACCAGCAGATCCCAAGGCAAATAGGCAACCACATCACCAGACACCCACCAAACAAACCACAGCACAGGCAGAGGACTGAAACAAATTGGCCAAAATACACAACAAAGTACCAAAAGACAGCACGAACGCAAACCAATGGCAAGTTAAATCATATTTTGCTCAACGGGTAAAGCGCCCGTCGCGTGGTCGGGATTGCATCTGAGATGGCGCTCCAGTTCGCTTCGGTATCGGAACTTGCGGTCACAGCCGAGGCAGAAGTGCTTGAAAGACGCCTGCTTTTCCGCGCTCGTCTGGAACGAATGCTTGTTCCGGACGTGGTTGTGCAGCGAGCTGTGGTGGGCAAAGCTGTCCCCACAGAAGCTGCACTGATGAGGCTTCTTCCCCAAGTGGCTGTTGAGGTGTTCGTAAAGGCTGTTCCGGATTTTAAACATATTGTTGCACGCCTTGCAACGATACCGATAGAGGCCCTGTTCTGTTTCGATGTGAATCTCGTCAAAATAGCTGGCGATCATCTGAGCGTACTGAAACGTGTCTGGAGCACCATCCATCTTCTGAAAACCCAAACCTGCTGCCGAACCCATCCCCTCGCTGCCACCGTCCAGTCCAAGATTGTCTAAGAACGAGGCGGCAAACCCCTCCGGAATGCTCCCGTAATCTTTACGTTCAAACGCCTCTAACAGAGCGGACGAGTCGAGCGGCAACGTGTTGTCGACCTCGTCGGCAAACTCCAGTTTGATTTTCTTCTGCACATCACCAAACGTGTCATCAACGCCGACAACGAAATCGTCTGTCTCCGGCTTAACAATAGTCCGGCGTCTGGAGCGCCTGCGTCGCTTCGGTTTTGAATTCGCGTCCAACTCCGGAACGTCGCCCGCGTCCGGATTTGGCGCGTCTTGGTCGAGCTTATCCTCGGGGAACTTGACATCCTTGTGGCGCCAGGTGTAGTGCTGCTTCAGCGACTGATAGTTCATGAGCTTCTCCTGACAGATGGCACACTGGAAGTCCTGTGGCATGAGGTCGTCGTGGCGTCGCTTGACGTGCGCGCAGAGGCTGGCCAGGTGCGTGAAAGAGTCCCCGCAGTGCTTGCAGACGTGGGGTCGCTTCCCCATGTGCTTGTTCAGATGCTCCTTCAGCGTGTGCTTGAACCCATAGGATTTCACGCAGTATGGACACTGAAACTTCCCGTTGGCTGATCGTTCGAGAGAGATATTCGCGTCAAATCTCACCAGCGCATCCCCCACCGGGTAACCCTCCGACCGAGTGGCAGCAGACTGGCGGCCAAATGGAGACGACTGCCTGGCCGGACTTTCGTCCGCATCATTCTTCGGCATTTGATCATACATGGACATGATGGTGGCCAACTGTTCGGCCACATCGAGGCCGACATTAACAGAGGAGTCATCGAGGCGACTCGATTCGAGACAAGGCATTTCGGAGTCACGTTGAGCACCGGACGACCCCTCCCCAACATCGTCCTTATAGTCCTCGTCTTTATAGTCCTCGTCCCCCCGTCCTTCGTCCTCCGGACTCGCGTTGCTGCAAGTGTCTTCGTCCGCGTTGGATCGTCCGTTGAAGTCCTTGCTTCTGAATGGAACCGTGCTGTCGTCCTCCAGCGTCATTTGGTCATTGTCAGGTTCAACGTCGGAGAACTTCTCTCCCACCTGTTCAGTGATCTGAGCGATGACGACGGACGATCGATCGGATACGACGCAGATGGTGCCTTCGATCCTCAGCTCCTCGACGTAGAACGACTCTCTGCGACACAGTTCGACGATCGCGTCCGTCAAGAGGGACTTCAGATGCTGCTGCTGTGTGAAAGTCATTGTTGAGCACTAGGAGAAAACACAATACTATTGTCATGACTACAACCAAGAAGGACCTAACAATATCAAAAGTAGCAAGTTTTCTATCTGCACAGCTTGTTATAGAAGATACTATCACAGTTTAAAAACATATCACCATGATCATCTGACAGACCTGCCTTCAAAAGGTGCTTTGCTGGCCTGATCATGGCATTAAAATGTGCTGTGCTCTCACATTAGAATGGTCATGATGGGTCTATAATTTAGGTTTATCTAACGTCAGCAGCAATTCCAAAGGATAAATCTACTGATTTAGAATAAACTATAATAATATTGTACTTCTGTATTTTAACCACATTTGCACTGCTGAACACCTTTGCCCACGTACAATGTTTAATTCTTTATTTTCTCATCAACTGGGTCAGGATCAAGCTCACTGACATCTTTAGATAGATACCGAAAACAGTTTCACATCAAAAGTAACTTATTTTGGCAAACTTGCAGAATTGGGGTGCATACATGTATATATACACAGAGCGACGTAAGGGTCTTTTAGGGTCAGGTCAAGCATCGTAAGAGTTTTACTAAGAATCTTAACTGGCATCGTGAGGGTCGTTTTAGGGTCAGTGTCATCATTAGAAAACATTGTACCCTTCATGCAGAAGCTGCAACATTCAATAATATACCCTATGTCTCCATATACATATATGCGCACCATACACTGCACCACTCAATTCCAAAGTAGATTACCTAAGGGGTGCTCACGTGGGACCTCTCGTATTTCTTTTGATCCCGTGCGAAAGGGCGCTAGATGACTGGCCGTCGAATGACTCGTAATATATTAGATGCCGGCTCTACAGAAGTTCCTGAAATAATAAAACAATTGATTTTTAGTCTCCACTCATTCTCTAGTGATCTGATCCGAAACGCATAAAAGTTCACAAAGCAAAGAGAAGTAAGGCTGAACATGGACTAGTCACGAAAAGGTAAATTTTATTTGATAACTGCTGCTTAATGGGGCAAGAGCACGATCGTGTCAAAGTTCCTTAAACTGTTACATTTTCGTATAAGAATTCTAATTTCTCACTAGCCTAAGAGATCACACAGTTTAGACACAAGAACAAATAAATCATAAATAAATATAACGCATTCAATAGGTTTAAAACGCATGCATTAGGAGGATCTGAACCTACG
Organism: Bimastos eiseni; assembly: GCA_959347315.1. Classification (NCBI taxonomy): domain Eukaryota; kingdom Metazoa; phylum Annelida; class Clitellata; order Crassiclitellata; family Lumbricidae; genus Bimastos; species Bimastos eiseni. The sequence goes on from OY365811.1 coordinate 6,443,040, forward strand.
ACGCAACCGAAAACAATTCTCCTCCATACAACGACGACTCTCGCGAGAACCCAACGAGAACACGAAATCAGATTTCGAACTTTCTTTAGCGCAGTAAATACATTTATATAAACTTTATGTATACGCACATACATACATAAGGAATAAAGATACACATGAAGATGCAATATATATAATATTTATATATATATAAGAATTGTAAATATATACATATAATGGGATGCCAGTCTCGCAAGCTCTATAGCACCGTTTCAATTTTTCTCTCCAAATACTCTGCTGATCCCAAAAATTATTTTGGCAAGGGCATTTCCTTAAGAGAATGAAGCTTTAAAACATATTAAAAAGAAGCTGCATTTTTATTACTTCAAACACCTTCACCAACATGACATTACATCTGTTTTATTGTAGTATCTAACTTTAAATGTTTGTTTATTGATCTGCATTATCTGATGCACACAAAGAACAAAGAAAGCAAATTCTATTCCAACAAACACATTTTATAAACTTTGTTTTGTAATGATACCCATCTAGACAATTCAACAATCTGGTCACAGTTTAACGTATGAAACTCTAGGAAAAGCAAAATATATTGCCTGTTTTTCGCTGGGTTGTCAAAATCTATACTTTAATGCATTATAAATAACACCATGGTCAAGGGAAACTCCAGATGACACAATCATATTCAAACAGAATAGACCCATTACAAGTTTTATTCCCTAAGGGCCCATCCACACAGTACGTATGCAAATATTGGATTTTCGGACCCCCCACTGCCTCTGTTTCAATGTGTACATGTCGTGGACCCCCTCCCCATGCGTACGTACATCTGACCTCCAACACCCCCCTCCCCCCCAAAGAGAAGGTCAAATACCTCAAGACTACTACAAGACATTGATTTTACCGCAGGCTATTTATTTTTTAAGCATCATACTTAACAGTTTAAATTTGTTAACTGTTATAAAAAAATAAAACACTAACAACCCTTGCATTTTAAAAAGTGTTAATGCTACATGAAATTGGTTAACCCTTCAACGACCAGCCTGTACTAAAATGTACGGGAAAACATGTGGCTGGTCGTTAAAGGGTTAAGCAGGAATATAGTCTGTCATTGAGTCTAGAGGTCTGATTTAATATTCTGTATTGTGGACGTCATAATTAGACAGCTATAATTGCGTATGTACAAATTTTCGGGATCCCTCCCCATATGCACCTGTACGCAAAATCGCCGAAATTCGAAACCCCCTTTCCTCGCTGCATACGTAATTATGTGGACGGCCCCTAATGAGAACTAGTACACTGTAAACTAGATGCATTCAACAGGCAAGAAGTTCACAATCAATTATCCCATGCGCGCACGATTCATACTAGCAAGTTAAATCGACAAAATGTAATGTAAACATTTTGTTTCTTCCTTGGCACCACAAAAGCTGAGCACATTCAAACACCATTTGATCTATTGACAATAAATTACTGGTTAGGATTGATCAGCAGCAATAACCAAACTGTTAAATAGGTTCTGACACTCGATATATCATTCTAACATTTATCTCACATTTATTATACAGCGGTCAACGCAATGGGTCATATGCACTTTCATCCAAAAGAACAATCATTAAACCATTAAACAGTTCATGACAACATAGAAGAGGAAATGTGAAAAGTTCTCCATGCACATAACTTTCACATATGCGTGCCATGGTGCCCTTGCTAAGAGATTTGTTACTATGGGACTTGATCAATTAGAGCATTACATCAGTTAGCCATAGAGTCACACAACTTCCTAGATTACTGCTGCAGGTGGTGTAAAGGAAACGAGCGAACTCCTGCTACGAAAGCGGTCTTCATAAAGAGTCCGTAGGATTGTAGTTGACGATCTTTTTCCGTTGACTCGTTTTGATCGACTGTGGACCGTACAGCTGTTGCGCTCGTTTGAGAAATGCCTTGCTCATTGTCCGCACAACTTCGTTGAAGAACATCTGAGCCAGACTTGAATGCAGTGCAGATCGAAACTGAAAATCAACCTGAAACGGAAATGCAAACATGCTGTCAATTCACTTATGGTCAGACATAGATGCCAAACTAACTAAGCAGAAAGCTGTAAACTGCATCATGTAAGAGCAGTTGTACTACCCGGCAAGTTTCAATTGAGTGCTTGTATGATTATTTCTGTAGCTATTAACCAACATCTAATGACAAAGAAGCAATTCATAGCACTTGACAAAGAAGCAATTCATAGCACTTGACAAAGAAGCAATTCATAGCACTTGACAACCAGAGACGGTGATCTTGTTTGACAGGTGGAGGAGGACCACCCAATGAGATGAGTAGGAAATGTAAGGGACACATGCATAACTTGTCCCCTCTGTGTAAAAGGTGGGGGGACTTGTCCCTCTTAAGCCCCCGGGATCACCGCCCCTGTTGACAACTGTGCTCAGGGTTCATAAAGAGCACTGACTCTGGTGAGACTATTCTAGACAGCCCAAAATCTGCAGTCTGAGTTACAAGGAAAGTGCAGAAACCATTAAGCCATCAAACATCCACTAAACAACATCTGAAAATCACAACGAATAAACATTAAACAAGTTACGAGAACTCACAAAGAAGTCGAGTGTACAGGTGTCTGGCCGACTGTCAATGCCTTTGTTAAATTTCCAGACAGTCTCAAGGTGATCAAATAGCAATCCATCGGAGCAGACCGACTGCAATTGACACACAAGAAATCGACACATGACAAAGCAACGACAAGAGAAGAACACGCGATAGGAGATTTTTGAAGAGAATGACACATTAAACAACTGAAAACTGATATAAATTCAACTGTTGTTCCATTTGAACGGTCTTGCATCAAACAGTTTTATCTCATTATTTTATCTACCGTCACACACAATTTTACAGTCTTGTTGATGCAATTTTTCGATGAAACATGGTCGCTGGCCCAGCACAACAAAAGGTTTCCTTACTTACTTAGATGTTCATGGTCAACATTCTCTTCCTCCATGCATACATACTAAACGTTACGCCCCTAAGGAATACTCAGAGTCTCACACCGAGGGCCAGCATTCATTGTTTGTACTTTCCTTTGTGGTTCACATGCACATGTCACATTCTACGAGCACCAGAAGTTAAATGAGATCAGTGTCCAGTATATACCAGGTATATACCCAGTAGTTATATATCATAGATATGTAGTTCATTCACAGTCATCAACAGCATTTAACAAATTGCAACATGTAAATATGTTTTTGTAACTCCAAGTAATATACACAGACCAATTTCAACAACATAATTGTTGTATGCAACATAATTAATAAATAGATCACAAAATCAATTCAAACTTATAATTGCACATCACCAATAAATACATTATCATTGGCCATGCATGAATAAACTTTCGTCTTTTTTCACCCACAATACTGCAATTAACATTTCAACATGCAGCATTAAGCGAAGAACTTGCTGTATTAACTGGATCAAGCTTATTCAACTAAAATACAACTCACACCCATTTTTAAAACACACACACACACACATAGAGAGCTTTTCGGCAGCTGTTAGAGGAGCTGCATAGCTCACATGCAGAGCTGAATCACATAAAGGTAGGAGCACAATGGCAGGCCCAAGTGCCACTGCCAAATCTTACTTTAACAAAGTTTGGCCGCAACACGGTCACCCGAGAGGTGTAGCGTTCAACAACCGGAGGGAATCCAACTGTCAGCTTACACAAGAAGGCATCTTTGTTGCGCGTTGTCACAACGGATTCCTTGCACCACGGCACGAATTGACTGTACAGCTCAACCTTCGATACGACATCGAACATCTGCTCCTTCGAGTATCTACACACGGAAACATATAGATTCAAACTTTAAAAGCAATATTATTATGCAAACATTTCTGTAAACATTTGTGATGATGTTTCAGTTAAAGGTCAACTAGCATTGGTTCAAGTAAATGACTGAACCAAATTGAGAAAGAATTCACCAATACCAAAGGAATTCACCAACCCCAAAAGAATTCACCAACATCAAAAGAATTCATTAACGCCAAAAGAATTCACCAATACCAAAGGAATTCACGAACACCAAAAGAATTCACCAACACCAAAGTGGACATAAATAGTTGATCATGTCCACTTAACTTTAAGCAGGAGTTCCAACAATTCGATGTTAACTTTAGACATTCAAAAACCTTACTGTGTTCGATAAAGCTAAGCCAAGTAACCAGAAAATGCAGTGAAACCTGACTGATATCACGAATGCAATAAATAAAAGTGGAAAGATTACAGTTCCAGAAAACTTCCCACACCAAGCTCTATGGATGAGCACATGGTCTGCTGCAGCAATATGAAATACACAAAATGTAATAGATTGCAAAATGTTGGTGTGACTCAACGTGTTGGTTCCAAACAGTAATTAATATCCTATTCTTTTGCAAAATATTCATAGCACAATAATCGTTACATATCAGAAATTCACTCACATTACGAAGAACCATAGTTCATTATCAGCATCCCTTACGAAGATCTTCCAGAGATTCAAGGGGTAAGACAGCGCATAACATCATGACTTACGGTTGTTTCAGGGTGAAATCAACTGCCTCTAGAAAACAACATGCATTAGTTCTTACCCAACTACCTGGCTTTCAGAAAACCTAAGCTTGTTTCCTTTGCCACCATCATCTCCGAAAGGGTTCGGAAGTTTTGGCAGAAAATGTCGCTTCTGTTGCAAGTGTAAAGATTCAATAGATAACATGGATGAACACGACGGTTGCTCTCCAATGCCTGATGGAATTGACCAACTTTGAAAAAAACACACATCAATATGATCAATAACCAAAGTTCAGTTCCATAAATATTTGACAAATTCGATGTCAGTTCACCTGTGGCTCTTCACATAGAAGCGATATCGCCAAATTGCCAACTCAGATGCATTATCTTGATACATTATTCGAAACAAATCTTCACTGTTTTGTACAAAATGCAAATTCTATGACAAGATGTTTAGATCTTTAAACTTTAAGACGTGGTTCACATCAATCAATTAACTAATATCAAGAAGATGCGTAGAAAATCCCAGAAACTACAATCCCTAAAATAGAATATCCACCAGATTCCCAAAAACTTTTTTGCAAAGTGAAACGAAATCATATGCCGTATAATATGCGCAAAACTAACATCGGCTTACTTAGAGTACTTAGGACTCCATCTCATGCAAAATATTTTGGGCGTGACTTGTGTGGATATCTCTGCACAACCTTTAGGGCATGTGCACTCTAAAAACCTATATATTCTTATAATTATGCGTCGTGAAGGTTGGTTAGAGTCAGGTTAAGCATCGTGAGGGTCGCTTAGGCGTTGTGAGGGTCGTCTAGGGTTAGTGCTAGGATTAGTGTTATTTTAGACATATAAGCAGTTTACTAATCCTCTGTGTCAATCACATGCTGGAACTATTTTGTTCTGATCAATGGCAACAGACCAAAATATTATGCGCAATTTGGAGTCCTAAGTATTATAAGTAAGCCCTCACTTTAGGTCATTTTTCCGATAAGTAAGTAGATTGCCCGCTAGTCCATGCACCGGTTTTGAGGATTTTGAACGCTTGGTAGAAATTTTTTTCGGGTCGTCCTGCATTATCATAAAAAAATTCGGGGAATCGGTGAATCGGGTAGGTCAGTCAGAAACCAGCTCAGCTGTAAGGCATATCCGTAAGGTTAATCATCCGTGGTCACACCCGACGCCTTTCAAAATACTACTTCTTACCAAGTGGCGAATGCGAGACTTCGGCAATTTCTTAGTAGATGAACTCCAATATAAATCGATCGATAGTTTACAGACAAGACTTTCACAGAACCCATTTAGAAAGTTTTTATATAAACACTTTTTGTTGAAAACTTGTATGTCGTTATGATGGATTTGCATTTCCGGTAAATAAGTAAGATGGTTTCAATAAATGTCAGCATAAATTTTTCCGCAGAGTCAATTACGTAACAGCCTACACTAAACAGAAAATCTTTAAATATGACCGCCGATTCTACGGTCTACGCTGTCGTAATTAGGCATAACCGTTCATCTGATGCATCTACCGTCCACTGCCAACAATAGGACAGTGAAAATTCAGTAATACAACCTGTAGTGGACAATAGAGGTAGCAAAACTGGAAGTAGTTTTGCAGTAGGATTGGGAAAAACTTGGGTTTTCATTTGTGGGTTTTTAGGTTAGTTTAGATTATTAGGCTTTTAACGTAGTCACACACCAGACACAAATAACTAAGATCCAGAACATTCCACACACCATTCTTCAGTCTCTCTGCCACATCGTTTATAGTTGTGTGTTCTGCGGAGAGCAGACTATGACATAGAAGGCTGTAAGCACAATTTTAATTAGCTACAAACACAACTAATCTAAGATATGTAGAGGAAAATACAGAACATGAAAATCTGTTAACTGTTATTTGCCTATTGTATGTCAAAGCACTATAGCTAACAATTTAAAACTTGAGCATGCACAGATTGCAGCTAGAAACCAACGGTTCTATAATGATTCCTGCTGAGCAAAAAGTTACTGCTCTTTCAAAAACAAATTCTCACTCTCTTGCAGTGGTATATGTTGCATGTTCTAAAGGTCAAATAATTAAATTGACCATGCTAAAGTCAATCTAAAGATAGACATCTCAGTGAATAAAACTCCTCGTAATTGAAATTGTATTCCATGAACTGCAGATGAAAGAAAGGGATTAATCTAGTTTCTCAGCTGAGGTCCATGCAGGGGCATCAATCCCCCCATTGAGTAATGGAGGCAAGCCCCTCTGGTCACAAGTGTCAGGAGGGCAAGATATCCCCTACTTGAAATTGGAGGCAGTTGCCTCCAAACTCCTTATCTGGACGCCTCTGGTACCATCTACGACACGTTGTCGTAATGATTAGCATTGCAGTCCTCTTTTATCCACGCTTTGCACTGGTACCACAAGAGTTGGCATATGAGCAGTAGGAGAGTTAATATTGTGAGCTTTTATAAGAGTTCATCCTCACCAAACACACCTTCTATACCAGTAAAGGTCAAACTAAACACACTTTCTAGAGTCTGCCTAACATACCCACTAGAAAAAGTATCAACTAAATAATAACTAACGATTCCTCTCATGGTTATATGCAACTATATAATTATAAATTTACGTTTCTGTTGCTCACAAAGTTTTCGTTTATTCATAGGCTCCTGAGCAGTGCACATGCGGAATTTAGTTGATTATTTATATAATGAAATGTATTAATATATTCAAGCAAAGTCTAGCTTTCAGCTCCGTATTTCTTCACCGTGGACATCAAGATGATAAATTGTAATTCGACCGTAGAAGTCACTACTCGTCTCAAATATTAGTTTCAATTTCTTCATTGGCGCTGATGTTTCAACCGGAAAGTTCTGTTCTCAGAATTAAAGAAAATACACTGGATGGTGAAAAGTGCAAGTTTTACTGAAAATAGGTTAGCGTTAAAGCACACACTTCCCAACACAACTTGAGAAAAAGTAAGCCAAGAATACAAACGGTAACTAATAAAACAAAATCCATAGGCAGGTAAGGCAATCATCACAAAATTATAACCATGTCCTACATGAGCTACAAAATCAACAGGTCAAATGCATACCCTAACTTATTCCACTAACATTAACTAATGACAATTTTAGAATGCATTCCATACACATGTGCTTCTGGACCATACATTTTATAAACCAGCAAACAATGTAAATAACCAATTTGCTTACTTTAGTACAGAACATAGGAACCAAACTGTGCACTTTTCGTGGCACACAAGATCATAGAACTAACGCCAGCAGTGCAAAAGGATACTTGAAGCGAATTGATATCTTGAGGATGAATCGTCTGGAACTCTTGCCACGTTGAGTTGTTACTCCACTGATGGAGACTGCATGTCTGTCCAACAAAGCCTCCCTGAAATTTTAATTCCAGCTCAGCTGGAACAACTGGAGTTGGAAACTCAATCTGAATGAACTGTGGCAAACCCTAAATACAAATATCAAGCCAAATCAGTTCAAATAGCCATACTCCATTGCATCAAAGTTTTTGACAGTTACTTCCATTATCGTCACCTCATAGCTTGTCAATTCCCAATTTTTAGTTTACATAACAATCTTCAACCCTACAGCCTTGAGAAATTTTGTCCAAGTCAGCTGAAGGAATATGAGACTGGTTTTACCCAGCTTTCTAATGACTGAAACATTTATATAGCTCCTTTTGGAGTGCTTATGATTTCATACTGTAAAGATGTACCTGGTCAGAGTTCCAGCAAGTGTCTTCATTCCCATCAAACATGTGTTTCTTGCCAAACTGCTTAACGTCTTTGTTCAGAACTGAACTCACTCTGAAATGTAAGCATACGTTAGACAACATACAACACCTTTTCTGACCATCACTTCTAAAGAATGACCCGAACAACATTCCTCACATAAACAAACTACACCATCATCCTACTATAATGCTATCCACGGTAGTCATTTCAGCCAACCCTCTTTAACAAGCTCATGTTATTTTCTAGAGTTGAATCAAGATCCATGTCCTCAACCACGTTAATCAGAATTCATGAACAATAAAGCATGTTATACTGAGGCTCTGGCAGGGACGGCGATCCCAGGGGTTTTTGCAGAGAGGGGACATGTTACACAATTGTCCTACCCCCAAATTTCCTATCCCTTTCATTGGGTGTCCTCCCACCTGACAAACGAGATTGCCACCTTTGGGCTCTGGTGTAGACAAAATAAAGTGCAGCATAGACAATATTATTAGATAATTGACAAGAAGTCTTTGAACTTCAACAGCACCAGCACTAAGCCACAAAGGCATCCGTAAAACGTTTAATCAATGAGAATTTATATAGCACAACCTTAAGAGCCCTACTCAGAGGCGCTTCCAACCCAGGTCAAGCGGGAAAATGTAGTCATATGCAGCAAATGAAACTTAGCACAGGTTGCGCCTCGGAGGTGGCATATAACAAGAGGGAGCTCGTACCATATTGTCAAGCAAACCACAGAACTAAATGTTTCTCAACATTTACATTTACTATATCGCAATAATTTTTCCAAAATATCTGTCATCAGTAATTTGTCTTGGAATATTCTTTGTGGCTTCCATCGTCTAACACAGTAAATTCTGAATTCATTTTGTCTGGTATATCAATGCTAAGTGCCACATCAGTTGCACTAAAGTTGCAACAAACAAGCATTTCGTCATCTAACTCACCACAAATAAGCATCTGATATATAATCTAAATGAGATGATTTATAAATATTGGCTGCTTGACGTCACAAGACAGACAATAAATAAAAAAATTCTGTTCCACATCCGATAACGCATCACAATCACATACTAAGGCCTTAATGTTTTTGATCCACCAAACTCTGAACTCACCTGACAATGGCCTGGTTTGTTATAAGTGTCTTCATAATTTATTTGTTGCAATGCAAGGCAACAGTGTTCTGTGTATACTAACGTCATGCACAGGTGACAGGAATGGATCTAAGGCTGAAAAAAATCATCAAGGACAGGTAATCAGAACTGTCATTAGCCCCAACTACAAAAACAGATTCTCTTAAAAACCTCATTCAGATGCCAATGAATACGCCATCCAGTTGGTCCTAATCTCGTGATATATTTCTTGGATCAAGACATAAGAGGTTTGCAGATGGCCAGGCAATAATGGCAAAAGGCCATAAAAGGTCAACAGGAAATGACAGATGGACTGAACACCATATCAACCGAATATGGAATGAAAATAAACATATCTAGTGGTGGCCGATTGGTTAGAACCAACCAGGGGCGACGATTCCGGAGGGTTGAGGGGGACAAGTTCCCCCCACCTTTTACAGAGAGGGAACAATTTATACGTGCATCCCCCACATTTTCTACTCCTCTCATTGGGTGTCCCCCCACCTGTCAAGCGAGATCGCCGCCCTTGGTTAGAGCAGTCGGCCCGTAACACACAGTGTGCGCCAAGTGAGCGGGTTAGACCCACTTCTGAGGAGTCACTGTGTAGGGACCCTGAGCAAGTCCTTCGTGCACAATTGCTTTGCAGTATAACTGCCTTTTCGCCGTTGAGGTGTGTGCACTTCAGAGCAAAAAAATGTTGAAGGAGGGCGATATCAAATTTCAGAATAATAATGAAAAACGCACAAGTTTTGAAAATAAGTAAAGGATAGAAACTGAGGTCAGGCTACACATTGGAGGAAAAGAAATAGAACAGATGGAAGAATTCTAGGTACAGGTCCAGATTTACTAACTCCGCTCCTAACCAGCTTTTACTTAACCATAATATTTTCTTCGATCCGTGCCCCATGTGACATAATATTTTAATCAATCCAGCTTCCATTTAGGTTTATTTATTTTCATCAATCGAGTTTTTGCATACACGGATTTGTTTACATCGATTCCACTTCCATCGTGATGACATTCTCTCATTAATCCTGCATCCCCTTAAACATGACATCTTCGTAAATCCAGCGTCCATTTAAGCATAATTTCTTTTATCAATCCAGCTTCTACTGACACGGTATTCTTTAGGCATCACCAGGTAAAGTTTTGTGAGATTTTGAGTGAGTTAGTAAATCTGGAACAGTACCGAATTCTACTACCTAAAAAGTATGGAGCACGACACATAAACAAATGAAGAAGCGATGGAAAGCACTGAAGAAGGAAAGTCTTTATACAATTATACACATAATGAGATAAAGTAAATGTATTGGGCACACGCTGAGAGGAGAATCACTATTAAGAACGGCTATCGAAGGAAAAACGGAGAGGAGGCGGACAAGAGGAAGACCCAGACGGCACATGCTGGATTAGATGATGACAGCGGATATGGAAGGAGCAACAAGATTGGATGCTGCTAATAGAGGACATAGAAAGAAGAGGCCCAATGGTGGCGTCGGAAATTTGAACCTATCTATGAGACTGAGAACCAAGCCAAGATGATAACAAGCATAGTACTTCGTCTCTACCATGAATATTTCGAGAACATCACCTTCAGCAGCGACTTTTAATTATTATTACATGAATAATTACACTGACAAATTATTTACTGTACGGAAACCATATTTTCGCCCAATCTCGTGGAAGCTAAATTTAGTCTACAATAACCTGAAATCTATGCAACTTTTTCCAACGACATAATTATAATAGATGCCATCATTGGTCCTTGCATAGCATTTTGGTCCTTCTATTGGACTCAGGATAAAGCAAGCATCCAAATTTTGGAAGCAAACATTTGATTAAAGATGATAGACTCTACCAGCTTTGATTTAATAATGTAAGCCGTTTTTCAGAAAACAGTCTTTCTACGGTGCAGTGAATAGAGCATAATAATAATTATTGTGAACTCCAAATTTATAAACCGCTGCAGCCTATTCGGGAGCGCTGCGTCGTGTCAGAAGGGTTGTCCATAGATATGGACTCCGTCCGGATAATATAGACATAATGTGATAAGTCATTATGTTGTAACGCGTCCGTTGAGTAAGACTTTGTCTTGTTTTGAGGCGCTATTAAAATGCGACATGCATTGTATTGTATTAGGCGGATTTCGTTGAGGACGAGGACGCTTGGTTGTTCTGAGCACTATTAATCAGAAAGGCTTAACTTGCTATTGTATCAGCAAAATGTCATCTGCATCACCTAAAACAAATTTGCTGCATCATGTTAACGAAACAAAATGCTATCAATTACACAATACAACATAACTGTGATAATTGGTGGTTGCGCTCCTTATACAAGTTTAAAGTGCCGAGCCTTGCAGCCATCAGGAGCCATAGCATTATAAGCAGAATGAGACAGGTTTTCAGCCAATATCCTTGGTTTTCAGTCTAAGAGCAGACAGTTTCGCTGAGATTGCGAACATGTTGAGATATATGGAGTTACAACGGTTGAACTGGAAAACGGTGGATTGGATGGAAAAGAGTAAAATTTCAGGAATATGTTGGACTTTTGTCATAATTGAATAGATGAAGAAAGACAATCCTGTATTCAATTATTTATAAAGACGCACATAAGTTAAGGCGCTATATAATACAATTATGAGACGCGCTGAACTCACTCATTAGACTTAGGCTTGGTAATAAGTGAGTGTTTCCGGATCCGTCGATGGTTTATTTAGTACAAATATTTAGCCTGTAATTTATTATTAGCGCTTGTTGGTAAGTTTGCTTGTTTGTTTAGGTCTGTTTTATTGTCAGTTAATTAATTTTACCATTAATTTATTTGATTTTAACAGTTTAACCTGTTGCATTGCACTTGAATTGCGTTAGAGTGGTTGAAGGCAACAGTTCATTATGTAATTAATTCACAGTAGAGACCACTGCTACCATTTGACAGCTGGTGACTGGGCGAACCGGCTGATCCGCTACTATTTTGCTGGCCCTATGCTTCCTGATTGGGTCTGACATCATGTCACGATGGCTTCGTTCTCGCTTACACGATTTGATTGCAATTTAGCTGTGTTCTTCATAGTATTACTTAGTACTGTAGGTAGAGAAGGCGTCGTGGCTTTATTGTATTTTTCGTTTGGTTATTTATTTGTACACAGTTAAAATCAAAGAAGACCATGCTGACTCCGGACCAAGAGAGAGTAAAGGAATTGTTGTGTGAGACAATCACACTGCTATGCAAGAATGGCCTGCATTTCCAGGACGAGTTCTGCATTGATGGCCTGATTGGAATTACATTAGACCAAAGGGACGTATTTCTAGTCACCATAAAAGAAACTGTGAAGCATGGTGAGGTCTTTGTCAGAGATCGACAGCATTCGATGAGGTCACAGACAGCCGAAGAACTTCCACACGGACCTGTCGATAGCCAGACTGCTGTCATCTCCGAAGGAGACTCTCACTCCTCAGAAACCCGATCAGATCTAGACTCGGTCAGCAGGCTCCAGGATATTAATTTAAAAGAATCGGGGAAGGAGACTGCTGCTGTGGCCAGTCCAGTAGCGGCAGACGACCCTGGAGTTAGCCGGATGGAAATTGACGAACGTGTATGGGTGAAAGCAGAGGAGGGGGTCGGTTCAAGGGAAACAGCGGAAGGCAGCAAAACAACGGAGAAAAGACAAAAGTCCTCGAGAGTTGTGGAAAATATTTCTTGTCATCGTCAATCTAGTCACAATGCTGAGTCACAGACGTCACCGGCTGCAGAAATAGAAAACGACCAGAATTCGTCCATCGACCGAAACCAAGAGGACTATTTACCCATTGTTCCGTATAGCGAAATGAACTCCACAGTCACCTGTAGGGACGAATCGAAGGAATCTCCGGATCTGAACTCGCAATTGTCGATCGAAAGTTCGGCCCAGTCTCAGTTTTCGTCAACAGATCGTTACTACAGAGCCGCGCCTGTCGGTCACAATGAAAGAAAGGTGGCCTCGGAGGGCTGCGACTCCGGGCAGAACTCAAACCAAAAACCGGATGCAGGCGAGAGTGACGGTGACGAACTGGTCGTTGTTAAGGTAGAACCACCAACGTCTGACTACCCTGACGATCAATTCTCATCTTCGTCGTCCTATCGTCAAACTCAGGTCAACGACGTTCACAGCTTTGCGTCTGACTCCGGCTACATGTACAGCAACAGGATTAAGGACATGGCTGGATATCCTGTCAAACATTCTCATGGCATACCACCATTCGATTATGCCGGTCAGATGGCTGAGACGGCTGTGCACGGCTCAGGATATGGTCAGGTGATTATGTCTCCCGGCAGTGGTTAAATTCAGATGTCGGGTCTGTGATCTGAGATCCGCTGCCTCAACTGTGAGATCTGCCACAGAAAAATGTGTTTCTCTTACCATAATTGATCATATGCACCTTATTTCACACTTTTATGCAAGCTTGTCCAAATAGCGAATAACAAACATATCTGTTGTAGAATTGTCATATAGGTTTAGGTTTGAGAGTTGTAGAGACTTTGCTCATGGGATGAGCAAATTGACCACTCTCTCCAGGTTGTTTCCATTATTCATTCATTCTTTTACGAATTTATATAGCACCTCTACTAGCAGACTACTCAAAGACATTCCAGAATACAATGCAATCAAAATGAACAAATTAAGGTTAGTAAGGAAAGGTTGAGTGTCATTAGAAGGCAATGACCTATTATGTAGCACATGCTTTTTTGAGGACCCCAAAGGCCAGAGGTGGCGATCTCGTTTGAAAAGTGGGAGGGACACCCAATGAGAGGGGTAGGAAATGTGGGGGACACATGTATAACGTGTTCCCTCTCTTTAAAGGGTGGGGGGACTTGTACCCTTTGACCCCCCCGGATCACCGCCCCTGCCAAAGGCATTAAAACATGTCTATCTAAAAGATCTGCAGCTGATAGGTTGGAAGTCTTTGGAAGTTACTATCTCTGTCTTTATTTTGTTTGTTGTGTTTTGTCTTTTTCAATCGTAGCAAGTGACTTTTAAAAATGCCATTGCTTATCATTACTAAGGTTTTAAACTAAATTTGATGCTGAAATGTGAATCTTTGTCACAGTTTGTTAATCATCAGGCAACTCCTGAAATAGTAAGACATTAAGACAAATAGTTTTCTGACTGTGAGTAAGTTTTGAGTGTTACATAATTTTTGAAGAAAGTCGAGCATAGAGGAAACTTCCAGTCTGCTCCATTCCTTGTGGCCAGGACATGGAATTCATGAGAGCTCGAAGACACATACCCAAAATTTGCAAACTGCCCGGAGGAATGTAAGGAGGTGCCAGTGTAGTAGTGGAGAGTGGATATGATCGATTGCTCAGTGTAAGAATTCTATAAGTGAGACAGATCAGTTTAAAGCTTATACTGCCGTGCGCCAATGTTGTTGACAGGTTTAAAGTGTTTGAATGAGAAGATGGCTATGTCTGGTTTTTTGAGCACTTGTGTGCTAATCTAGAATCAAATCGCCGAAATGTTGCCTATGGCTTTGGTTATGCTGATCAAATATCTGAATTGTTATGCACCTCTAGTAATGTGCCAAACACCATTGAAGGGTTGTGGTGGGATAAATCTTGTCAAACTCAAGCAGAGCAATCCACTGGGTATACGTATTAAATCTAAGTGGAAGATAACTCATGTGCGAAGTCCTCTTAGAATTCTTTATCACATGATGTTTCTGGTGATTAAATGCAACAAGTCGTAACGTAACCAACGCTGCTCCAAATCGATTGATTTTTTACTTAATTTTTGCGATTTGTTTTGTCTATTTTCAGCAGTTCTCTCATTCGTTCCAGATGAATAGATATCAGATGAAGTCAGGCATGAACCACAGCGCTCTGCCGAACGACACTTCTCAGAGCCCACACCTGTCCGGCCTTGACAAGAAACAGCCAAACTCGCTACTTCCTGCTTTGACGAAGCCGTACAGACGCATGGACTGCAGTAAGGGCACTCCTGAACGTGACCTCCATCAGCTTCCGTTTCCAATGCCACCTATGCCTGACCTCAACAACAGCCTCCTGGAGAGTGAGTCTCCGATGATGCAGACGGACCTGGAGAAGTACGCCGAGATGCAGAGCTTCTGCATGAACCGACGCGCCCGTTCCACGTTCACGGCCTACCAGCTGCAGCGCCTAGAAAGCGCGTTCAAATGCGCACATTATGTCGATGCGTCAACGAGAAACCAACTGGCAGAAGAACTTAATTTATCCGACTCTATTATTCTGGTAGGTACAGGAGAGTAATAATTAGAATAATTACTGGGTCAATATTTTACACTTTTGTGCACCCTTTTGTTAAGTCTAAATTGCCTAAGAGCGGTTTTCATAATTATAATCAGTGCATCTTTGGTTAATTTGAGTTGAGTGTATGGCTATATAAGCTACTGCTGCTGCGGTTATTGTTTATAAAAAAAAATTATTTTAAAATGTGTGCAATTGTTGTTTGTAATGTAATGTGTGTGCTCTTATCAGATGCAAATAAAGGCTACTTACTTACTTAATTGTTTTGAGAACATCATTTGTCCTGAGACGATGATCTCGTCTGACTGGTGGGGGGGACGCCTCGTAAGAGGGGTATGAAATGTGGGGGGGGACACACGTATAATGTGTTCCCTCTATGTAAAAGGTGGGGGGGGACTTGTACCCCTTGACCCCTCCTTTGATCGCCGCCTCTGCATTTGTCACTGTCTTTGGAGAACAGTCTGACCTGATAATGTGAATCGCTTTATTGAAACGAGTTCATAATTCTGATTCTTTAGGTGCGTTATATATTTCATGAATTTTGTCGGTTTTCTGATTCATTTGTGTTTCCTTGCACTCTTTTCCTTTATGTTTTTTTGACATGCCAGCAGTTGACAGGTTAATAATAATTTAATTGATCACTCAATTATAACAGAACTTGTACAACAATATAATTATGCAAATTAGGCTTGAAAGAGAATGCTGAGAAGGAACCATATGGTTCAGCTAATTGAGTCCAGTATTACTTTTTGCTATCATCAAGTGAGTAGGTAAGTAAAGTCTTTGACACACGATGTGCAAATGAACAGTAGGTCATCAGTAATAGAAATAATTATAAAATGTTAAAGTAATAATTTATTGATAATGTTAACACTGTTATGCCAATCTGCATTAGTTCCCCTGTCACTTTGGCTATGAAAATCAGAACCGTAAACTTAATCACAGACTATATTCCTGCTCAATCAATTTTATGTGGCATTAAAACGGTTTCAAATGCAAGTGTTGTTAGTGTTTTAATTCTTCATAACTGTTAATAAATTTAAGCTGTTAAATATGATGCTTAAAAAAATAAATAGCCTGTGGTAAAATCATCGTTTCATAGATGTTTTTAGCTATTTAACCTTTGCAATGGGGGAAGGGGTAGAGCTCAAATGTGCGTACGCATGGGGGTCCACGAACATGGGGGAACACGGTGCAACAGAGGGAGGAGGGTCCCAAAATCCGACTCTTTTGCATACGTAATATATGGATGGGCCCTGAACAAGTGGACAAGGGTCACTAAATGATAGATTTTGCTGTTTGCTGTGGAAACAGGATCCACAGAGGTGTTCATATGGTTTGACATTGGTATGACTCTCTCCAGATGCCTGGCAGGCTGTGAATAATTATTCCAGCCAAAGAATGTATCTAATTATGTATGTATCTATGAGGATATTCCATATGCTGCATCTTAAGGATAGTACACTTGTATGCTCTTGCCTTGTGTGGTCGTAGATCATTTATGAATAATTAGCAGTTGTTTTTGTTTACTGATTTGCTCCAGACATGAGGAAAATGCATATCTGGGTCACTGGGATGGGTCATGTTATTAAGGCTACCTCTGTTATAATTGCACTTTCGTACCTAAGTCTCAATTTACTACTACTAATAATAATTATAATTAGATGAGTTGCATCATAAAAGGCAAAGCGAGAAGAAGTGGTGCTATACTTGAGTTAAAAATTTAATGACAGTCATATGATGCTTCAAACAATAGGTCTTGACCTGTGACTTGAATGTATCCAGAGATGGTGCATTTCTTCAAATGGTGAGAAGATCATTCCATGCAGACCTGACTTCTGTAGCCAAGTGCATTACAACTATGTAAGTAACAATTGGCCATTAAACTTGTTCTCCTCTTTGTTCTATTTTAGGTCTGGTTTCAAAATCGAAGGCAGAAGTTCAAGAAACAAATGAAGATGAGTTTCTCCTAAAGATTACCGAAATGCCATCAGTTGTACTTTATGTGAACTGTCGCTGCCTAGATCAATTATGCATACTGGCGTCATCTGTGTTTGGCTCGAGCGTGGAACAGACTACGGTCCTACTGCCTGAAGTATTAGGCAAACGTCCCATCTTATATATAGCTTTGCACTGAACAGTGACTTTTGCATTCCAAAGAGGGATACGAAACCACCATTTTGTGTGACGGTAGTCTGCTAGTTGCTTCAAGACGGGTCTTGTGTGCCAGAGTAGTGGCATTGTGTGGGAGTGTCCACTGCCTGCCTTCTCAGACAAGGTCACTGCACGGACATTTCGTAAGTCGATACTTTGCAGCTGATGTACGTTAGATAATTGCGACTGAATGAGATGTTTAGTTCAAAAGCGAAACTCATTTTTAGAACAGACAACTATTACATGTCATTTACTATGATGCATGTTGTTGTAATTGGACAGTTTTCTAAACTGCAGTGAATGATTAATGTCTGGAAGCCATATTAATGGGATTATGTATTGCATTGCTGGCTACCTTTTTACTGTGAGGAATTTTGTCAGTTTTGGAGTCATCTATATACAACATTGTAACTGGATCATGTTCAGGTCTATTGAATTGTATCTGTACATTTATATAGCGCCACTCACAGTCAGTTTTACACCTATCAGAGGCGCTCCCAGTGCGACAGACCATGAGAAAATAAAACTGTCTTTAAGCAGTAAAAGAGATTGCTTGGAGGATTCCTGACTTGAAGCGACGAGTGAGTCATGGAAGGACGTTAGTTCCACAGAGTGGGGCCAGTGAAGACAAAAGCACAAGATTTATGTTTGCAATCCATAGCGATAATTTATTTTTATTTTTATTCCACGTCTATGTGGCACCTTTAGGAAATTGTTAAATTTAAGTTATGCAAAGGACATTTTGGTATTGTTTTATGACATACAGTAGTTTTGTATATTAAGCATTGGTTTGTCTTATGTGAACCAAAATTCAGCTGAAAGCATTATAAGCTACATGATGAACAAGGTTCTTCTGTGCCAACCAGTTGAACAAACTTTAACTGATACTGCCTTTGTTGAGCTGTATAATTGACATTGACCAGAGCAGATCTTCAACCAATAATCTTTGCACAGCATAATACAACAATGCCTTTTTGACAGTCCATTTGTAAATGTAAGAAGAAAATGATGCATGTGTCAGTGGCCATTACAATGTGATGGAAGACCTCACTGTTTATTACAACTATGTTCTAAGATATATAGGCTCAATTGCCTAACTTTGGTGACATTAATTCGGGTGCTGATTAAGTTTTTCTTCTAGTATTTTGTGATCTAGTATTGAAAAATTTAAAATCTCGCTATAGTGTTCATGTAACTTTTTTAATAGAGATTCAGTTCCATACAAGTGAGAACATTGGTTGTGCATTGTGCAAATTCATTTTGCTGTCATAGAATTAATATTACAGTCATAGACTTTAACAGTGTGTGCAATTTGGAGACTGTAAAGAGATGTATAATTAGCTTACGTCTTCCTTTTTGGAGGAACCCTAGAGAAGATCGAGCAAAGACCATAGATCTTCAGAATCGACCTAGGCTTAAATGTTACATATTTAATACAGGTCTTAGGATTTTATGTAATGTCACAATTTCTTGGCCTCTGTTGAAAGTAGGAAATGTCAGAGAATTTTGCATTCTTCTGAATTCAGATGGCTCTCAAAATTGCACCCAACTGTTTTCAGGGTTCCTGTATTTATGACTACCTCTTATTCTAGTATTTTTGATTGACTCTTATTCTCTTGCGTATTTCGAAGCAGATTATTTTAAACTACCCAACACTAGTTACGACTGTAACAAAGCGTGGTTCATTGTTCTCGACAGTTTGTAATTGACCTATTACCTTTTTAGCAATTATTTTTTTACATAGGCATTAAAGATAATATTATAATGTGATTGATACATTCTTCATATCAAACATTTTTATAGCACCCTTAAAGAAAACTACTTGAGATGGGCTCCCAACTCCAGCAAAGCTATAAAAGAAGTCTTAAGGTGAGAGAAGAACATATGACAGAAGATCCTGGGAAAGAGACACGGCTCAAGTGGGAGGTCATTCCCGGTTGAGCGATTTACCACCGAGCAAGCACGGTTCTTGCCTAGCGGAAAGAAAACAACCTTGTTCAGACGACCGGAGGATCAAGAGCCCTTATCACTAAGGACAGGCCGCAATAGAGCTCTCGAAGATTGGTAGGAGTGGGACCTAATAAGCAGTGCCAGACTGGGGCAGTTATCTTATATGCAATCTGCTGCTGAGGTGGAATCCAGCAGCAAACATCACAGATGTATCCAAAGGCATGACCTAAATGTTTCAAGCACCACAGTTGACCAGCGAGGAGGCCAGTGTAGAATAAGCAACAGTAAGTAGTCCAGTCTAATTGTGAGGTAACAGTTCAGCAGTGGGCGAGTGGACGACAGCGTGTAAACCCTGATCACAAACATCATGATGTTTGTTATATGTACATCTGTATATGTAAATGTTATAATTATATATGCATATAAATATTGTGTGTGTGTGTGTGTCTTTGTGTGTGTGTATGCGTGCGTGCGTGCATTGAGAGTTGATGCATGAAGTGTTTCGATGTATTTCATATGGGAAATTAATTTTGTGCATCTTAATTGCATGGCATTTACATTTTATACGATTAGCGTCTGAGCTGCTAATTCGATACAATTATGTGAAACTATTGCAGAGTGGATTGGACTAAGTCATTGGAAAGTTGATGTTTTAAGTGGAAATAAATTATCTATCTTAAGTCGTGGTTTCAACTCAGAAAGCAAATAAATTGCTTGCGTTTGTGTCAACTGAATCCATTAAAATTGAATTTAATGCCACAAAATCTCATTTTCAGGTAACAGAATCATTTTATAAAATGGTGCTTCCTTCCAGTTTAAATAAGAGAGATTAAAAGGGCACTATTCAAATTATTTAAATGCATATATAATACATAATATATATATATATATACACCATGTACCTATATGCTATCCCTAAACATTCTTATGTATGCATGCATAGACAGGCCTACAAGCATATATGCATACATGCCCACACATGTATCTGATTAAAAATAAAACAACAACTATATATTTACTTAATCATATGTGTGGGCATGTATGCACGTTTGCTTAAGTAAGTATATTTTGTTGTGCACGTAGCGACTAGCGAAGGATACTGTCGTATATTGTATTTGACAGTCACCGTCGCTAGTATTCTAAGCACCATAGGGTGATTCCATGTCAATTCAACCAATGCGATTGACATGACTGACTCAGATTTACATGGAAATAATTTCGCGTAAATCTGAGTCAGTCATGTCAATAATGGTTGCAGATTAGGTTGATTTGACGAGGAATCATCCCATAAGAGTCATGTCCTGTATAAGCAGAGATTATAATTGGGTAAGATTGAATGATCTGTGACACGCTTTCCAACTTTGTTTCTACTGAAATTCTTCAGAAGCATTATCCCTGGGTTAAAGAAACAATTGTCTGATAATACATAACATGTAACATATGCTACATAATTGTCTGATATTACACTACACAGCATCTGTAGAGTAATGGATAACACACGGAGGTGCAGACAGAGCGAGGGAACCAGCCTTATTTCGCTAGGTGGCAGCATTGGTTAAATTAGATGTATAATGTAATGGGCGCCTTGCATGGCTGCCAACAATTAAATTCGACTCCTGGTATTAACTTGTCATCATTCGTTCATACCATGTTTCTAATGATACTACGGCTCGTCAGTTTGCAATTAAACGAAAATATCTTTTTTGTTATTAAGTTATTAACTACTGTGCTGACAGCTTTAGAGTATCCTTTCGTATCTTGTGCATTTTGCTTCACACGATGGTCTTCCTGACATAAGAGATTTTGGAAACATCTTGCCACGTCTTTTATAGTAATAATGTATATTATTTTTGCAGCATTTTGAACTTACTACCATTTGTGGGGGGTAACCATGTGTTTATGGCATTTAAAAATTAACTAGTGTAGTTGGGATGATTAGCCTACTGTTAATATTAACATTACAAAAAGACTGAAAAACCAAATGTACACATTTCAGTATTTGTCATTTAAAATGTATTCATGCAATGACAAATATTTACTTCTCCTTCTATGGTTTTATGTGGATAATAAACAGTGGGTGCAAACCCTACTGTTTGACCTTTGAATTGCAAACAAAGCACAATTTTCTGTGTGAGATAATATATTGGTGGTAGATTTAAATAAATCTTTATGCATTATTATTTGCATGCTGTTTTAAAATTCTGAACTGTTTGCCTCAGATATAACGTATTATCCGTAGGTATCGATGATTCAGCATAGTGCTGTATTACCGCTCTTGAAAAGTCAGTTCTACATTTTGTCATAATTTCTTTTTTGCATATTCATTTGCAAATGCTAGACAATCGCTCATCCTGTGCATACAAAATGGCTGTTAGATCAGCCATCCTGTAACGCATATCATCCTTGTCATGGATGCGTTGTTAAATAAACATATTACACACACTTATTACAGCCATCTTGTATGCACAGGACCTCTTATCTGAAGTTTGTTGGGCCTGCATTAGCAGTGATGAGCACCAACTACTTGACTAGTAGTTAAAACTACTTTCTAACTACTTTCAAAATATGTAGTTATAACTACTATTTATCTACTTTAGATGAGAAGTAGTTATGTACTTTTGTAACTACCACATAAGTAACTAACGATCAGCTATGATGGAGGTACGATGGCATTAGACAGACTGATAGTCAGATACGGTGGAACGAAATGTGATGATCGGTTAGAATCAGTTAGGACGGATGTAAAAACCGATCGCTATGGACAGGCCAACGGTTGGATGGACAGCTGGATGGATGGACGGATGCTCGGTCAAACGGACTAACGGTCTGGAGAATGGACTGACTTACAGCATGGATGAATGGACTGACGTCGGACATTAGCTATGGACTGACGGACAGTTGAACGAAGGACTGACTGTTTGTCGGACGATGGACTGAATGGGATGGTCCTAAGGACTGGACAGATCTAGAGCCATAAAAATGGAATGGCATAATCAAACACAAATGTAAAACCGCTTAAACATTCAACTGAATTTCAAGGGTAATATAAAATCATTGGGTGAATGTAATGAAATTGTTAAGTAAATGTGATGAAATATTAATGAGTAAATATAAAATCTGATAAATGTTTCTGTTGGATAATGACTCGCTTTCATTGCCAGTTGAAACTGAATCCTGTAACATCGTTGATGCGTTGATTGAAGAATTTGTTTGAACGAGACACGCACGTCCATGTTTGGAAGGTGACGCTCTCAAATGACTTCTTCAAGGAAATTAATGTGTTGATAAACACTGTGGTCCTGTGGAATATTGATTGTTTGGTAATACAATGATTGACATTTGTTTGCAAATCATTACAGTGCATGCTCTACTATAAATCTTGCGTAGTTTATCTGCCTGCTAAACATGCAGATATTTTCTTTTCCGCTTAAGGTTTTAATGTTATTTACATATTAAATCAATCAATCAATCAATGCAATTTATATATAAATAGCACCTCTTCAAGATGACTATTCAGAGGCGGTCCCTACCCAGGCCCGTCAAAAAGGAAGGTCTTAAGAAGTAAGAAGTTTGTAGGAAGAGCCAGACAGGTCGCGTGGGAGAGAGCGCAGGTCAGATTGTTCCAGACACTGGGACCCAAAAGCCATATTTTGCCTGGTGGCAGTATGAGCATGTGGAACCACACAGTCGCTTCTACAGGCTGAGCGAAGAGATCGGCGACCAGAGCAAGCCAAAGTTAAGGTGAACAGATCCCGAAGATAAACCGGCGCATTGCCCAAAACACAATGCCAGACAATAGAGGATATCCTATATTGAATGCGCTGCTAAATCGGAAGCCAGTGAAGTATATACGTAGAGGTGTGGCCAAATTTAGGAACACAACCAATCAAGCGAGCTGTGACCCGTTGAACCCCCTCCAATGGTTGCAATCCGACCAGAGGAAGCCCACAGTAGAGAGAGGAGCTGCAATTTAATTATCGATTTACGATAAAGACATGAACCAAGGTGGCAGCACAAGATGAGGAGAGAGATGCGAGCAGGATACAACCCGCAATTGGCGCAAGAAATACTAGCAGGAGCGAATCAATGCCGAAATATGCTTTACAAAAGAGTCCTTGGTCCCTAAAACTACTCCCAGATTCCGGACACAGGTGAAGAAGACAAAATTATGGAATTCAGAAGAAAGAGACAGCAAATCCAGCATGTTTAGCTGCTGGCGGATGCCAAATATACTGAGTTTTCTGCGGATTAAGTCGCATTCGATTTGATGACATTGATCAGGCAGTTATGGCAGCTGTAACTAGAGACATTGTTCGGACTGCAGAAGAAGCATGGGATGAGAAGCAATGCGCATAAGATTGAACATCATCTGCGTATGAATGGCTCGTAAGAGACCGAGATGCACGTAGAAAATCGATATCTATGACAAGAAATGTAGAGAACGATTTCTAAGTATGTTTTTTGCATTCTATATGTTTCCATAATTTGGTTGACCTGCCCCTCCCCCCACTCCAAGTCAGGAATAGGCGCTATGCTCAATACAACGAAATATTCCTATCTCCGCTGGGTAAAACCCCGTAAGTTTAAAGTCGCCTTAATCTACATGTCATTATAAATTAAAATTTTTGTCCTACTAGAAAGTTAGGTAACGATCTCTAGCTTCATTGCTCAAATGAAGTAATAGGAACTAATTTCATTATACAGAATATCATGGTAAATAAATGATGAGTGTATTCCCGAACTCTTCTCGGTTTTGCCCTACACAATCGACATACGCTTGCGCGACCTGAATGAAGAAAATTAGGTCAAATGACGCGTCGAAGAGATCTATAGCTCAAGCTCACGCTAACTACTAAGAACTAGCAGTCACGGCAAGCGAAATTTCAATAACCTATGTCCGTCAAATGGCGTGCTGCAAGTTTTTGACTTAATCTGATACCAATTCCTGGGCCATCTTCCTCTTTGTTAAAATCTTTGGTGCTCTCTGTCACTGTGTACAAATTACAATACTAAGTAAGTAAGTACTTTATTGAACATCATAATATGAACCAAAGATGCTACCATCTTTGTATGAACGTTCAAAAAGTATACTAGCAAAATAATCATAGCAAGCAATTACACAGCAGACATCCTCAAAGTAGTTAGAGTAAAATAATGTACACTCATAATCATAACTAGCTAGAAACTAGACAAATTAATTTAACAAGCTGCTTGATTTATAAGACAAGACAAGACAATTTATATTTACCGTGGTTGGTCTGGGAGCGCCTCTCAGTGGGTTTCTTGTAGAAAGTAGAAACCCTCCATAAATTCTTGAAATCGATGAATGAAAGAAATGAGTAATCTGCTGAGAAGCGTTGACTTACTATGTTGTTTTTCATATAAACGCTTATTTTTTTTGCTTTATTTTGTCATTTAAATTAGCGTCTACTTTCACTGTTGAGTTTTTGAACCTGACGACAAGAACGTTAATCCGCTTTGATGAGGGAGCTGTAATAATTTATTAGGTAAGATTTTGTCTGCAATCACAAGGATGCGCTCCAGACAAGGAATCTCTCCCGGCCCAAAACATCAGAATAAGTGTATACTCTTTATGTGGATGAGCCATCTGTTTGAAAGCGCTAAATTAATTTACTTCATCCTTTTTGAGCAATGATGTGTTGTGGACAATAATTACCTTATAAGTTACAGTAAGCTCGTAGTGTTGAATTTTCATTGAAAGCCTGAAGATTAAAATAAGACAATCATATTCGAGAATCGCTATTAGGTACTGGTAATGCATTTTCTGCTCAAAGGCTTTTGACAATTACAATTTGATCATCATAATCATATTCGGGAAGCGAGATGCTTCTGCGGCCGAAACTTCGGCCTCGCAACGCACGGAAAGTTACTTCTGCGACCGAAGGTTTTCGCAAATATCTAAACGTGACACTAGCTCTTGACTAACCGACCTGCACAACGCCTAACCTGACCTAGGCGACGAATTAATTTTTAAGGCGCATCAAGAAATGATTTCTGTGGTAAAATGTCTTTTGGCGTCATATGACGACACTAGCCCTAACCGACCATCACAATGCCTTAACTTGACCATAGTCAATCCTAACCTGACCCTTACCAACCTTTGTGATGCCAATAAATAGAAGTAAAGTATTTTAACAGTGCAGATATGCCTAAGGTTTTGCAGGTGCAAGGGTGGAGGAATTATAGGTATAGATACACATTTACTAATTTGCTTTAAATGTCACCAAACTTTACCTGATTATCCCTTGCACCGAAAGTATTAAATAGTGTGGTTCTAACCGGTTTTAAACAGTTCAAACCGGTTATAACTGGTTTAAACCTGTTAGAACTGGTTGATTGCGGTTGAGCAACCGGTTTTGGCCGGTTAAAACCGGTTGCTCAACCGAATTGGCTGAAATCGGTTGGCATTTAATGTGTGCTTTTTATGTGTGAACTATTTTCAGGTGACACTGCACGTCCGAAGGATGGAACTCAACCTGAATGGCAGAGAGCAGGAAAGATTTTCAGCCATTTTGACAAGTACAATAAGTAGTCTGTGTAAAAATGGGATGATAAATAGCACAGTTGCCCGCGTTGATGGAATCCTCGGAATAACACTTGCGAACAACATCGTTTTTCTTGTGAAAGTACAAGAACAGGTCTGTGAAACGGAGATCTGTAGGCAGCCGTCAGTCGAAAAGATCTGCAGTGCTGAAGCTTCAAACAATGCATCATGGACAAGAGAATCTCAGGCAGATTCAGCGATTTGCCAGCTAGTGATATCAAATGTTCAACAGGGTGTATCAATGGCACCAGATGAGCAGGTTGAGAATGCATTCGATACTGAGCATGAAGTCGGTGTAATTTCAGGTTTTCAGGCGGTAGATATTGGGTCATTGCGTTCACCAAATCGCGATAGTCATTGCGTTCAGATTTCTGCTGGTTTAAATAAGAAGAAAAATTACAATAAACCAAGCAAAAAGGAGGAGCAGGAATTGTTGAATAAGTCAACGCTGATGATGTTAGAAGCTCGGGAAGAGAATAGAACCTCACGAGGTAGCAAGGAGGTCAATGATATTGTTTATGAACCACATTACCTGGATGGTATGGCTAATATTTTATATGACAATGCTCGATCGTCTGTGGGTGCACACGTTAAAATGGAATGCTTCTCGGAAGACGATCTTACACGTGATTGCTGTCAATCGCAGGAAGCAGATGTAGGTGTCTTATTATTTTTCCTTGTATTTAGTGCATCTGCTGCTGATTTTCTGATAAGAGTGGTCCTTTAACAATTTTGTGTTTTTTTATACACATTTATTAACTCATGAATTTATGTAGGGCCCCTTCAATAGGACTACTCGGAATGTAACCGTATCTGTGATTTACTCATTATTTCATGTCTCGATATTACCAAGAGTTTAAGGGTAACGTGTCGTACCATCCAGGTTTCATTACCTATACAGTTGTGCCCTGTTGAGAGGAAATAGAGGACAACAGTTTGTTGGTGCACTTCTAGGTCTTTCAGTGTTTACAACAGGCAGTAGCATCTGGTAACTCTGTTTTACAGGTACCTGGATAAAGGACTGGCTTTCTGCAGTGGTATATGTGTTGGCATGACATATATCGACTGTAATTTCGCATATATTTAGCACCTATTCAAGGGAGATTTGTCACAGACGCTGCGGACCTGTTACACAATCAGACCACGGATGTGCGGCACTTGTAGTTAGGCTACACCATTACTGCTTTTCTGGGGTATTTCCCTTTGCCCAGATGAAGAATCCTTTGGATTTGACCGTAGCATTGTACAGCTTGGACTCCTTGCAGTGGTCCAGTTTGGTTACCATTCCACTTAATGTGAAGTGGTATTTTGTCCCCAAATATATTAACTTTTATGCTGTATTCGTGAATCAACCATGCATGAAACTCAACGTAGTGTGAAATATTGTTGACATTTCAGCATTGTATTTTTTATGTGTGTCCTGGGAGTGTCTATCGGAGGTGCTTTATACAATACAATGTCATGTGAAACTGACTTCGTATTAATGATGTCACAGTGTACGTTGATTTTGAGCACTATTACTGTAATGTTAGTTTGACATTTTGAAGCCGAATTGCTGTGTAAATATGAATGTGTGTATATTACACATTTGACAATAAAAATGAAGTTATTTGCAATTCTGATTTACAGGTATCACAAGTGAATCAGAGTGAACATTTAAGAAGCAAAGCCTTCTGCAGCAACAGTGTTTTGTCAGATCACACAACGTAAGATGCATTCTAATTGTCACATTGAAATTTATGGCAAAGTTTATTAGTTGCATATTAATGTCAGATACATTTTAGATTGCTCTGCAGCTTGTGGCAAGTTTGAGATACTGTTTCGTTGAGTGCAGATCACTGGTGTAACTGAGTTGAACAGGTTTCAGATGGATTACTGAACATGTTACCTCAGTTACAAGATCCTATTTATCTTCGTCATTTTGATGTTTTGTGAAATGGTTTTGGACCTTCACCTGCCTTTTCAATTAAAACAAATTATGAATTGTCCAGCACTATGTTGTTTGTTTTCAGGATTACACCACAAATTGTCAAGACTGCACCACGAGTTGTCAAGACTGCACCACGTATTGGCAAGACTGCACCACGAGTTGTCAAGACTGCGCCACGAGTTGTCAAGACTGCGCCACGAGTTGTCATGACTGCACTACCGGTAGTCTGGACTGCCCGACAAGCCAAGACTACCCCGGAAGTTGTCACAGCAACACCAGAAGTTGTTAGGACTACCCCACAGGTTGCCGATTGCCCGAAAGTTAGACGTAGACGCACTCATGCACCTTCATTGGCTGACGTGAGGTAAGTACTCTGTCAGCTGTTTATGTAATATTTCAACGATGCTCATTTGTTTTTTCTGTCGATGGCAACAGAATATAAAACTTTATGATTTCAACAATTTATGCGCATTTTCCTTCTGTTTTGTGGTGAGTGCCATCAGTTTCGAAAGTGAGAGAACCACTATAGATGGTTCCAAGAGTTTTTAAGGGCCTATTTTGACAAATTATTTACGAATTTAACTGAAAAATTGAGAATTGTTTTTTCTCTAAAAAATGCAGCAATTAAATATCGTTTAACCTCTCGAGCGAGTCCTCCTCTTTCACTTGGCTTGTGTAAGGTTTGTCACGGTCGGACTGGTTGGACATCTTTCAACTCTTTTTCAGATATGTTCCCATTGACCTACAAAGCTGAAATTTTGCACACATTTCAGGCTTGCATGACAATGCAATGTATCAAATTTTTATGGACGTAACTGAGAAATTGAGAAAAAAACTGATAAAAATGCTAAAACTTAAGTATCGTTTGAGCACTTGAACGAGTCCTCATTGATGAGCTCCACTCCGGCAAGTTCACATCATCAACGATATGTAATCAACAATCTCTTAAGGAAATGGAATGATTGCGCCATCTACCAAATAAATGAGGGTCCCGAAAAACCCATATTTTTACTTTTTGTTTTTGGATTGATAATGCAGCCTGCTTTTGTGTATGATTTCAGCAGTAGTAAAGATCTGACAGCCGTTCCACCGAGTCTCAAGCGACACACAGCAGCAAAAAGGGGGAAAATGTACAGACGATACAGCAAAGAGACGTTTACAATTGCAATAAATGAAGTCGTAAACAAAACGCTGACAACTGGTCAGGCATCGAGGATGTTTGGTATACCACCAACTTCATTACACGATGCAGTGAAGAGGCTAGAGAGAAAAACCCAGTCCTTGAAACTTAAATGACGTAAAGTTTAGTTCTGTCTATTCTGTCATGGCTAAGGCTGTCAACGGGCACCCAGGTACCTGCCCGATGCTGACTACCTCGGTAATGAAATTGGCTTTTGGGTACCTGAAATTCCGTAAAAATGCGCGATTTAACCTGAAAATATGCCAGAATATTCCATTGGTCATATTGGCTGACTGCCCGCAGTGCCCGGGCAATGAAATCGGTTCTCGGGTAACGACATTCCCTAAAATGCGCATTTCCCTACATTTCCTAACAAAATATCTACACGGTGCTCGGTTGGGTACCGACCGCGCGGGTCGACGAGTACCCGGGTCATGATTTCAACATTTTTGACAGCCTTAGTTTAGTCATGGCTGATTTTCATGTGAGATGAGCGAACAGGACTGTAATAACCAGTGAAAAATCGGTGGGAAATCAGTAAAATCGGTTATATTTGTTGGTAGCTAAAACTTGTGTATTTATTGAGGGACATTCCTGCCTGCTGGCTGTTCGCTGCTTCATGTCTTGGATTTTATATTAGTTCATTATTTTTATATTAGTTCATTGGAAGAGTGTTTGAAATGTCTGAATAGCATTTGTGTAATAGGGTCCCATAAGCCAGCAATGGTTATGAAGTGTTGGCGACGACTTCATTTTATCAGCCAAGACGCATGAGGGCAGGTGACCTGTCCTCTCCCTCTTATATCAGTGTACTCACTATTGTTCTGTTGGTATGGGGTATAGATTTGTGGACGTTTACATGAAAAGGGACCAGATTGTCAGTTCTAGTTTAACAGAAAACAGGGCCTAAAGTGATTTGGGCTAACATTTTCGATTTTGTGTTTTTTGTCTAATTGCATTCTTCTATGAATGTACTACACCTATAAAGGTCAATTTCAATTAAATAAAAGAATTTTATTAAAAAATTTATGTTTCTTTATGGCTACATAAAAAGGACCAGATGGTTGGTATTACTTTTGAAGCGCTTCAGCTGGCTTGAGGAAGCTCAAATTGCCTAATAACCACTAGAAATGATGACATGAGAGGCGCATTAATACATTGCTTTCGGTTTCTGAATTACCGGTGTGCTAGCAGTTGTATTTAGTAAGTGCGGTAAAGGTTGATAAATCCTTGATTTAATGTTACTGTACGCTTTAATCGCAAATTACTCAAAATGAGTATTTTAGGGTTGTTGTGTCCACCAGTCTCTACAATAACGAGATATGGGCTGAATAATATGCGGATGGACTCTTTATTTCACTTACATTCTGAATATTTTAGAAATGCCAGTAACTCCATATCGACAATCTGGTCCCTTTCCACATAAAGGTCCACATTTAGCAGAAATTTAAATAAATTCTGCTCTGTATGTGTGTGAATCCCTTACCTCTCCGTTGGCAGTCCATGCGCTAATCACTGCTCCTAGCATTTGTGTAAACGGGCCATCCAAATTTAAGTTTTTGTCAAAACTTGAGACAGCCCTGATGTTGGTACTAGGTGGGTCATTGTGCCCAAGCCTCATTTCCGGATTGTGGTACCAGGTAGGGATGAAGAGGTTGTCAATTTCTTACCAAGTTTTACGAGTTGAGTTATACAAAGTCCGAATATAGTAAATTCTAAATAAAGTCTCATTTGCTTGAGTTTTAGTGGGGCAGTTTGTACAATGCTTCTGAAATTTTATGTTTTACCTCAGTTTAGACTAGGAAGTAGTTACTAGTAAACGCTATTAATAGCCAGTCTTTGTGTTTTTGTTAGGACGAATGCATTGTCTTTTATAAGTGATTTAGTGTTCAAAATTTTCCTATTAAAACTCGGACCCATTCTTTGTTGGAGTCCGAGTATTGCCAAGTAATGTGAAACTTGGTCGAGCCGAGTTTCGGTTCATCCCTTAGTACCAGGTTACCATTGTCCCTAGACCTTATATCCTGATGGTGGTACCATATGTTATATTGTGCCCAGACCACATAATCACTGCATCGAGTTTTCTGTTATAAGGGTATTTGATTTTATTTCATACATCAAACACAAGCATAGCAAGTGACCTTAACATTGAGTCCTGCAGTTTGTTCACAGATTTGTACAATATACAATACATGCAGTCATGCATGATTAACTCGTCTCAGATACACCAAATAGTCACAAGAGAAGCAAACGGATGGATGAATGTTTATAATACTGAACTGAACTATAGCAATGAACTAGGAAGGCATCAACGCCCTTTGTAGTTATGGGATGTCATCAGACAATGGTTATCCCTACTTTTATAAAATATGCAGTCTGTTCATTGTATGTTAGACTACGGATATGTGGATACTTCTAATTTACAACTACAAAAAAAAACATAATGAGGTAATGATCATGTGGACAGCTTGGAAGATAGAAGGGAGGAGGTGAGGGTGTGGTTCTTGACTTCTTGACCTGATGGACGAGGTTGACAGGATGTTCAGACGGTCAGGTGCAAGAGTGTTGACATGTGCAAGGGTGTGCAGTGTGCACTGCATGCAGTGTTTGTCTCTGTAGTAGGTTTGTCTAGATGTGTGTTGGTGTGCATTGGTGTTTGTGTGCAGTGGATGTATATAAAGTGTGGATCTGATATTTAGGCCTACTGATCTATTTCTGGCATTATTTGGCTGTTTGCCAGGCCTATATAGTTGTTACCCTTGACTACCATTATTTTAGTCCTTGTGCTCATTCTAACAGGGCCGCTGGATACTGCAGGTGGTCGAGGTTCAGTCAGGCTTACACGAAGATGACAAGAGACTCGGGTACATTGCGTGGTTCAGAACAAATAGGCGTCAGACCAAATTTGTAGAATCTTTGGGCCGTTTTCTGGGCCCAATTGCTAAACATTTTTTATAAATTTGCACAACCATCCACCCTTCCCTTCCTCCTTTTTTTACGGTCCCCATTGTTCTCTCCCTATAGCCCTCCTTTTCTGGCAGAGGCAACTGTTTCCAAAGTGTCTGATCGACGAGCAGTGGTTACAAGCGGTTCCTTTATTAGTGCAGATGATCCAGAAATCCAGGAACATGAGCGAACATCATAATAGCCGCTCCAGCTGCACACACACACGCATATATATATATATATATACATACATATATATATATAAGCTGCTGCAGCAACCGGATTAACAGTCTGAGCCAGGATGATGATGGGAGTCATCGGATGCTCATGTTTACCTGTGTGGATCAGCTGATGCTATTGCTGCTAAAGAGGAGGCAATGGGAGGAATGGATGTTATGGAGAGGTGTCTGGCTGACAGTTCTTCCTACTCAACAGGATTCTGCTTTTGCCGCAGAAGAGACCCGTTCTATTCAGCAGCAGGTCTAGGCCTTCATACTGTCGGCCTAATCCACTGTTCTACGAAGCAACGATAGGTCGAAATTCTCATAATTATGACATGTGCCTGATTGCGATAAATCCGGCTGTTCGAGGCGTTGCATTGAATAAGTTTGTCTAAGCTTAGCGACAAACAGACAGAGAGACGGAGAGAGAGGCAGACAGACAGAGAGAGAGTAAGAGAGAAACACAGACAGAAACAGAGGGCAAGAGAGAAACAGAGAGAGGCTGTGCCAACAGTTGTGTTATAGCTTTATGCTTTCATTGGAGCTGTAGTAGACGGCGTAGGAGGAACTACGTACAGGTCCGATTGAACGATATGGACACTGTCGACTGTTTTATTGGCATACAATCCATCCCGTGTGTAAATGCGGTCTCAACACGACCTTGGACTCAGTCGTGCATGAGAGCACAATGCTGCTGATCTCCAATTGAAGTGTCATCGATTGATTCCGATAGCAGAAGCACCACAGAGGCCACAAGTCGACAATGGCTGCCCAGAAGATCATTGGAAGAGCAGGGTCAGGGTTGACAATCGTAGGACGATCGCTGGCACGGGAGGGCTCCAACCTCGGAATAGGGTCACCTCCGCGATCGTCCATCGGCACGAGCCCATCCGGAATGGCCAGCGCCCCAAGCTGGACGAGTGGAATGACCTTTATGACGGGCGGGTCCTACAACCAGCAGCTGCTGTCAGTTTTCGCCGTCACCCACCTGGAGTCGCTGTGCCAACTGGACATCGACTCCCCGCCGAATGTCCATCGCATGTCCGGCATCATCTGTACAATCGGTCCAGCCTGCAGGTCGGTCGACGTCCTTGACCGAATGATCCAGAAGGGCATGAACATCGCCAGATTAAACTTCTCGCACGGGTCGCACGACTACCACCGACAGACCATCGAAAACGTCCGCGCGGCTGCGGCGAGGCACCCGACGCGCCCCGTAGCCATCGCGCTCGACACGAAGGGATCGGAGATCCGAACGGGGGTCATGAAGGCCGGTGTCGACGCAGAGGTCGAGATTGTGACAGACAGCGAGATAACCGTCACGACAAATGACGACTACAAGAACGCCTGCGACGAGCGGTTCCTCTGGGTCGATAATAAGAACATCGTTGGTGTGGTCGATGTTGGAACGAACATCTACGTCGATGACGGTCTCGTCTCGCTGATCGTCGTGGAGAAGGGACCGGACTCCCTTCGGTGTACGGTCGAGAACGGGGGCAGGATCGGCAGCAAGAAGGGCTGCAATATCCCTGGAAGGACGCCGGTCGATCTGCCGGGCGTGTCCGCCACCGACCGAAGCGACCTGGAGTTCGGGGTAGAGATGGGAGTCGACATGGTCTTCGCGTCGTTCGTGCACAGCGGAGATGGAGTGAACGCCATCCGCAGCTGTCTCGGTCCCACCATCAAGGTCATCGCAAAGGTCGAGGACATGGAAGGAGTGAAGCACTTCGACGAGATCCTCGAGGCGGCGGACGGAGTGATGGTGGAGCGGGGTGACCTTGGCGTCGAGATTCCCACGGAGAAGGTCTTCCTCGCGCAGAAGATGATGATCGCGCGCTGCAACCGCGCCGGGAAACCAGTCATCTGTGCGACGCAGATGCTCGAGAGCATGATCACCAGACCGAGACCGACGCGAGCAGAGAGCAGCGACGTGGCGAACGCCATTCTCGACGGGGCCGACTGCGTCATGCTGTCCGGGGAGACGGCCAAAGGACGCTATCCAGTCGAAGCCCTCGAAACGATGCACCTCATCGCACGAGAGGCAGAGGCGGCCATCTACCACAGCCAGCTGCTCAGGGAGCTACGGCTGACGACAACCCGCCCCACGGGCATCGCACACACCGCTGCCATGGCGGCCGTCGAGGCGACCACGAACTGCCTGGCCGGGGCCATAGTCACCGTGACGGCCACTGGACTATCCGCTCGGCTGATTGCCTCGTATCGGCCGCGCTGTCCCATATTTGCGGTGACGCGTGACGCGCAGACGTCGCGCCAGTTGCACCTACATCGCGGTGTCGTTCCATTGCTATACGCGGAGCCACGACGCCCCAGTTGGGAAGAAGACGTCGACTGTCGCCTGGGCTTTGCTATCAAAACGGGGTTTGACAGAGGTGTGATGAAGGATGGAGCCCCGATCGTCGTCGTGACTGGGTGGAGACCGGGGTCGGGACACACGAACACAGTGCGGGTTGTCACTTTGGGAGAGAGAGGAGAGAAGATGGTTGGAAGGAACGTCAACATGGAGGACGAGGAGGGAATTGAAGGACCGATTGAAGGAGGAAGAGGAGGAGGAGGAGCCACGTTCTTCTAACGCAACGCAGTAGGACTTCAAGAAAGGTCTTTTAACGGCGCTATATAAGTGTTCCGATACATCAATTGCATACATGTAAGTAAACATATCTACATGTATACTGAGATACTTACATACACACACACATATATATATATATTATATATATATATGTATATTTATATAACATGCATATTCCTGGTAGCAGCACCCAGTCATCATTGCTATAGGACTACTTTTCCGCTTAGCCTGGGTTGGGATCACCAAATCTGAATAAGAATCCTGAAGGGTGATATGTATATATATAAATAAATATATATATATCGAGGAGCTATATAATTTCCGGACTGAATGAATACATGTATACATTATAAATACATAGATGCATATATATGCAGCCATACAGTGGTTGGCTCCATGCTCCAGAACACGCTCCTGTTGGCCCAGAGCCCACTCACTCTTTTATACTTGCCTTAAAACTGTTCTATTCAATCTTGCCTGGGTCGGGCACGACATGGTCGGGAGTGCTCTCAGTAGTAGCCTTGAAGGGGTTCTATATATAAATCTTCATAAAAATGAATGAATGAACATACATGCAAGCATTCATACATACATAATTCATACGCAATAGACCTACACAACTCACAAACAAAACTTACAGCTCTGGTGCAAAGATCTCATGTGGTCATCCACCAAAATGTTACTTTAAAATGTGCCATAGTGCTACACAAATGATGGATTACATTACGTGACAATCACATAATAGGAAAGAAGTCTAAACAAATACTTCACCTATATACAAACTCAAATATTTGCTGGAGTAACACATTCGACAGAAGAGCGAAAACTACATAAGACAAAATAGACATTATAATATGTATATTAGACAATGTTTTATTGAAGATTATGAATTTTAAGCATTCTATAAAAGTCCGCATAAATTAAAGAATATTAATGCTATAAATTAACAAAACAGTATCGACATTGACTTTAGAGATATTTTGACAATTCACTGGAATGCTAATTCTGATAATAAAACTGAAATTGAACAAAAACCTGAATGCAAATGACTTTGGTTTTAGGGCGACTTCAATCTCAAATTAATAAAACAAAACACACTTGCATAAGGTCGGTCTCTTTATCATTGGCATTACACTAACATCATAGAAGATCTTCATTCATCCGTTCATTCGTACCTTCATTCAGTCACTCCATATGATGTCTTGCATCAATTAACTTTGTATCCATTCATCCATCTGTCTCTGCAGCATTCACCCATCCATGCGTCCGTCCTTCAAACCTCACCCTATCTCCCTCCACCCGACCATATATATCTGTCCAATCCTTGCTCCATCCACCCATCAACTATCCCAACCCTATAACAACTAATGTATCCATCCACCTACTCATCCAGCCATTCATAAATACAGCCATCCTCTGCCTACCGCCAAAATTCATCAATCCGTTTATCTATCCATGTTTTCATCCATCCATCAATTCAAATAAGGAGTAGTCCATAAAGGACTAACGCAAAAAGCCAACTTTTTGACCCCCCCCCCTTTGTCCGCATTCCACTGGCCCCATCTACCCCCTTTACGGACGTCAGCATCACACGTGTATCCCCCACTATTCCAACTGCTGAGAATTATTTCTCTGCATCACTATTTAATAGACATTTATCGACAAAGAATGAGATCGAATAAAAGCTATGTAAAAAACTTAAATTTAACAAACACTTACTTGCATGTAGGCTTTGTATATCATTCTCTCAATTGTGAAGTATAGCCTAAAGCTATTAATAAACAAGTAAGATTATGACGTAATTACCATTAGACGTGATTTTGGCAACAGTTTAGCATGGTCACATGCGGACGTCTGCACAGTCCATGTCTGCATTTGTCCGCTTTTCCGATACTCCCCTCTCTCCCCCTCGTTTGCGGACGTCCTTTGTGGATGACCCCTAAGTCCAGTATATAAATGCCTATTGTGGTGCAAGAATTCAAAGGAAGAGTGATGATGATGAAGATTGATAGTAATGTCGCTAGTCACCATGGCAAACCTTTTCCTTCTGTTCATCCATTATCAACCAACAAGCAACATCCCTGGCACCTATTATGACATCTGAAAATCATGCAGACCATCTAGGTTGACCACACAAGGTGAGTCAACGCCTGAAAACAATTGGCAACTTTTCAGCCACCATTGCCCATATGGAGTCAACATTCCCATGATCAAACGGGCCCAATGAATGTTTATGGGTTTCACTCTCCGTTATTATAGAGTGGATGATGGTATATGGTAAGGTAAGGTAAGGTTCAGACTCATACTCAGGGGCGGCGATCCCTGGGGTCGAGTTATACGTGTGCCCCCTCCCCACATTTCCTACCCCTCTCATTGGGTGTCCCCCCCACCGGTCAAACGAGATCGCCGCCTCTGCTCATACCATGTCATCGTGGTTCTCATTGGCATCGAAAAATATTCGACAGATGTGCACCCACAACATTAGGAATCTAGTCTCGAAAGTGACTACACGTTAATTCAACAATAATTATTTGTAAGTTTCACATCAAGCTCTAAGATTTCAACCTCAGACTGATGGGTCCATGTTTTAGTTACCAACCAACTTCCCTTCTTTTTTTGTCTGGACCCCTGGAAGCCGGACTAGGGCTACCTTTTTCACCACCCTTTGGAATATCCCTCCATCACTTGATGTAGTGCTTGAGTTAGCGCCCTGCGCTTAGCTCTCGCACTTTATAAGTGTAGAGCACATGATTACATTTGTCACAATTATTGCATCCTCCCTTCACTTACTTTATTGTTTTAACTGTTTAAAATCACATAAAAGCATGAGGTCTTTCTAGCGTAAACAAAGATTATTTTACTTCAGTTGATCTGTCTTCTAATTAACTGCTATATATATATCAACAGAATAATTTTACTTCTCAATCTTCAATTTCAGTATGCCTTACGTTGCAATCTTTTCAATACACCAGTCAATCTAAGTAAATGCAAATTTTCCGCAATAGTGCTACATAGCTGCTCGAATAAATACAAACAACAGATGATCCTGTTTACGGATCTTGGATCAAGAGTTCGTTGTAGAATGTTCCTGAAATTTGTTGGCTGAATATCAGTTACTGTGTCCTTCCGGTTCAACGCTCAATCGATGAGGGTCTACTACTTGAAGTTCTCGTAGGACGGACGCTCCCTAAAAGACAAATGGAAGTCAACACAGAATTAAAACAGGGTAGATGGGACTAGACGAAGGGTGACTTACACTGACTAGACGAAGCCAGGTTAGACTGGATCGGTCATGGTAGAATCGACCAGAATAATTAGAATGAAAGAGTATTTGAATTACTGACTTGAAGTGCTTGAATTCAGAGTTTCTAGTCGTTGATGTGTGATTCTGGTGTACACCAGAGTGTGGATATACAGTTGAAGGGGCATTTATCCCCCTTCTGAGTGATGGAGGCAAATCCCCAGTTAAAAGTGTCAGAGAGGCAAGATATCCCCCCAAGACTCAAAAAACATCCTGCCTATCCCCCTAGCTGGACGCCCCTGTGCAGTTGGTTCAATAAAGAATATACTTACTTACTTATTTACTTTGTGTGACTTGACCCTCTCAAAACAAATATCCAGTAGATATGTAGATATTGGGAAAAATGACTGGACTTCTCACTAAATTTTAGTTACTGTCAGTTAATGGAGATTGTCCATCAGATAGTTTACCTCTCGACATCAACATCACCATCATGGACAGGCCCGTACTAAGCTATAATTGCGCCCTGTGCTTGGCATTATGGCCTAATCTGGCACTCCCACATTTTTCAAGAAAGAATGAATTTATAGAATAATTAAAGTTATTCCATCCTGAAATTTGCGTCCCTTCTATATTTGCTTCTATATTTGCGCCCTGTGTCACAGCACCGCCTTCAGTACGACCCTGACCATGGGGGTTCCCTAGAGCAATGGATAAGACACGGACGTGCACAGCAGAGGGAATGAGTTCGATTCCTGCTAGGATGGCTAGTCCTTCTTTAGCTAGGAGTAATTGGCAAATTAGATATATAATTTGATGGACGCCTTGCATGGCTCCTGTAATAACTCATCATCTTCTGTTCACGTTGTACTATGTAATCATACCGGGGTTTTACCAGTTTGAAATTAGATGAAGATAATAAATAACTATGATTATTATAAATATCATCAAATCAGCAATTTTCAAGAATAAAATAGACAGAGGTTGAAGCAGAGATCAGTATGCCATTTGAAAGGGTCAAGGGCCCAGCACAAGGCTAGTCCAATCAATTTCCAAATGAAGTCCAATGAATAGTTGTTTTCATGATGCCGTTGTGAATCAGTATTTATATGGATCTGAATGAACTTACTCTTGACTCTCGGGTGGCGGTGGCCTGTAGGTCAGACCGGGAATAGAGCCATAGACATTTCCATAGATCTCATGTTCTCTGCTCTGAAATCATATTTAATTCAACCATTAGTCATCCAGACACTTAAAACAGATCTTCCTACACTTAGGCTACCTAACATTACCTCACTTGGTCTATGCTCATCAAAGCAATGCTAAAATATCTGCAATTCTGTGCTCCAATTCTATAGACAGATTGCCTGTCTGAATGCTCTGTATATAGGCTCCTAGCCGCTGTTCTACATTAACTGTTCAACGGTGGGACTACCCAGAGGCGGCGATCTTGTCCGAGAGGGGTGACACCCAGTGAGAGAGGCAAGAAATGGGAGGGGGGAACAAACGTATAACGTGTCCCCTCTCTGTAAAAAGTGGGGGAATTGAACCCAGGGATCGCCGTCCCTGAGACTATCCTCAGATATATCTAATACAGTTCTACCAAACGACTGTCACAGACTGCAGTCTACCATGCTTCTGATGCTATCTCACAAGGCCCCAGATACACTGCAGCTCACATAAATAGTTAATTAGCCATCATCATATTGATACAACAGTGAAAGAAACTGCTAATTACAAAATGTTGACATTTATTAACGACCTCACTTATAATAGCTTCCTATGGACAACGGATTTATATATGTACTCAGAAGCCAGGAACTCAAAGGAGCGTGTTTACTCAGAGTAAACTGCTCAGAGTATACCCTGGGCACACTAGACATGTACCACAAGGAGACGTGGAACACGTCATACGTAAACTCACCGGGGCCGGAAGTCGACTGGAAGCCGTTTCGACGTAGTGTCGGATCGCCTGGTAGATGAACTTGTACTGGGTCTCCGTCTGGACCATTCCGGACCGCTTCGATCGAACTTCCTGAACGGTCTTCTGGATGTCAATGTCACACTGGAAGCCTACAGACATGGCAGACACAGCATAATCAAGATTGTTCCTCTCATCCCACCTTCGTTTTCCTCAAGTCTGGCACTCTCTCCCCGAGAGCATGCTATGCTGTGTTCTAAACTAAGAAAAAATATGGATTACAGTCTTTTTTTCAATTATTAATTCATTTTTTGGCACTTATATAGCACCACTTGGGAAATCTATCAAGGAGCACTCAGGTA
Source organism: Bimastos eiseni (assembly GCA_959347315.1). Classification (NCBI taxonomy): domain Eukaryota; kingdom Metazoa; phylum Annelida; class Clitellata; order Crassiclitellata; family Lumbricidae; genus Bimastos; species Bimastos eiseni. The sequence goes on from OY365811.1 coordinate 6,483,792, forward strand.
TACAGCTAAAGGAAAAGGACTTGGGTGATTAATAAATCTGCTTTGTATGGTCAGAAGTAATTGGATTGTGAAGATGACCATTTGTACAGTTCTCCACCCTTGTTAAAGGAGTGTTGTCAAATTTCAGTTTTATTGTCTAGAATCAAGATCTCAGAATAATCTTCCAGAGGTCTTACTTATGAGCATCTCTTATGAGCACCTCTCATGAGTGCATCTTTTGAGTAACTCTCACGAGCACCTCTCATGAGTGCATATTTTGAGTGTCTCTGTGAGTACCTCTTATGAGCGCCTCTTTTAAGTGCCTCTCATGAGTGCCTCTCATGAGTGCATCTTTTGAGCAACTCTCATGAGCACCTCTCATGAGTGCATATTTTGACCACCTCTTGTGAGTGCCTCTTATGAGTGCCTCTATGAGCACCTCTTATGAATGCCTCTATGAATGCCTCTCATGAATGCCTCTATGAATGCCTCTCATGAATGCCTCTCATGAGTGCCTCTGTGAGTACCTCTTATGATTGCCTCTTTTAAGTGCCTCTCACGAGCGCCTCTCATGAGTGCATCTTCTTAGCACATACAATAACATGCATTGTTCATGAAGCTCACAATACAGGGTTTCTTACACCCCCACGTACGTGACTCACCGATGGGTATAGATTGGTTGCCTGGCCCTGGAAAGGGTGATCTAAGAAATGCCAAACTGACCTTTGAACTTTATGATGCTTAGTAAGTAGTCCATCACAATAAATGCTCCAGTTCTTCCAATACCAGCACTGCAACAAAATATAGCATCTCGTAAAGTAGGAAGAGCGAGCAGTCCCTTTGGCTGACCCTGCATATATGTGTGTGTGTATGCATGTTTGCATGCATACACACATATATGTATGTATGTATGTATGTATGTTTGTATGTATGTTTGTATGTATGTATGTATGTATGTATGTTTGTATGTATGTATGTATGTATGAGTATTTGTGTCTGTCTGTATATATGTATGTATGTATGTTAGCATGTCTGCATATATGTATGTATTATTGTTTGTATGAGTGCATGTTTATTTGTATGCATGCATGTGTATGTGTGTGAGTGTATGAAGGTCTTTGGTCCAGGGAAATAAAAGAAGGCAAGGAGAAATAGAGAGAACCTGCAATTAAGAGAAATACTATAAATTAAGGAGAAATAGAGAGAACCTGCAATTAAGAGAAATACTATAAATTAAGGAGAAATAGAGAGAACCTGCAATTAAGAGAAATACTATAAATTAAGGAGAAATAGAGAGAACCTGCAATTAAGAGAAATACTATAAATTAAGGAGAAATAGAGAGAACCTGCAATTAAGAGAAATACTATAAATTAAGGAGAAATAGAGAGAACCTGCAATTAAGAGAAATACTATAAATTAAGGAGAAATAGAGAGAACCTGCAATGTACGATGATTGGTCCTCGGTTTGGTAATGTGTTCTGCGCATCGTGGATCTTCTGAGCAAAATCGAGAAGTGGTCCTGGGTCCTTTGGAACGGATTTGTCCGGCCATGCAAGGTAGTTGAACATATAGATCATCCTCGATCCCAGAACAACATCTTCATTGCCCTAAGACGCACAGATCTCAACTGAACGTGTGTGCAAAGGAAGTAATCTACGTAGGTAAAGTATGTTATTAATGTAGGACAGATTCCCACTGTTTGACCATTCTATCCGATGATGTTGATGATGATGATGATGGAGATTATAATGATGATGGCGATGACGACGGTGGTGATGATGACGATGTTGTTGGAAATGCTGATAATGAAGGTGATGATGATGATGTTGGAGATGATGATGGAGATGATGCCAGTAGATCATCTGGTGTATCTGTAACTGCATTTTTCCAACTTTCCAACTTTCTGAAACATATCAGCTGCCCATTGAACTTCAATGAAGAAATAGAGGACTTACCTGTTCACATCATCTAACTAAGCTGAGCCACTGATAGCAAACTCACAGGCTGTGTATTAGTTATATGACCTTGTGCTGTCTAAATCTTCACATAACAACGCAAGGTATATTAGCTCATCCAACTAATAAAATATATAGAGATCAGTGCTAAAATGGAAACAGATTTGAACGGATGATAATACAAAGCATATGTAATGCAAATATTGTGTAACAGGTGTTCATATATATATATATAAAGTTTGCAATGTAAATGCAACCCACAGTTTCGGGATGTGTCATAAGGGCAACATAAAGTGTTATGTATGTAAGGAGTGTAATGTCTAACGTAATGTATGTATCGCATGTAATGTGCAATAAGCAATTTCCATTTTTGCAAAGTAACGCAAATGGAATAGATACCCGATGAATCTGTTGGGTCAGTTCCAGTTGGCGCATTTCGTAATCGTCTGTTTCCATTCCATTCATCCAACGAATGACCAACTCTTGATTCCACAGGTAAATCCTCCGATGTTCTTCTTCCTTCTTCGGCCAGTATTGTGTGCATTTGCTCTGCAACACAGCACAAGGAAGAGGAGCTCGAATTAGGTCAGAAAAAGCAGATAACAGAACACTTTACATGACACATTAGACACCAAGCGATCCTAAGATGGAAGCGAAGCTTTTCACTGGGAAATTAGACAGCAATATTCAGTATTATTATTATTCTGATATTTAACAACATTTTAGACCAACATAGGCTGTTGACGCCTTTAAGGTTTTTGAAGTATTTCGTTCATTTTATATAATGTTTGTAAATTGTAATCCGTTTTCTTTCTGTTTTCTAGTCATTGAAAACAGAAAGAAAACAGATTACAATTTACATCTTCAATATTACATCTAACAATATTCAGTATTTTATTGATGTATTTATAAAACACAAACATCCTCTGACAGTAGAACACCAGCTGGTGGAATTGAGAAGACAGTGACTTGATCATGGTCACACCTGCACATCCATCTTACCAGGTGATCACCCACACCATTTGGACACCATGTTCTACAGTAGTAAGAGTAGAGACAAGAAACTTCTTCAGTTCAATACAATGCTTCCTACCTTCCCCTGTTCCATTAGCTTTGTGAGACAGACGATTATTCCCGTATTTTCCTGCCAGACCATTCTCCAGAAATCGGGAATTGTGTTCTGCAGACAACCCTGTGTCGCAATGTACCCGGTTTTTTCACCACCAAAAAGCTCCAACTGAAAGGAAGCAAACAAGCAGTCATCAGATCAGCAACTCCATGCTTGACCTTGTGCACATGTTAAGTGTTAGTGGTGGATTTCACCCCCCCCCGCCCGTCTGCCAATACAAATTTGACCCTCTGGTTTCAGCACATGGGGCCCCATGGGCAGGCAGAAATAAATTGTTGGTCAACATACAAATATGGAAAACAAAGAAGCTTGAAAAGCAATATTTAAACATCCATTGACAACTGAGTCAATTGATGAAAGAACACTTAGAAACAACAACAGCAACATGGTCATCATTACTACTATTGATATCTATATTATATTTTATTGTGTAATAGATAAGTATAAATAAATTATTTATGCTTTTACTGCATTTCATAGGACAAGTTGTGTCTGAGCCCAGTCTCTTATATGATCGAAATAGAAGACCCCAAAATTATCCCTGTCTGACTCTGGTAAGAGTAATCTTGTAAAAGTAATCCATCCGAAGTCTAAACACACAACAACAGGGACATAATTATTTTAATCACAAACCATTGTTACTGTTAATATATATTATTAAATATAATAATATTGTTATTATTGCTACTGTCATTTATTTACTCAAGGTATTTAATGACCCCTCAGAGGTCAGATATTGATAAGCAAGGTCAACTCTAGTAAACTTCCATCCCTTTCAAGATCTGACACAACAAAAGTGCTGCAGTAGGCAATTGTTTTATTATAATTATATATTATTATAATAATATATCATAATTATTATTATTATTATCTTATTTAATTATAATGATTATCATTACTATTATCACTATTTATTACGTTTTATTATTAATACAGTTGTGGTTACAACTTTAATCCAGTGACATACAAACCCAGATGTAGTTGGCATTGATGTAATCTGAGCCTGGCATATTTGGATCTCCATCTTCCAAAATTACACGCGTCTTGTCAACTGCAGCAAACAGTCACGCAATTAGTAATCTGATGGCTAATGACTAATCTTATGACTAATCAAATGACTAATCCAAATCTTCATAGAAATCTTATTATACATGTATAGCTTCATAATGATGCCATATAATGTCAGTCAAAGACTGCACTTGTAAGAAGAGAAGGACAGTCCCTTAAGCTAGCCCTGAGGCAGCCATGAATATGAATAGTTAGCGACTTAATTTTCTTAGCCCCGTCATATGAAGAAGGGTGGCGAGTCTTCTCCCTTGCCATCTCATCTTTCCAAAATAACTGTGTATGGTCAATGTACTCATAGTAGCTGAGTTGGCTAGTGGTGCAGATGGAGCTGAAATCTCAAACCAGATTTCTGCCCTTGCAGGGATTTGAACCCCTGAACTCTGAATTGATAGTCACTACACTATCGAGCAGCAGCCCGCCTTCTCAAAAACAGGAATGAATCCAATATTCTCTGCATTAAAACCAAGAACTTGATCAATTATGTGTGCATAAGTATGCAAGTTGCCAAGCATTACAGAGACACCTTTAAGGTAACTCAGAGAGGTGCTAAATCATCACAAATAAAATTTTAAATGCAAAAACTTCGATATTGTGTATATATTAGTATTCAAGGCATCAGTTAACGGTGATTGCTATGCAAAGCCAGAGTGCAGCAAATCTCCATTACATAGGTCTGGCCAAAAGACAAGAGCGAAAACCAAGAAGGGTAGCAGAGGAGAGGGAGTTGAAAGATTTGAGATTTCCACAACATCTGCTCCACTAGCAAAAACATGGAAGGAAATGATCAGTTTGTATTCAAGAGGTCAACACAAAAGGCCATCAAAGGGTATGTCTAAAGTCTGAAAAGTCCTGTTTAAAGTTTGCACCAAGACAACCACATAATTATATCATGTTTGCATAACAAAGTCGCCCCAGCAAGTCAGGTGCCTCTGTCATTGGATATACAATACAATACAACTGTATTTGGCACTGTCCCCCTTCAGAAGAGAAACCGTTAACACGACATCAATAGCTTTGAGCAGTTGGGGCATGAAGGACTTGCTGAAACAAGTGGTGACCTCAAACCCACATCACAGGTCACATGGTCTGTCCATTTGGCTATATTGTCAATATATTAGTATTCAAGGCATCAATAGGTCTGGTCAAAAGACAAGAGGAAAAACCAAGAAGGGTAGCAGAGGAGATGGGGTTGAAAGCTTCGAAATTTCCGCAACATCTGCTCCACTAGCAAAAACATGGAAGGAAAGGCTACCATGTCTCCTCATCTGCCCTGGAATCAATGTCATGTACACTCAGCTAAACTGAGTTAATAAAAGATCAGGGCATTCAGAAGCACTTAACATGCAAGCAACGAGGAATTTCTCATTTTGCAGCAACATACGAAACCATCATAAAATGTTTTTAGCCGAAAAGCGACTAATCTCATTTCTTTCATGAACTGGAAGACAGTAGAGTAAAATAAAATTTTAATTAAATTTTACATGGCAGGATGTTTTTGTATCTGTTCTTGAGCTTGTTCTCTGGTCTTGATCCCTGTTTTCTTTCACAGGAACTCTCTTGACTCTGAAGTTGCTAAAATATTTAAAAAAGGTTCCTAAGCATAAGTTCCACTCGACTTCAGGGTCGGTGTAGATAATTTTATAATCATTTATCATTCTACCTTATCACTCATTCAATTTAACTCATTTCATCACATTTGTAACGATTTAATTCCATCCCTTCAGCTACATTCCATTAATTAAGTCTTAATTTATGTGTCATAATAACAATAATAATAATTACAATAATATTAGCAGTAATAATAATAATAACAACAATCGTGAAGGGGCGCTATATCAAGTATTTTTGATTGATTGACTTGATTGATTGAAAATTAATAATAACAGCAACAACAACAATAATAATGAGACTCCACAAGAACGAAGAAGAAGCTAAAAGCCAATAATAGAGCAAAAAAATATATTTAATTATCAACCCGTTTAATCAGTCTTGATACATAGGGTAGTTAGCCAAGGATTGCATTTGTGAATGTTAAAACTTCTGTAAATGTACATGACATGTTAGATAAACTTTCCATGTCATTAAATTTTCATTGTAACTGAAAAAGGGCAGATCATCAGTAGACCAAACTGCTGCACAGTCATCTCTGATGAACATAGATACATATATTTCTAAAGTCATATCACGATAAAATTCATGTGGCCGAGATCACGAGGCTACCTCAAATTCCTCAAGGAATCCGGTTTTTCCTAATGGAGTCGGCTTCTCTAAAACCTCAATCCTCTCTTTGATCGCTGATGAGTTAATCAGCGTGGTGTTCACCATCTACAAGGGCATTTCAAAAGAAAGCAGTGTATATTCATCCAAAGAAAGTTTGTAAAATAACTCCAAATTCCTCTTAAACGCCTACAGAGCCTGTCTGACGCAAGCTGTGTCCTTCATGCGGTTCAATGAAAGGAAGAATGAGGAAGCTCTTGCATTTAACTCTTAAATCTTGGTGACTGATAGAAACTCATCTGCCAACTGTCAACATCGGTAACTTCCTTCTAAGATTCATACACTGTCTACACACAAATACTGTTATACCGAATTACAAAAAGTATTGTGCAAATTTACTTAAGTAAAAGTAAACCAGGCTTTATGTACTTCCTTATAAAGTATAAGCAAAAGTATGCATCACTAATGCCACTGAAGTAAAATTTGAAAAGTAGTCTGCAGAAAAATGCATTTAAAGTAAAGAGTAAAAGAATCAAGACATTCTTCTATAATTCGTTCCACTTATTTACTTTCCAAAAGACAAAATTCTCAAAATGCTTGTCATGCAAATACAATAACATGTTATTATTACTTTTGTTACTGTCAATGTTGGGCATGAGACCAAAAACTCAAGACCGAGAGGTCCAAGATCGAGACCAAGATCGATAATCCGAGACCAAGACCAAGACCGATAACCTTTTTTTATAAACAATTCAATTCATTAAGACGCAAACACGGAACAACACGCTCAAAACATTAATTTTATTGCTGAAGAATACTGATCTTAATAATGGTCCAGAAAACGGTAAAACCGGCCACTCTGAGCTTTTGTGGGTTCAGCCCTTGGCTTCGGCCTAGGAATATCACACTATAAATAACTTATAGTATACGATAGATAAATACTTTAAGACATCTCAACAAGTAGATTAATGTTCCGTTTGAATGGTGTACTTGTACCACGGATCTCGGAATTGTAGGTTAACACTGTTTACACGTGGCTGACCAAATAATTCCAAAACCTTGAAATTTGTGAAAGCAATCTTTGAAATTCCAGGCCCAGTTGCAAATGCATTTTTCTGCCCATAGAAACATGTATATAAAGATGGTCAGCACGCCATAAATCGATAACAATCGCATAGGGCCTAAACATCCGGTGTATCTAATAATTGAAAATAACCGACAAATGTCGAAAAAATTGCTCTCATAAAGCAATTGACCAAGAACGTTAATTTAAGATGGAGACCAATCTCAAAATCGTTCCTTTAAGCCCAAGACCGACGCATTCGAGACCAAGACCGAAGGTCCGAGACCAAGACCAAGACCAATGCACTCGAGACCAAGACCAAAACTGCAGTTTTCCGGTCTCAAGACTGTCTCGAGACCAAGACCGTGGTCTCAGGACCACATCCCTGGTTACTGTACAACACTGCAAATACATATAAACTTAACTACATAACTACAAACAAACATAAATACAATTATACATACACACATACACACACTTACAGATACACACAGATACACACATACAGTTAAACATACATACATATCTCAAAGCCCAAAAAAAATACAAATATAATCATTTTGCAAAATCAAAATACAAAACAAAAAATGGGAGCAATAGAGAAGGAAAAACCCTAGAGGGACATTAGTCTCACAAGCACTTTTGACAGCTGGTTAAGTAGTCTGAATGCTAAAAGTAAGTATTAGTAGCTAACTACATTCAACAATATACATACATAGTACAGACAAACAAATATCCACATAAGCATACATACACACACTGACTCTTACCAAAGCCTGACCTTGACCTTCCAGTAAAATGCCAAAGGTCGGGTCTTTTGGACAAAATGGAAGCAGTTGAACTAACCTCCATGAGATAATACGGTCGTCTGTTGCAGTCCATCAAATGTTGTCTCTTATAGTAGTCAACCAGTTCCGTTAGGTTATCAAACTCTGGAGCATTTCCTTTGCCTGGAATGCTATACCTTTCCTCCTTCAACAACAATAACAATGACAAGAATAAGAATAATAACTATTATTATTATTACAATATTAACAATAGCAATAATAGTAATAATAATAATAATAATTTTAATATTAACAATAGCAATGATTACCTTCTTCTTGTTAATTCAAATTGACAAAATAGGAATTAGGATTACATAACATTGTAGTAATAGACAATAAAATGTTTAACAAGAGTCGAATTTACCCTTCTGAGTAGGTATCTTGAAGGTGCACTATATAAATGCTCAATTACATTACATACATTACATTACATAATGTGTACCTTGTCCAGAGTCGTTACTATGGAGTTGATATTCAATAAATCACTCAACTAATTATTTATTTAAGACTTAGCAAGGTATAAGGAATAAAAACATGAAGTAACAATAATGGGAGCGAGAGGGATCGAGTTCCTCTGTACACTTTGTGCAGAGGAACACATGGAACAAACATTACGACAATAATTATTGGCAGCACAATCAATGCCCTGATGAAGAGCATTCAATCAACTACAACCATGAAATAAAATTTCTAATAAAATCTTGACTAACAATATAATCGCAATATCAGCAAGGTGAGTATTTTCTTTAATTATGAAAGAGTGTGGCGCCTTTTTAGAATTCTGGGCTTGATGAATGGGGAAGCATACTGGTAGTGGCAGAGCCTGCAGATTTTATGGAGAAAATACTTAGCAGACCTAAACCCAGAATCATTGAATTACAGACCCAGGGTACTAACACATCGACCACCTTGTCCTACACTACAGGGACCACTGAAGGTTCCTGCCAAGCTGCTAATCTGCATCCCCTACAGTCCAACACCCACAATACCCCTGTGACATACATGAAAGGTGCATGGTAAATAGTCAGATATGTACATATATTAAGGGTCACGTGGTTAGCATGCTGGACTGCCAATCGAGGGGTTTGGAGTTTCTTGTCCAACCAGAGCTGAAATTTGGTTATGAGATTTCAGCCCATCTGCACCCATTTTTAACTCAGCTATAATGACTGCACATTGTCAGTGAGAAGATGAGATGGCAAGGAGAGGAGAGGCCACATGCCCTGGTATGCTGAGACTAAGAAAATGATGTTGTTGACAATTAATACCAAAGGCCAGCATAAAGAACTGCTAAAAAAGGAAACATTTAAAAAAGTCTGAAAAAGACAAACACTAACAACACACTGGACCATGACGTGAGTCACTTCAGTGTCACTGGTCTTGACCGAGATGACGAAACTTCCTGGCTTGCTGATACTTTCGCGCACCAGGAACGTATTCTTCTGTTCCTTGTTCAACAGACCTTCAGCTGCCTTTCCATCTATCCTTCCATGGTACCATCTGTATTAAATCAATGCAAGGCATCAGGAAATAACTTCACACGAGTTGGCCCATCGAGGGTTTAACAAGCACCAAAATTGGGAAACTGCGAAGCAATTGATAGTGACATTATCTAGAACAGCTCAATAAAAAAGCATCACTAAATTGTAACTCCCGAACTACCAGTACGTTCTTGGCAAAATGAAGTATGTGCTTCAATGTTCACTCGCCTGAAGATACTATTTATCTGCATAGTAACTGGTCTAAAATGCGTAAAGTAAAATACCGTAGTGATGAATTTCAATTATCTGCATAGACTGCATACTGACTTGTCTAAACTGTGTAATGTATCAATTTGTATAGCACCTTCTAAGACAAATATCCAGAAGTGCTCTCCAGTATATCGATTCATGGGTTCCAAGAAAGTAGCCTATTCATTTCACTATCTGTCCTAAATAAACACTCACCACAACTCTAGCACCCAACATGTGGCTCACCTCAGAAATTTCTACCTAATAACATGAAACTCCATAAATGTAAAGACATGCTCTTTGAAATAAATAAAGTACTTAGAAAGAGAATTTTCAGAAGGAGTGGGTTCAATGAATATCCGATGAAAGAACAAAATACTTCCACAGATAGAACTTTCTCAATAACAAGATTTAATGGAATATGCTTTAAAAGGAAAAGATCCTTCCTCAGATAAAAAGAACTTAATAAATTAATGGGTCTAATGGAATGTGCTTTCAAAGAACAATTACTTCCTCAAAGAGCAGAACTTTCTTAATGAATGGTTTCATGGCTTAAACAGGATATGAATAATTAGCTGTGAAACAAGACCTTTCATTGGTTGGATCGAAGGAGTAGAGAGGTTGTTGTAGTTCTGTAATCTCTCCATCCGCTGTCGTCAGCTGTCCTTTCTCCTGCGTGTAGACCTGGATCAGTTCCGACAAAGTGGCAAACGACTCATAGTCGTACAGATGGTAACAGTCGCCAGTGTTCGAGATCTTTATGTGCACCACTCTGTCCTTCTGTCTGTGAAAACACGGTGCAGCAGCAGATAATGCAATCTGTACTGCATCGTTAATTGTTAACAGAGTTGTTACCAAATTAAGGTTCATTAAAAATACCTCACTTTATCGTATCCTCCACCATCATTATCAATCTTCCATTATCATCTACCTCAGGTTCTTCTAAACCTCACCTATTGGGCTTTCCACTCATCACTAACGTCTTGAAGAACTCTTACCCCAATTCACCGGATTCTCAACCTAAAACGACACCAGCCTCTGACTCCTGGAAACCGGACTCTCACTTATTTGGACTACCCTTCCGACAACACATATGACTTGACGCAGTGCTTGTGAATAAATGAGTGCCGTTGGCTTTTGAGTGGCGCATTAGGTATTTGGAGATCGTGAACACTGACGCCTGTGCATTGAACCCAAGTCCAAATAATTATAATAAAGTTTGGCAAGAAATAAACAAGGAATCACCCTACATCACTGATGGAAAGTATCACACAAACAGCAACTAAGCACAAAGACTTACCTTACTGACAAAGTGTAGTCGCCAATAGTATTCTTGCTTGGCCGGACTAGATAATATCCATGGAAACCTTTTGACAAGAGCAATTCTTCAGCTTCTTTCCCTGACAGATGAGGATGCAACCACCTACATAAAGTTCACAAATAATAATAACTATAATACTCATTATCATAATAATAATAATAATAATAGTAATAACTAATAATAATAATGCCTTAGCACCATTGCCTTCCAAAGTACCCTTGCTCCATCTAGAAGAATTCGAGCTGTTCCAGAATTCTTTTTTTTTATCTCCAAGTAACTGCAATTCCCCAGGGATCTGAGACACCTTGGGACAGAGCAGAAAACAAAAATATTAAATTGGTAATAATTATGGCACATCTATTATCAAAATCATAATAATTTTTATTTGTTTTATTTTTTCTGAAATTTGATATCGCCCTTCTTCCAACATCTTTGCCTTAAGACTGTCCTGTTTGACCGTGGTTGGGCTGGGAGCGCTTCTGAGTAGAATACCTTAACGACCTTGAAGGGGCGCTATATAAAACTGCTGTAATAATAATAATAATAATCTTATGCTCAGAAGTGCACATGCCTCAACGGCACAATTGCAGTTGCACTGCAGAGCAGTTGTGCGTGAAGGACTTGCTCGAGGTCCCTACACAGGGACGCCTCGTGCAAGTGTCGAAACCGCTCACTCAGCGCACAGAGCGTTATCTGACTGACCCTTACGGCCCGACCTCTCTGACCAGTCGGCCACCGTGCCACACAATTATGAGTAAAGTAAAGTAGATGTCAATATATAAAAATAATCATCAGTGTAACTTGTATGTATATTGTTTTATTTTATGAAGGACGTTCATGACATCATCCTTGATGATGATAATGATGATGATGATTATGATGATGACGATGATGACGACGACGACGACGATGATGCTGATAATGATAATATAGATGATGATAATGTAGATGTAGATGATGATGATGACGACCAATGACAATGATGACAGCAAATCGTCCGTATGAAGTAAGTTTGCATCCTGTAAACGTGCTTACTATATAGACCAATGATTTCGCTTTCCAATTCTGATGCCTAGATCAGAACGACATACTTCAACAATGCAAAACGTACCAACCTCTTGCAAGTCATTTCTGGCTGCTGAAATCAGTCAATCTTCCACAAACACGCAGCATCTACATAAATAAGAGATGATTTATACGAACGCTCTGCCAGAAACTCGTACATAAGTTACTGAACACAACCGAATCTAACAGTATTTCACGCGCGCGTGTACACAGACAGTATATGGCACATAAAACCTAAGAATGCATACAACTGTTGTACCCCGTGTGCTCAGGACAAGCGGCGTTTATCTAATGCTTGTGATGCGATGGGTAAATGCAGACTCCCAACAACTTCCTTATCAGGCTTCGACAATTATATAGGCCTAGGCCTAGCCTATATGTACACACGCATAGGCCAGACTATTTCCGCCAACTGTTCAGGCAATTTTTGCTGCATTGTATTTCTTTAAAACGATACAACTGTATTATAGGCACAGGCCAATAATGTGCCGAAATTTTAAAAGTATCACGCAAAGGACGCATTACAATTATGACTATAAACATTGTAGGAACCATCCTACTTAAAGAAGATTTCTTTATAGAGTACTGTTATAAGTTTAGACTTCACAATTACTAGGCTATTTGAGAGATCTTGTTTCTGATAAGAAGTTCCATTTAGCTAGAGCTTGGACCAGATATATACTTCTCATAACTTCTTATCCCGAATTGTAAATTTACTATCTTTTATCATTATTATTATAGCGCCGCTACCCGCATGTCGAAAAAACAATAGGAACGAACCGAACAAAATTTTTCAGACGTGTCTGGCAGTGCGGTCATGCCATTGAAATAAAACCATGCAGTGGTCAGTTTCTGCCGGAATGAACATTAACGCCGTTCCGGCACTACCTGGAGAGCCGGAACGGCGTTTCGGCACCACAGCAAATAAATTAGGCGTAACGCCGTTCCGGGCAGTTCCACCACAATTTTACTTTTTGCTCCGAAGTTATGACTGCAGCTATAGCATTTGCACATACGAAAGATAACCATGTTACAGTAGGCCTAATTATGAGCAATTATGGGATGTACTCAGTGGCCCCCGTATCTTATGACTGGCCGAAACACGTACCCCTGCCCTTTCTACGACTTATGGGCTCTATTCGAGGGGCACGCATGTTTTCATTATTGGCGCAATCACAAGGGCATTTTATGGTTTGCTAATCAGCTTATATAAAATGGCTCAGAGACACCAGTTGTCTTTACAGATGCACTTTTACTCATTCGCATTTGACGTAAGCAAGAAGTTATTAGGTCTACGTGTATTTTAAACCGTTATAAATAGCCCAAGGCTTATGCACTGAAGTGTACAATAGTCGGTAGCATAATTTAATCATTGTTATCAATTACTAGTCTAGTGTTTTTGATGGGAACGGCCTTGCGACTTAACCAGTCACTAGTAACCTACATCAAATCTTAGAGGTGGAGAAGCGCTCAGCCAGGCCTGGAAAGCATGTTCATTGCGACACATTATTCAGGCCTAAGATTTAAACAGCAGCCGATGCCACGAATGGACGATAAGATTTGTAGACTGGACTCAAGATAAGACAATTTGGAAACACGGCTTAAGATCCACGCTGTGTCAGGAAAGACGGAACCACGTCAACTTGAGAGTCGAAGTCTGACATTTTAAGCACAAAAGTTTATTGTGCAGTGCACAATTTTTTGCGAACTTCTAAATATTTGAAAAATTATCTGTGCATTGCTCGTATACTGTATCGGTGTGCCTTGTTTGACAAATTATTTTGATATTTTAGCTAAATTTAACACTAATTCTTCAAAATTATGACCGAAAATAAAATCATAAATATAAAATAATATTTCAAATATGTAGGTTTCCGTTTGGTTTCGTTAAACGTACATCGGACAACGTGCTAACTAACACACTTCACTTTACAAACTGAACACAATAGGCTTCATTCTTAATAGGTAGCCATAGCCCTACCCTAATTAATAGATAGTCAACTTGTGTTTATACGTTATAAAATAGCAATCAATATTACCCTGTGAATTTCTAAGATTGATTTAGGCCAATGCGCGCACCGTTCAATAAACCGATCAACAGACCCGCGCGCACACAGCCCTACAATCCCATTAACAGACCCACGCGCGCAGCACCTCATCAACCGATCAACAGCCTCACGTGCGCATCGCCAAAAAACCGATAAATAGACACACGCGCACAGCCGCATCAACCGATCGACAGACGCACGCGTGCACAGCCACATCAACCGATCGACAGACGCACGCGCGCACAGCCGCATCAACCGATCGACAGATCCTCGCGCGCACAGCCGCATCAACCGATCGACAGACGCACGCTCGCACAGCCACATCAACCGATCGACAGACGCACCCGCGCACAGCCGCATCAACCGATCGACAGACGCACGCGCGCACAGCCGCATCAACCGATCGACAGACGCACGCGCGCACAGCCACATCAACCGATCGACAGAGCCACGCGCGCACAGCCGCGTCAACCGATCGACAGATCCACGCGCGCACAGCCACATCAACCGATCGACAGACGCACCCGCGCACAGCCGCATCAACCGATCGACAGATCCACGCGCGCACAGCCGCATCAACCGATCGACAGACGCACGCGCGCACAGCCGCATCAACCGATCGATAGACGCACGCGCGCACAGCCACATCAACCGATCGACAGAGCCACGCGCGCACAGCCACATCAACCGATCGACAGACGCACGCGCGCACAGCCGCATCAACCGATCGACAGAGCCACGCGCGCACAGCCGCATCAACCGATCGACAGACGCACGCGCGCACAGCCGCATCAACCGATCGACAGAGCCACGCGCGCACAGCCACATCAACCGATCGACAGACGCACGCGCGCACAGCCACATCAACCGATCGACAGACGCACGCGCGCACAGCCACATCAACCGATCGACAGACGCACCCGCGCACAGCCGCATCAACCGATCGACAGAGCCACGCGCGCACAGCCACATCAACCGATCGACAGAGCCACGCGCGCACAGCCACATCAACCGATCGACAGACGCACCCGCGCACAGCCGCATCAACCGATCGACAGAGCCACGCGCGCACAGCCACATCAACCGATCGACAGAGCCACGCGCGCACAGCCACATCAACCGATCGACAGAGCCACGCGCGCACAGCCGCATCAACCGATCGACAGAGCCACGCGCGCACAGCCACATCAACCGATCGACAGAGCCACGCGCGCACAGCCGCATCAACCGATCGACAGAGCCACGCGCGCACAGCCGCATCAACCGATCGACAGAGCCACGCGCGCACAGCCACATCAACCGATCGACAGAGCCACGCGCGCACAGCCGCATCAACCGATCGACAGAGCCACGCGCGCACAGCCACATCAACCGATCGACAGAGCCACGCGCGCACGGCCGCATCAACCGATCGACAGACGCACCCGCGCACAGCCGCATCAACCGATCGACAGAGCCACGCGCGCAGTGATGCATCAGCCGATCAACAGACCCATTAGGACGGTCGCTCGAGGTACATGTATTTTGAATGCAATACCTGTTCGAGAGTTATTCGAGACACAGTCATAATACTTTTGGTATGCTTGACAGATCCGAGTAGATGGTGGTTAACATGTAGTGTCGAAGGGTGGGCGGGTGTCAAAACATAGCGAGAGTCTGAATTTTCCGCTGTCAATGGACATGAACGAGAAATGATCTGTCCTTATGTTACCAGGCGCAGAGAGCAATATCCGCGGAATAACCTTCGCAGTAAGATGACTGATGAGAACTTAAGTTGGGAGAGGAAGTAATGCGTTATGAAACTCACAATGTGCCAAGGTTAGTGAGAACCGACCTGGTAAATGAAGGGGAGGCGAAGAATGGGACGGTACATATAGCTGGTGCTGGATTGATTGATGACATTGACAGGAGGTTATGGATGAGGCCTAACAACAATAGAAATAGCGACGCTGAACTTTGAACCTGCCTAAAGGCCGAGAACTGAAAGACGAATAAAGTGCCTGACGTCCTATCCAATCCATTCAGTGAAGTGTCATAAGCAGCGCTATTTTGCTCTGACTTGTTGCATAGGTAATTGCTGCGCTGCGGTGACACGACACATTAATTTATAGAGCTACAGCTCCAACGACATATTACATCTATGTTTATGAGCGATAATCGAGTTATTAGGTTCCTGTACGAGGTTATACCATGACATTAAGCGTTTTGGTATGTGAGTCCTCAACGCGCTTGTGTAGTATTTATTTGATTGATATACCATTTGATGCTGGCGAATGGTGCATAGGCCTACTAGGAAGTGTAATGGAAATTTTGGGGTGTAGTCTGAGGGCATAGACAGAATGGAGCATATATATCCCATAATTATTATGTATATCGACTTTTATACGTCGTCACAAAAGTCATAACCCCTCAAATATGACGCCACAAAGCTCTGTGCCCCTGCAAAAAACCAGATGTTCAAAGTACTATATGAAAGTTTTATTATTATTATCAAAAAATGACTACATAAAATACTTAAAACTATATAATAGAATGAAGAAAAATAAGAGAGTAAAGCAAAATGCTCCTTCATGCAATAAATGGGAAGAGTTTTTAATCTCATCGTCCTGTTCAATGGATATTTCATTCAGATCTAGCTCTTCTTTGTACATCCAATCTACCCTCTCCATTTTCTTTGTTTGCGATCTATCAGTTCACGTTGCCAAAGTGTGGTGACTCTCTGTGGTCTGATGCATTTTGACGATATAATTGATTTCTGCTTGTGTGTTACATAATGGCTGCCTCACTTCCAAAACCCCAAAATTGGCACTTAACGTAAAAGTAAACAATCCAAGAATTCAGAATGTGATAATCATTGTTAGTGTTGTTAAATTGTGGTAACAATTACTGTTAATTAAGTGAAACTTCTTTAATTGAGTGAAAGTTTCTAATAAAATTAGGCATTTTGATGTCTGATGTGATGTCACATTTCTTAGACCCCTCATCACCCATCATCACAAACGTGTGACCCTCTCCTCCCACCTGGGTTCGTGACATCATATATGGACGACCCCTTAAGGAAATTTATATGGCATCGCTCTGGCAAAAAGTTAACAGTGCTGTCTGCGCTTGCCATTGTTAATCAATAAAATGATGTATAATGTCACTGAACAGTGAGCGGACATTGTTTAGATAAACTAGGTCGATCACCAGTGGTTGGCTCGTGCACGCGTACAGACCTATGTAGAGAAATTTGTCATAGAAGTTGTCATTTCTAGATTGCAGATGAGATTTACTTGTGTGATTTACCTTTTCTGAACATGTCCTTTACTTGACCACACAGTTAATCTATCTTTTAGCTGCAAATGTGAATGTGATTTTCAACTTCAATATGACATTTGGTGCCTGATTCTGTAGATTAATAGATTTTATGTGATGTTACATGCACTTTCTGTTCTACAGAATGTAGAATTTTTGCTTCTAGCTCACAACCCAAGAATAATGGTGGTGCAGCTTTTAAATTCACTTGTTTTGACATCTTAGTTGGATTGTGTTTAGTAATGCTTCTAATGTTTATCATATATTTATTAATTGGTTAAATTAGAGTTGCCAGTAGGCTAACAGTTTGACTGTATTAGAAAATGTCCATATATTGAGAAATTGAAATGCAGAACAGCATTAACGTCCTGACATTCTCCATTCCTTCTGTTTCTTGCTTCACTTTGTAGACCGCAGGATGGGAAGAACTGTAGGGCTTGGGATACGAAGGCAAGGAGAGTGCAGTCCACCCTACCCTATATACCAATGCTTAGAAAGAGGAATATGCTGGCACTTCATACCAATGTCCGTGTCTCTTAGGGTTGGCTCAATGGATGAATGTTTTTCTTTCCAGGTTTATCCTTGAAGATGGAAAGAGAAATTTCTCAAATCATGGAGACTGAAAGTCATCAGAAGCTGAGGCAAATCAGAAACGAATTAAAAAATATCAGGTGCAAACTTTGGCCTACATCAATGAACTGCGACCTTTTCTTTGTTTAATGTTCTTCGATCTTTTTACCCTGAGGTATTGCTGATAAGCACCCTAAGTTGATGCAGAATAAATGCATCCTTGCATGTTGGAATCAGGCATGTTGGATCCATGTCCCCAACCATGTCATACCAGAATATCTGGTATGACAAAGCATTCACCATTCCTTCCGTTTCTTGCTTCACTTTGCAGGCCACAGATTGAGAAGGACTGTAGGGTAGGAACTGTAGGACTGTCATAAGAGTTTGCAATGTGCCTGATTTTAATGACTATATTAAGCTCCTTCAATCCCCTTCATCTCTTTATGGTTGTGAATTTGTTGAACTTCTCATATATGTAGATTTGTGGAGGGTCAGTGGTTACAAGTCAGGGCCGTACCAAGCCATAATTGTGCCCTGTGCATAGCATCAATCTGGCGCCCCCATATTTTGAAAATAGTGAATTTTATATGGCCCCTCCCTTGGTATAGCCCTTTCACATGTGGTAATAATAATATTGAGAATTAATATTTAGTTCATTGAAAAGATGACAGACTGGAACACAGCAACACTATACATGAAATACATGACTAGAAATATGTTTGAGGTGAATGTAATCAAGCTGTCGATTTCATTGCATTGTTGTGTTGTGTTATCTAGTTCTTTCAAGTTTGTCTCATTCTCTTCTGATCATTGTTTTCCAACTGATCTATAGTTTATATTAATGTTGCCTACATCAATGGTTATTAGCACAGGCTAATAGAGTAATAGTACCTCTTTGAGGGTATTTTATTACCCATCCGGAATTCTACCTACTTGTGTGAAACTGATATAAATTGTTGTGCAGAAATTGTCTTCTTTCTGTGAAATGAAGGTTTTTCAATTTTTCTGTTGTACAGAGCACAGCAGTCTGATATGAAAATGTGTTTCAAACATAAACTGGAAAAACTCCAGCACCAGTTACGTGAGATTGAAAGTCGTTCAAGCATTGGAAATTTGAGCCAGCCTTCATCCATTTCTCCACAGCACCCAAATCACAGTCCAGAAATAGAGAAGCAAAGTATGGACAGATCTATTACATTAAACACCTGTGTTTTTAAAATTTTAAAACATCATTAAACTATTCTTTAAAAATATCGAGTAAGATATATATTTCTGTATTCTGCGCATTCTCCCATATGTCGTATTGTATTACTGGCTTTGTGTGCAAACATTTACACTGGGAAGTTTTGAGGGGGCAATATTGAGACACACAAGGTGGGGGGGATATAGGTGAATGGTACTACTCTGGCATAGCCAATTCATCTTCTCTATCACTCCCTCTTTGTAGTTATCATAACATTTTCTTCCATAACCTTTGGTTTTTTATACATTTCATCTAACTAATTTTCTCCATCCATTGTCACAGCCTCATCTCGAAAGCTTCCAGTTGCTTGTTGTCCTTGATCATTGTTCACTTTTTTTTTATAAATTTCGTTTAATTGCAAACTGACAAACCGATGTACGATTACAAACTGAGTATGAACGAATCGTGTCAAGTTATTTCAGGAGTCGAATTTTAACTGTCAGCTATCAATTTTTTAATTTTCTGTTAAAAATTAAATGGATAGCCGACTGTCACCACCTAGCAAAAGAAGAACTAGTCAAACTCAGGGAGGATACGGGTATTGAACTCGGCTCCTCAGCTCTGCGCCCCAGTGGGTTCTCCATTACTCTATGGCCCTCCTCCATTTAGAAATGATACCTGAATAATTTATATATCATAGTTGATTGCCAGTTTAGTCTAAGTGTTGCTTTTGTTGTTTTGTCTGGTAGTAGCTCAGTTTGAGCCAATTGGTTACATGGAGTCTGTGTATAAGCTGAAGAACGGCATACCTAGACAGCCCGGCATCTGTCGTGGAAGTCGGTCGAAGCTGACCATCAGTCGTCAGACCTTCTCCAATCCTCACCATCTTCTGCATGGACTGAATGACTTCTCTCATCTTTGGTCAGCTGACTCTTCTCACATTGTCATTTTAAACTTAAATTCTGTAATGGAGTCCTACTCTGCAGCCAGGTTGTTCACGAGCGCTGCAGCATGTCAGTGGGGTTGTCCAGAGGTGGTGAGGGAAGATATGCGTTCGTTTTTACAGTGGGCTGAATGCAAACCTGAGTCTGTATATATAGATGTTTAATGGTGTAAGTCCTCACATAAACTTCACTATCAATTTATAAAGCATCACTGTAGTTGGCCTTTGCTAGTTTTACCATTATGTTGATGGTCCTGCTTTAGATTTCGGCTGTCAGGTAGGAATCCTAATATATGCATTTAAGGTGAGCAACTTTCTAACAATCTGTGACCATATTTAATGCCATTTGCTTGTAAAAATTTTTCTACTCACTTTTTATGATGACAAACTAGCCAAATGCCGCCATCAGTTTATGCCATAAAATACGATGTATAAAGTTACCAATGCAATATGATACAATGCGATATGATTACAATTATAATACAAATGCTCAGCAGAAGGTTGTCATTTTGGATATTTTTTTTATATAATATTATTTATATAAATAATATATATAATTATATATATTATGTATGCATTAATATATATATTGATGTATAATGGTTTCAGCACAAATCATTCAAATGTATATTTAACTGGCATTTGTTAATTATAGGATAATTTTCATTTTTCACAAGAACAAAGATGGCTTCAGAGCTACCAAAGTTAAACCGCCGCGACTCAACGGACCAAAAGTTGGAGTATTTGCAACACGAAGTCCATATCGACCAAATGCCATTGGACTGACTCTGGCTCAAATCGACAGGATAGAAGGTAGGCTCCAATTGTGGACATTTACATCAAAAGGGACCAGATGGTTGGTATGGAGTTACTGGCATTTGGAATGAGAGTGAAATAAAAAGTCAATCTGCATATTATCTATCACAAGTCTCGTTATTATAGAGACTGGTAAACACAACAGCCCCTAAAATGCTCACCTTGAGTTATTTTCGATAAAAGAGTACAGTAACATTAAATCATGGATTTACCAACTTCTACTGCAGTTAGCAATGGTTAACACGTTTGTGGGTCAGAGACCAAAATCAATGTATTACTACAAATTTTGCATCATCATTTCTTGTGGTTATTGGGCATTTTGAACTTCCCATATCCTGCTGATGGGCTTCAAAAGTAGTGCCAATGATGTGGTCCCTTTTATGTAGTCATAAAGAAGCACAATTTTTTCATAAACTTCTTCTATTTTAATGAAATTTAACTTTATAAGTGCAGTACATTGATATAAGAATGTAATTAGAGAAATTGCAAATTTTAGGCCAAACCACTTTAGTCACTCTTTTCTTTGAAAGTAGAACCGACAATCTAGTCCATTTTCACATAAGCGTCCACAGTTGTGAAAATGAGGATTCTGTCTCAAAATGTACTTAATTTTCCATCAAGTGTTTCGCAGAAGCTTGAACGTGCAATTTTCAATTTTATTCCATTAAGACGCATGTACTTGTGCAGCATTAGCAAAACCAGGCCATGCATGACAGATAAACCTGTAATCCTTTATGGATCAAGGACCATTTATGATTCCAAGGTTAAGGATCGTTTATATCTTCCAAGATCAAGGACGGCCAATCCAGAAGCTCTTTGTACCATTAACCACACTCTTTTAAGAGCATATTCGTGTTCTCTTTACCAGAACATTTGAACAATACATATTATAATTGTTGAATCGTGAGCTAAGATATTATCCGACCCGTGATTCTTTACGGGTTAACAGCTAATACATATTATAATATGTATTAATGCAAGAGTAAACACTTAAATTCTAACTCAATCAATTGCTTTGTCTACTCCCTTCTGTCTCTCATCAATCTTATGTTTAAGAATGAATGTGTTTTCATTGTTTAATAAATTGGATTATGTACTTAACAATTTCTTCTCTGTTACCAGATAATGTCATTCATCTCCTGGGTGCGGACATTCTCGACGGAACTCCAGTCCTCGACATAAAGCCGTACATTCCGGAATATGATTCAGTTGCCCCTTACTCTTCCCAGATGATGGGTGACGCTCAACATGCAAATACAGCAAGTGATGGTCTTTGTGTGAATGTTTCTCTTACTCGTTCATCTGAGAACCGATCCAGTGTCGTTTCTTTCCCTGCTGCAGTACCCGACTGCAACACAGAGGAACTTGACTGTGACCAGCACGAACCGCCTGAAGATACTGGCAGACCGTGTCAGTCGGGGACGGCAGAGGCAGCAGCAGAATTGGAGACAGAGGGTGATGACGTCGTGACGACGGCTCACAGTAAATGCCAAGAATCGGCAGAACTGGATGCAGAGACTGTTGCGGAGGATCATGCTTTAAGGACCGCTTGTAATGGTTACAAAGATGGCAGCCTGATGCGCAGCGATGTTAAGCCTCAAGTCATGCCCACTCATTCCTGCAGTGAAAAGTCTGATGAGGATGCAGAACGAACTGAGAGTCTTAGAAGTCGAGTGACTTGCAACGGCAATTCAGAGGCAGGTGGTTTGAATTCCTCCATTGTCATGGATCAAACTGTGCAAGTGGCTGAATGGATCCGAAATCCTCCATCTCCTGCACTGACCGTCCGGTTCACCGAAAGAGCCACCAAGGAGCTCAATAGGTTCAGTTGTGAGGCTGAAGATTCTGACTACAGACTATGCGACTTTGAAACGGCTCGTGACTTTCGGACTGCTCTCGAGTCAATTCTCGGCGCAGATCCGAGGTCAATTTATCGCAGGAAGCAGTGCACTGACCGACTGTACTACATGACCCTTGATGGCATTCATGTCACGAGTTGGTTTGATGGTAACTCTGTGGAGGTCGTTAAGATCTGTCCTGCCATTACAGCAAGCAGAACGCAGAATTTCGAATAATTTTTTGGACAAGGAGTTATGTGAATCTGACTTTAATTATGGGTCCCCAGATTAATAATTATCATATGTGTCCAGAGTGATGAGGATGGTAATGTTATCATAATCCTAGAATGATAATGATACCATTTACCCAGAATAATAAAAAAAACAATATCTTCCCATAACAATATCATCTTCTTGGAATAATAATAGTATCTGCCAGAATAATAGTGGCTTTTAGTTGAGTTCTGTAGTTTTACTCTAGCTGTGCTGCCGGAAAAGAGTCCCGGAATTTGGGCAGCCTTGTTCATTCCTTGTGAGAATCTTCTTGCTCTGTGTTAATCTGATGACACGATCTGCAATATGCAACTTTTATGAATTTCTATAAGATGCGTGCATTTGGCAATACTAGTCTTTGCATGTTTATGAAAGAGCAATGGGAAGAAGTAGTTTAAAATTCTGTTAGACTTCCTGACCAGCATTGTCGCATGCGAGAAGCGTGGAGTCCATCCAGGTGACAATATTCTCATAAATGGACTTCATGTATTCTACTGTTTAAGACCATATCTAGCTAAACTCCATATGGGATAAATGTCGGGCTCTTTTGCGATGTCGACTTGGGCAGTTTTATAGGTGGGACGTTGTAAGTCTGAGGCCATTGTGCTTAGGCCTGAGTTCATAGGTTGCAGATCCATGAAAATAATGAAATTATGGACAAGAATGGTATCGATGAAGACTTGTTGCTTAGAGATGGAAAAGTTCAAGTCCATAGGAAGGGAAATGCATACTACACTAACACTTTCTTTAGCTCAGGACAGTGGCTAATTTCGGCCGGACACAACGAACCGGAACGCCGTTCCGGAACCTCCTGGAGAGTCGGAACGGCGTTCCGGCACCTCAGCAAGTAACTTAGGTGGATGGGTAACTTAAGTGGGTAACTTTTACTCATTCGCATTTGACGTAAGCAAAAAGTTATTAGGTCTACGTGTATTTTAAACCGTTATAAATAGCCCAAGGCTTATGCACTGAAGTGTACAATAGTCGGTAGCATAATTTAATCATTGTTATCAATTACTAGTCTAGTGTTTTTGATGGGAACGGCCTTGCGACTTAACCAGTCACTAGTAACCTACATCAAATCTTAGAGGTGGAGAAGAGCTCAGCCAGGCCTGGAAAGCATGTTCATTGCGACACATTATTCAGGCCTAAGATTTAAACAGCAGCCGATGCCACGAATTGACGATAAGATTTGTAGACTGGACTCAAGATAAGACAATTTGGAAACACGGCTTAAGATCCACGCTGTGTCAGGAAAGACGGAACCACGTCAACTGAAAGTCGACATAAGAAGTATAACATTTTAAGCACAAGAGTTTATTGTGGAAATGAGAGATTTTTTGCGAACTTCTAAATTTTTGAAAAGCTTTCTGTGCAATGCTCTTACTGTATCGGTGTGCCTTGTTTGACAAATTATTTTGATATTCTAGACTAAATTTAAAACATTTTCTTTTAATTTATAACTGAAAGTAAGGTGATAAATTAATCATTTCATATACGTGGGCTACAACTTTGTAGGTTTTCGTTTCGTTTCATTAAACGTAGGCCTACATTGGACAACATGATAAACCTATATTCTAAATTAACAAACACTTGAAACCCAACTATACGAACAGAACATTTATAAAAGGCTAGGCCTGCATTCTTAATAGGTGGTCTATATCTTAATTAATAGATGGCCTGCTTGTGTTTGTACGTTATCAAATAGTAATCAATATTGTGCTACCATCTGAATTTATAGGCTTGATATTTCAACAGTATTGAAGAGATTCTATTATAACTAAGCGTAGCTTTTAAAACAAATCCTTGCGCTCACCCCGCAATAACCCAATCATTGGCAATCAACAGACCAACTCATACACTGCCAAATAAACTGATTAGCAGACCCACGCGTGCACGGCCGCATCAACCGATCAACAGACCCACGCGCACACCACCGCATCAACCGATACACGCGCACACCGCCGCATCAACCGATCAACAGACTCACGTGCAGTTTTCAGCAATGAGTAGAACGGAGATGAGTTTTTTGGCAGAAGCTGAAACTCGTGGAAGTGCAGGCGAAGTGAACAGTCAGGTACCCCCAAGTAGCAGATCATGTGTGCACACCGAAGGCCTATTCCTCCGTAGGCCTATTCCTCAGTGGACCTATTCCTCCGTAGGCCTATTCCACGGCCTAAACGTGTGTTTGAATCTGGAGATTTTGTCGGCGGTAAAAGCAAAGATCTTAAGAGTCTTTAATTAATCTGGATCTTTGATAGTACTTAAGAAGCATCCTTATGGTCTCAATTAAATGGATTTATCGCCTGTGTGAGTTTCAAAGCCGCCGCAATGGTTTGTTACCAGGTTCACCTGGAAATTATCGCTAGCCTCTTTGATGGTTGGCATAATGCAGAGGTGTAGATAAGGGGGGATCAGATGAGGACATGTGTACCTAGGCGCCAATTTAAACTATTTTTTATTTTGATTCAGATTAATTTATCCCAACTAAGTTGATAAGATTTAATTTTGGCGCCCCCAAAATATTGTCATTGCAAACAGGTTGTCAAGCATGATTTTGGCGCCCTTGGACCCCACTGACCAGTGGTCACAAATAGCGTATACGGGCGACATATCTACAGTAGGCCCCTAATCAAAATGTATTTCAGAATCTACACATGTCATTGCAAATTCTTCTAACAATTATTGGTTCAAATGCAAGCTGTGAGCGGTCCTTCAGCAAGTTGAAGCTAATGTTGTCGTATTTGAGGGCTTCAATGGGACAAGATCGTCTCAGCGATCGTGCTCTTCTTAGCATCGAACGAGAAGCATTGGAGAAAACAAATATTGAAAACGTTAGTCTATTTACCAATTTTCGGCAGTTAATTCAAGAGGAATTGATTTTGTTAGATTGTCTGTGACAGTTTGAATAAATAGCCTTTAGATATAATATGAAAAATGTGCAAAAAATTTAGAAGAATTTTGAATATGGTTTGTACCCGGGCGCTAAAAACCCTATCTACGCCTCTGGCCAAATGGCTGCATCAGACCAGACATTTAGTGACAATTGTTTCCGTGGTAATGTAATCAAGTGTCGAATGAGTGCTAGCCTGCAGCTCTCTTTTCCCGCTCGACTTTCTGCAACCAATAATCTCAGCCAAAGACTGCTTGTTCAGAGGCGGCGATCCCAAGGTCGAGGGGAGCAAATCCTCCCACCTTTTACAGATAGGGAACTCGTTATACTTTGCCTCCCCCCCCCCAACCCACATTTCTTACCCCTGTCATTGGGTGTCAAACAAGATCGCCGCCTCTGTGCTTGTTGCACATTTTCTTGCGTTTAACTTGTCAATCGCGGGCCTTATCTTCTAGGCTGTGTATACACATAGGCTATACATGTACATTTAAAACAAACGTGCGCAACTGACATTACCGGCTATTTCATGCGAATTGTGAGCGTGGGTTCTCCCGGAGGTTCTGTTAAATGGCGCCTATGTAATGGAGCCTGATGACTTTGGCGCCTTGCAGTTAATGCTTTTCCTAAGAACATGATGATCTTTTTCTTTTGGTGTTGACTCAGTGTCAGGCTGTGTATATGCAACGAACAGCGAATTCTATCGTCTGCTCCTTCTGAGGTGTCTGTGGAGCTGTTATCCTCCTTCGTTCCTCTGTACTGGCTTCCATTTCAATGTTCGTCGTGGATTCCGAACTGGATCGGTTGCGGTTCGAGGCAGAACAGCTAAAAACTCAGATCAAGGTGAGGTGTGTGTACAACCATCGTCTAATTCAGGATGGCACTTTGGGTGTAAACAGTCGAGTGTAAACTGACGTGTAGGCCTATTATACACCCACTATAATCGACAGTGATGCTGAAACATCGTGAAGAAAGCGCTATAAGTATGCCTGCTGCGAGAACGTAGAACATACATACATTCATACATACATACATACATACATACATACATACATACATACATACATACATACATACATACCATACATACATACATACATACATACATACATACATACGTACATACGTACGTACATATATACATACATACATTCATACATACCTACGTACATACGTACATACATACATACATACATTCATACATACATACATACATACATAGATGCATACATACATACATACATTCATACATACCTACGTACATACGTACATACATACATACATACATTCATACATACATACATACATACATAGATGCATACATACATACTTACGTACATACATAAAGATACATAGACGTATACATAGGCATAAACATAGGGTAGGCCCCTACAAACATTCCTTTTGCGCAACGCCTTTAATAGTGGCTAATGTGGCTAACGAGTAACGAGTCCCGCCGCTCGTTAATTTCACTTTGTATTAGCTAGGTTTTGTTTTTCTTCAAAGATCCGCTTTTGTCGACCTCCTAATTCCCTTCTAATACAATACGCTGAAAATTAGAATCTGTTGTTTTTACGATTTCCTTAAAACGTTCCTACATCAAGAACTTAAGCTGTACAGACAGCCAGGCAGCCACAGAATGCCTTTGCATCGGGGCGAGGAACAGGATCAAACATCAAGAACCGTATTCCAAAAAGGTCTTACTACTGCAGTTAATATCGAGGCGGGTTTCAGAAATGGTAGAGGTAATTCATCTCAAAGATCGTTGGGGACCGTTCCTCCTGTCTCGGACTGTACCCTCTAAGTCTCCGCTTCCGCCCCGACAATTAAACTAATGAATGCTCAGCTCTGTTCTGCTGTGTAATCGTCTGTTACAGAAAGCTCGATGTGCTGCAAGCGACGTTACGCTGGAGCAGATCACGGAGTCGCCCGACTCCAAGGTCCAGTGCCTCGGTCATCTGAAGTTACGATGTCGACGGACACTTCGTGGTCACTTGGCCAAGATCTACGCCATCCACTGGTCATCTAACTCATGGTCTGACGGCTTTAAATATATATATATATATATATATATATATATATATATATATATATATATATATATATATATATATATATATACTCCGTCCGCTGGTTCTCTGTCTCGTTGCACGATTTACTTTAAATTTCGGAGCACTTGCGATCTTAATTCATGGCCGAAGCAGCGTAACTGCTGAGTTAAAATTCATTCCCAAGCGAAGCTGAATTCTAATTAGGCTAGTATCATTGTAATCTTGAAAAAATCAGCATACAAAACAAATTAATACTATTTCACTCATGAGCTGCGTTAATTGTCAGATGAAGCACATGCAATCATCTTATAATCTGAGCCTTCTGATTAGGCATCAGTTCCTCGTTCGTTTAAGCCTACTAGGCTACTTTTATTTTGTCGGTATAATTGGTATCCAAGGTTGTTTTTCCAGAGCTATATTTGGTATACGAAGCCCTGCAGCTTCTCGAGTTTTTAGCTAGATAGGCCTACCCTACCGAAACTTGGAATGTCCAAGTATCGTAATTTAAAGTAAACTTTGAGATGAGAATAGTTGCGTTGACCTAGAAATTCGCATGAGAGCCATTTGTAAGTTTTTTTTTATATCGCTAGAGCAGTAGAGCGAGCCGCTCGCGAGACTTTAGTGGGACGTTCCGGACAGTCCCCTCTAAGTCTCCGCTCCCGCATCGACAATTAAACAAAAAGATGGAAAAACTTTCAGATTTGTAGTATGCCTTTAGGTGTAAAACATTCAAACTATTTTAGTGTCTATATAGCCTATAATTATACGCATTTAGATGTTTTGCGGGTGTGTATGTATGTATGCATGCATTTATTAGTGTTTGCATATTTAGGACTACAGGCATGTATGTCGCATGTATATTTGTATATAATATCATGAATAAATGAGTGTGCATGTTATATCATTTGAGTGTATGAAATTATGATTGAATGAATGTACTCATGCATGTATGTATGTACGTAAGTACGCATGTATGTAGTATGGAATTTATGCATGTATGTACATATTATGTTAAATCAGTTGCTAGTTGCAGTGACTGAATCTGAGGCTGATGGGACGAGAGTTGTGTACGACCGGTTTTAGACCAAAGGTTATCTGAACCTATTACGTAAGAATGCTATACGTTCATGTGGGTCTTCTCTTATACCTTTCATTGTCTTCTGTTCTTTTATCTACATCAGTTATTCCCAACCTTTACTGGTATGCGGCATACCCAGGAAGAATGAAAACTTTCGCAGAACACTTAACAATACTTACCATTTAAAAAAAAATCTATTTGTCATTATTATCTAATAATAGGCCTATTTAAGAAGCCCGTTATATCTCTTTTGTAGTCTGTAGCGACGTAGTTATTAGAAGTTTATAAGTCAGAACATAGCCAAAAATTATATCAATTGAATAGAAAAACTGTTATATAGGCCTAATCTCTTTTTGTAGAGTTTTGTTTTGAATCATAATTAATTAATAACACATCAGAATTTTTCCGTGACACACTTGCCGCGGCACACAGGTTGGGAATCACTGGTCTACAATCTACATGCATTAAAAATAACTGTATATTTTCATCCTTTTCCTACAGCAACCTGGTTTCCGCTGCTCAAGACGGAAAGCTTCTGTTATGGGACGCATACACTACAAACAAAGTAGGCTTACGTCTATAGACCAAGGCCTACATATACCTAAACATAATCTATGAACAATGAAGGCTAACGGATATGTACTGTAATTCAAGATATACAGAGTAAAGTAGTCTACAACTAGGCTTACATGTAAGCTTCAAGTCGAGCTGTAGATAAAGCCAGCCTATTAGGCTAGTTTCGAGTAATCATTATCGCTGTCGTAAAATAAAATACTGTTAAAGTGCCACTTGAAAGCCAATTAGCGCAGGGCACAGCTTATTCAGGAGGGTTGCGTTGAAAAGGATGGGTTGTCCAGAAGGGTTGTCCGAAGGAGAACCGATTCCGATTACCCCCTTTGAAGAGGGGCAGAGTTAACGCGGCAGAGTAGCTGCTTAAGGGTGGATGTCGTTTAGGTCTAGAACCTGGGGTGGAAGATCAGATAGGAGTGAAGTCGGTGTTACACAATCTGACTAAATCATACAGAATAAATCTGATCGGATTTCGTGACAGCTCTATCGTAATCCTCTGACGTATTAAGTACCAACATAGTGATTAGCGGGAGGAATAGGTTTTATATGGACTAGATGATGAAAGCTAAAGGATATCTGACATTCTCCTTGTACATGCCTAAGGGAATGTTAGATATAGTTCTACACAGCAAAATAATGCTCGACGTAAACTTAAGGTTGAACTGTAGATTAAGCCAGCGCATTAGGCTAAAAGCCATATACTCTTATATACATGCACACATATATACCCTATGTATGTTTGTGTATGTAAATATAGACCAGGGTATAGGTTGACTGTTAGATTAATTAGACGTATAGGGTATTTTAATGCTATTTTATTACCGGCACATCCATACCTAGATAAGGCTAATATAGTGGGCGTGGCTTTCAATGGCCAATCGGATCGTACCATAGATTGTTCCATCTTTTTGTCAAAACTCAGCGAACCAGCCGTGGAAAGATCTATCTGTGTTTCCGTAGGCCTATATAGGCCTACACGTGGAAGAATGGGGCTCTTGCCCTTCACCTGGCTTTCACCTCTGAGCACATTTAACGTATACGGATTTATCCAATTTGAGTCCTGATGACATGTCGGGTGTCCACAGTCCAGTTTGCCCATGCTGCGCAAACTATCTGTGACCACTTGTCCATACACTCCTTATAGGCCTAAGCGTAATCAAGTATTGATATTGCGCCACTTGGAGCCAGTGTCATCGCCGACAATGGTGGAAGTGTTCAGATGCATGCTTAACTATTCAGGAATTAACGAAGAATTGTTGGTCCTAATCATGGAATGTATATCTTACACCGTGACCCTAACAAAGTGAGCTGAAAATAAGCTTATCTAAGGTAGACAATTCACCTTGGGGGGGGGGGGAGGCCCCGAGTGGCGAAACTTTTAGACTGAGCCATAGAAGTGCGCGTAGGCCTACCGACCTATGATCGTTTTGTAACTGAAAATTATAAGCTGGAAATTAAGTGGAAATAATATTTTTAAGCAAGAGACAAAGAGGCTTGCAATAACGAAACCGTAGAAGCAGATAGATTGTAAGATAAATCGTAATCTTAATCTCCAAACTTCTAAAGCGCCACTGGAAAGCCAAGCGCAGAGCACCAGCTGATTCACGAGTGCTGAATAGACGAGTGTAGTGTTATTATTATTGTTGTCAAGATCTACGCGATCCGCCTGCGCTCCAGTTGGGTGATGACCTGCACCTATTCGGAGACGGGGACCCTTGTAGCCTGTGGGGGTCTCGACAACCTCTGCTCCATCTATAGCCTCAGAACAAGGGAGGGATCGACAAAGGTCTGCCGTGAACTATCCCGTCACAAGGGATACGTCTCCTGCTGTCGATTCATCGGGGACAACGAAGTCCTGACAAGTTCAGGAGACTCCACCTGGTGAGGGATTCATATCAGCTCAATGGCATCACAGGATATTGGATCATCGTCGTCGTCGTCTCTGTAGTTACTATTATCATCATCACAATTATCAGCATTAGCATCGTCGTCGTCATCATCATTACTGTCATCATCATCATCATCATCATCATCATCATCATCATCATCATGTTCTCATCATGACCATCATCATTATCACCATCGTCGCCATCATTGATGTTGCAATCATCATACACAACAATTATTGGGATAATCATCATCGCTGTCGTCGTTGACATCATATTCTAACCATCGTCTTCGCCGTTGCTACCATCATCATCGCTGCATTATTATCATCGTCTTTACTATTGTCATCATCACCGTTCTCTGCCTTTTTTGCTTGAACGCAATGGAAGTTAATAATGAAAAAGCGGTGTTTGCCCGTTAATAAATATCAGCGATCTCGAGAGGACCTGAAATCTGCCTCTGCTCCATCTCATCCTCGTCGTCCTCCTCCATCTTCTTACTCCACCACCTTCTCCACCACCTGCTCCTCTTTCTCCGCCACTTCCTAGCGAAGAAGTGGCATCGCAACATATTTGTTACATTACGTGATGTCGCGTTATTCAGCACTGCACAACATCTGTATTAAGTCTGTGATTGTCAGCATTCTGTGGGATGTTGAAACGGGGCAGCCGGTGACGTCATTCAACGGTCACACGGGCGACGTCATGAGTTTCTCTCTCACGTATGACAAACGGACATTCGTGACAGGGTCGTGTGATACAACTGCAAAGGTAAGAAGTTCCCCACATATACTTGAACATTTACCATCTATTGCTAGATATGGTCGCCTCAAGATTATCTTAAGGGACCACTCTTAAATTCTGTTCGTCTAAACTCTAGAGTCAGCTAGTAGGGCAAGTGGAGCAGACGATGGAGGGGCCTTCAACCGTGATGTGGACCCAGTTCTGGGTCTCAGCTACCAGCACAGGACGCTGTCTAATTGAGATGACCAATTACCAGTAGGCCCTATTCGCGTGGGGCTGATGACCGAGGCCAGTGTGGGCATTTTCCAGGGACATTGTGGCTGGGTGGGAGTGGGCTCTGCTGCTGCGATTCTACTGATGCGGAGGGTCGATTGATACTTTGTAGTTGTGGGATGCCAGAGACGGAATCTGTCGACAGACGTTCTCTGGTCACGCGTCGGATATCAACGCCATCGAAGTAGGTCACATACAGGGGTGTAACAAGCGGGGGTGCAGAGGGGCACTGGCCACCCCAGTTTTGAAACTGGGTGGGGGCAAAGCCCCGCAGTTTTAGTGCTTAGTGCCCCCCATGCGCCCCCAAATCGGTTATTTTTTATGTTTCTCCAATGGCTTTTAAAGATAACTTTGTTAAGATAATTTGTGCGCCATTTAAAAAATTTCTGGGGGGGCAAATTCAAAAAGTGGCCGGGCAAGACAAATTTTTTTGCCCTTCGTGCAATATTCTAGAAATTATGCCTCCCACTTTTCAAAACCTTGTTACACCTCGGGTTACATAATATAGGCTATGTTTTATGGCTTTACAACCCAACTTCGCTGGGGATTTAATTTTTAACTGAGCCCCTGAAAATGTTTCCTTATTGCTCTACCCGATGACGGCAGACCGTGAGTGTTCCACTTAGTGAGCGCTCAGAGTCACGCCGTGGTTTTATAACTAACGCGCCTGATTTGAATATTAATTAGTACCGACTCATATGACACGATTGCAACTGGCCACCGTTACTTAATGAAATGTGGGAAGTTTTGGCAATTCGAAATTTTTAATGTCAAAACATCGGAATCTTAAGTAAATTGTGTGCCGGAAATAGTCATGATGTTGCCCTATAAATTTGCATAAGAATGTTGTGTAAAAATTTCATATCACCACAGCGTTCCGTTCGTGAACTTTTGTTGGGACAGAGAAATAAGATTTCGATCCCCGACTTGACCTCCTCGGATTCTGATCTGACACCTGAACAGATAAAGCAGCCTGGCTATTGCAGACTTGAATTGATATAGCGCCGATCAATTAGCTGGTCTCTCTGACCCGGTTTTGTGTGGCGCTCAGAAATTTCAACGATTCACATTAAAAATACAATAAAACTGTAATATTGCTCTTCTTTCGATTAATTCAGAAGTGCACACGAACCTCAATGGTGGAGCAATTGTGTGCAAAAGACTTGCTCAAGGTCCCTACACAGTGACTCCTCGGACGATAGGATCGAACCCGTACTTTCCACGTTACAGGCCGACCGCTCTAGCCAATCGGCCACCGTGCCACACAACAATATGCAACACTCCGTTATACTTACAGATAAGTAATAATGACTGAATTGCAGTTCTTTCCAAGCGGTTGGGCGTTCGCCACTGGTTCAGACGACGCCACCTGTCGACTATTTGACATTCGCTCCGACCAACAGGTGGCCATCTATGCACACAACAACATCATCAGCGGAATCACTTCCGTCGCCTTTTCCAGGAGTGGCCGACTGCTCTTCGGCGGATATGACGACTTCAAGTGCAACGTCTGGGACACTCTCAGACAACAACGAGCTGGTCAGACACACTCACTTCTTGAATAGTCGCGTCCTTATTTATATAGCGCCTCTTCTATCTATCCATCCATCCATCCATTCATCGATCCATTCATCCATCCATCCATCCATCGATCCATCCATCGATCCATCCATCTATCTATCTAATCATCCATCCATTGTGATTTGCTGCATGTACTGATGTTTTACCGTTGTTTCTGTTGCTGTAGGAGTTCTTTCTGGTCACGATAACCGCGTTAGTTGTGTGGGAGTGACTGAGGACGGAATGGCGGTTGCCACTGGTTCTTGGGACAGCTTCATCAAAGTCTGGAACTGACATCATAAAGGTTTTGACTCGATCTTCCTCCTCGGACATCACTTGGACGACTTCTTTGATGCGCCGTAGCGCTCGTGAATAAGCTGGTGCCGTGCGCTTGGCTCTAGAGTTGCGCTTGAGATATTTGAAGCTTACGGTTACGAGTCTTCTAATTCCAATTGATTGATTGATTATGAACTGACTTTCCTATACATAGCCTTCCTTTCTTGCAGGAACGCTATCATCTGTACTAGTTCCGAATGATGGTGATGATGATGTCGATGTCAGGCGAAGTGGCGAATCTATAACAGATATAATCGCTATTTGCTATTTGGATAAGCATAAAATGTTTGAAACCAGGTAGGCCTATGTATGGCCGAGTTTTGAGACAAAACAAATAGGCCTAAATTTAGCTGGTGGATCCTATTTGGGTTACGGATCTCATGGTTGAGGTGGTGGATCTCAAATCCGAGTTCCGGATCTCAGATCCGGCGAGATCCAGCTGAATTTAACCACTGGGGAGATTGAGAGATAGCGGTAAACGAGTAGACCTATATCTTAAATTAAATCTAATTGATTTCATGCAGAAAGGAAGAGCCTTGTGTGTACATGTTCGAGTGTGCTTGGTTGTTTGTGGGTGGTGGAAGAGGTTGGACATGTGTTAGGAGTGGGTGGGCTATGGGGATGTGTGTGTTCGGGAGCGAATCAATCCGTGTCTTCTTTCTTCTTCTGTTCATCCAGCCAATCCTCTCCATCGTCAGTCTCTCTCTCTATTTCTTTCCATACCTCTTGTTGGCCTCATCGCTTTCATATGATTGGCGGTGCAAAGTCTCTATAAATATCCCTCCTGTCAATATTGTATACATTACAAGGCCATCAAAACCTACTCTTAAGATGGCGGAGAGCGATACACACAAGTGGTCCATCAGTTATATTCAGAGACTGAGCTGCCTATGCTTAACCACAGATTTATATTTATAAAACGTATGCACTTGCAGCTAACATAGACCTGTATGCGTACACACAAACACGTACATATGCAACATAAACGTACAATCATAGATACACAAATATATGGAAATACATACACATACATGTAGGCCTACATACTTACATACAAACTTATGCTTAGACCTATACATATACATATGCACATACAATAATGGATATATCAGCATATGCAATATTATACATACATAGACTGCTTGGGATGAAAGATCAGATGGAGTGAAATGGTGAACGGAGGATGCTGGAAATCTAAGCGGAGAACAATCGATAATGTGTAGTTGTTATTGATGGAGGAAGAGAGATTTCTTCGTATCCAGGAAAACATCCCGTCTTTTCTGCGAATACACTTGCCACTCGGCCCACTCCACGTGGAGAGAAACCTTAGACTGGGAAACGTCTTTTTCCAATCCTGTTTCTTTCCATACTGCTCCTCTTCCTCTCTATATCTCTAGCTCTCTCGTTCATTTTATAATTCAAGACCGCCCCTTCTTCCTCTCTCTGACTACATATTAGTTATAGATATGTAAGAACGCTGAGGGTTCTACTTAGACTAGCTCTACTATTATATCAGATGTTGATGAGTAGATTATGCTAGGGGAAACTAGCTACACATGAAGAGACAGTTCAGATACAAACTATCTTTATTAAACAAGGAATAGATAAAGTATAACATAAATATGGTTGTCTAAATACAGAATGATATAAATACTCGCAAAGTGATGATGATGTGAGATGCTAGAGGTTGAACATGAAACTAAGTTATTAATAAATTATATATATTATAATAGACAGTTCTGTCGCACTAGATACCTGATAATTTCGGAAGTCAGACTGCAAAGTTCCTAACAGTGTTACAGCTTATAAGTTACTTTCCTCAGCCAAAGAGGAAACTGGCCTATCCTAGAACAGACTACTTTGATTGGTCAGCTACTGACCTCTCAAGGATCAGCTACTGACCACTCTAGCAATGAGGGCTGACTGTAAGTGCTAGAGCCTACGCGAGAGTCTGACAGAACCTATACTGTCAGAATTAGTGAATGTTCAGCTAAACCTAATGTATAATAATGATCTATATATATATTGTTCGAGGCTATCTATTGTAATGTAATGTACACAATTATCACGGTTACAGATATATACATATAGGCTACCTAGGTATATTTAGGATCTATAAATAAAGCACATATATAGGTCTAATTAAATATACAGACATAGTCATAAGCACAGACGATCGATATATATATATATAACATATATATATATAATTGCGTAAACACGTATAATTAAATGGGTGTCTCTATATAAAAACTTAAAAATATATACACCATTGATCATTACTCTGTCTTTCTGACTGTCGCTTTCTTAGCGTGTCCGTTTCCTTGTCTCTTTCAACCCGCTTCTCTTGCCATTTGCTTTTTATAACCTGGTTCTGCTCCCGTATCAGCTTCAGAAAATCAATATCCATCTGTCGCTCCCTCTCTCTTTCTATTTTAGACATATAATATATATATATATATATATACAGACGCTGACAAAGAGGAAATCAAAAAGACAGAATAATAATCGTCTGTGTCTATATATATATATATATATGTGTGTGTGTGTGTGTGTGTGTGTGTGTGTGTGTGTGTGTGTGTGTGTGTGTGTGTGTGTGTGTGTGTTTATACAGAGGCACCTATTTAATTATACGAGTTTACATAATTATGATATCATATGTGTTCGTATACATATAATTATAATTAAATAATATATATATATATATATATACAGGGTGGACCAGCATAAATAGTCCGACTTTGCAAGTCATATAACTCCGCCAATATGTGGAAGCTACACTTAATGCATCAAATGTCAAAGATGCATCAAATGTCAAATGTCGAAGACATTTCACTCTAGTATTAGGTGAGAAAAAGTTGAACTGATACCAGTTTTTAGGCTCCTAGCAGTCATATTTTGTTGTCGCTAGTGACGCAAAATGGCGCCGTTGACAGATGATGATCGAGTTTTGATCAGAATTTTGCGAACTGATAAGGGATTTAATTATTTTCAAATGATTAAAGAGTTTCCTAACAGAGGCTGGAATAAAACTACCTTAAATCGTATGATACGAAAAATTGATGAAACAGGAGCTTCAAGTCGTAAACCACGTAAATCGGTACGCACGGCTCGCACACCCGCCAACATTGTTCGTGTGTCCGAGTTGATTTACAATCAAGACGATGCCCAAGGTAGGCCTACAAGCAAATCTGAAAGAGAAATTCAGCGCGAAACAGGCCTTTCGAGAAGCACCGTAAGACGAATTGCAAAGGATGATCTAGGTCTATATTTGAAGATATATCGTCGGCGCCAAGTCCAACAACTTTCCGAGTCTGACGAGCAGAAACGGCTGGACCCATGCAAGCGTGTGGAGAAGCGTATGACTGCTGAGAAAATTCGAAGGACAGGGTTTAGCGATAAGAAGATATTTACGGTACATACTCCTACAAACACCCTAAACGATCGTGCCTATGCCCGTGTTAGCAAAAAACGAGACGTGATATGCCTACCTAGAGTCCTAGACGGCTGCTGAAAGGAAGAAAACATTTCTCCCAAAGTGTCGTGGTTTAAGTTGCGGTTTCAAAGTTGGGAAGAACGGACCCATTTTTGGGGGTTAAAGAGTGAACAGTGTTTACTATTATCAAGAAGTTTGCAGAGTGGATTATCACCTGACATTCGTCGTCTTTCAACAGGACGGTGCACCTGCGCACCGATCAAATAACACCGTCGCCTATTTGACTTAAAACGTTCCTGAGTTCATCGAGTGCCACAATTGTCCCACGCCCAAAAAGTCTATATCTGAATCCGGTGGATTATTCGATCTAGGGATATCTACAGCATTCGTCTATCGAGAGAAGATCCGTGACATTCAACATCTCAAAGAGGTCATCGTTAACTGCTTGCTCGTCAAATATCTGTCAGCAGTTTATTGACGATGCGACTGACCAGGTGCTGTACGTTGTCACAGCACGTGGGAGACATATTGAATATTCATTTGATTAGAAAAGACTGCAACCAACTATCTCAAAGTTAATTATTAATGGGCCTATTGCTGTGTAGTAGAACATGACTTTCAAGGGTCACCGGATTTCATTTTGTGGATTTACTGCTAACTATTACTGTTAATATGACTTTTTCACTAGCTAGTCACTATGGCATGGCACGATTTGCGCCATTAAGGTTAAAGATGCAATAACCAATGTTTTTGAATCTTACTACATACTAGAGTGAAATACCTTTAATTTGATGCATTAATTATAAATAACTTCCAAATATTGGCGAAGTTATTTTCCTGCAAAGTTGGACCATTATTGCTGGCCCACCCTGTAGGCTATATATACAAGTGATATCTTTCTGTCTCTCTGTCTATGTCCCTGTGTCTGTCTGTATGTCTGTCTATCTGTCTGTCTGTCATTCTCTTTGTCTACGTCTACTTCATACGTTCTGATGGATGGCAGAATATAGACCAACCTAAGTCCACACACAGGACATCCATCCTCTTCCTTCATCTTGTTCCTCCTCCTTTTCTCCTCGTTCTTTCTTCTTCATCTACTCTTACTTCTCCTATACAATATTCCTCCTACTCCTCCTATTCCTTCTAATCATTTTCTCCCTCCAATTCTCGTTCCCTCTGCCTCTTATATGCTTCCGCCTCCTTCTCCAGCCCTGCCTCTTCTACTTTTTCTGTTATACAGGTGTGCCTTATCTAATATTATCCAGCTGTGAGTTCTCCCCTTCACATTTATCTCTTCCTCCTCTTTCACTTACTTATCCTCTTGGTTTTCCTCTTCCTTCTGTTTCTTCTCTCCATTCTAGGTCTCCTTTCTTCTCCTCTTCCTCCTCTTCGTTCCTCCCTTCTTCCTCCTTCTCCTCGTCCTCCATCTGCGCCTCCTGCTCTTTGTCTTCCTACTTTTCTACCTTTTCTTATTCTTTCTCTTTCACCTCCTCTTCCTCCTCCTCCTCATTTTACTCCTCATCTTTTCCTCCACGTGTAGCGTCATTCAATTTCCGAGGGGATTAATAGCAGCTACGCCATCAGATATGACGTCAGGCGAACAGTTGGCATCAGCAACCGCAGTCTCAGCAGCCGGAGCATCACTAACCGCCGCAAATCAAGAACGGGAGGCTGCCTGGAAGGGAAGTGGGACGGGTTGCTGCGGCAGGTACCGTTGCTTGGTCTCACGATGGAGAGAGAGAGAAAAAAAAGAGAGACAGAGACAGACAGACAGAGACAGCGACAGACACAGAGATAGACAGACAGAGTGGGAGAGAGACCGCGAGACAGATAGAGGGAGTGAGAGATGTTTCTATCCGGACTAGCCTTCCATATGGTTGTATTTCAAACATAGTTTCATAAACCAGGAAGCAACGCAGAGGAGGAAGAGGATGAGGAGCAGAAAGAGTAAGGGAAGAGGAGGAGGAAGAAGAGAATGACGCCGAGGCGAAGGAAAACGAACAGAGGCGGAAGAG
Source organism: Bimastos eiseni (assembly GCA_959347315.1). Classification (NCBI taxonomy): domain Eukaryota; kingdom Metazoa; phylum Annelida; class Clitellata; order Crassiclitellata; family Lumbricidae; genus Bimastos; species Bimastos eiseni. The sequence continues at coordinate 6,523,954 of OY365811.1, forward strand.
TTGAAAGTGGAAGAGGGAGAGAAAGCAGAAAGAGGAAGAAGCGTGTCTCGTTGGAAGAAACAGCAAGTAGGGGAGACTATAGACGAAGGAATACAGAAAGAAACACAAGAAAGAAAGAAGTCAAAGGAGGAAGCCGAAAAGAGGGAAGAGAAGGAGGAAGTGGAGAAGACCGAGCGAAGGAGAGGAGAAGCTGTTGTGTCGTCCGTTATCAGCTCCTTGATGTACACTCGACCCACTTAGGACTGCGACAAAATGCGGTACGTTCAGTCTTTGCCTAAATCTACTATTATTATAGGCACGAGGAAACTATTTTAGATTTATATACTGCCAACTGATAATGTACTAAAACGTCATGCACTCCCTTGCCATGCCGTCCGACATCCTATCCTTTATTCTGTCAGATAATCAGGTTCACATATTCGATATTTATTAGCAATGGAATCGAACCTTCCAAGTAGTTTAGACAGTGAATGGTGTACATAGACGAGCATTATACATTTATACGTTATCTAGCAGAAACACACGCTCGGGTACTTAGTGGTCCTGTCACCATCCTCACAGTTTACAGACCTGCTTGTTCCTCATCTCCCACGGGACAATTCTTTGAAGAAAAAAAAATTTCTATTCTGGAAATTCTCATCACACGGAACAGCCAGCTCATTATAATATTCTTGGTGACTTCAACTTATACCTACATATTGTAGAAGAACCTGCTCTTCCTGCCCCTGCGCGTATCCTGGACCTTCTCTCGCAGTTTGGCCTTCGCCAGCATATATCAACCAGGCTACCCATATTTTAGGGGTTCACCTTGATCTTATCATCACCGGTGATGATGACCAAGTGGTTGATCTTACGGTTACTCCTCCGACGCTCTCGGATCACTCAGTCCAGTCATACAACTCTACCCTTCCTTCCATTCATATCCAACCGATTCACGCCATTCGCATGATGCGAGGGTGGAAGTCGTTTGACTCTCAGGTCTTCAGTGCTGCCTGCAACCTCATCGTAGAACTCGATGTCTAGAACGACGCTATCGCCGGACCAAGGATCCCAGTGATCGACTGACCTGGATTACCTAGCTTCGTGCCCTCCATCGTCTCTACCATCATAAAGAGGCAGCACATTGGGAAGAGCTGGTCTCATGTAACACCAAGAATTCAATACGTCTGTGGTCTTCTGTCTCTGGACTACTTGGCCGGCCTTCTCGCTCCAGTTACACTCCTTCTTTCAGTACGGTACTACAGAATTTATTCAAATGCCTACAGCTAAGACTGACCGTCTTCGTGCTTCAACCATTGACGTTAAAAACGTCTACTATTTTCGATGGTCTTCGACCTATATCCGAATTGGACCTTCATTTAGTTTTATCCTCTCTTAATTTAAAAATAATGCGAATCATCCATTACCTCCTTTTTTATTAATGACATTTTGGATGATCTTGCCCCTTTCCTTCATTGGCGTTTTGATGATGTTTTCCTATTTTTCGTGACAATGTTTTGATGATCCTTTTCTTAAATTTCTGTGTGGCTTTGCATTCTTACTTGACTTTTTGGCGTTTGACGATCTTTTTCGCCCTTGCCGCGACGTTTTGACGAAACGGTGAAACCTTCTCAACGTTTTGAGGCCTATATAAAAATAAGATCTTTTCCGGTTTCAGATACCTGTTGCTTTTATATAATTATAGCCTATCAGTCAGTCAAGCTAAGACACCCCTAAACCTGCCTTTGCTATAGACCGTAAATTAAAATGATTTGAAGAGATCCGTCGAATCTATTTCAGTGCCTCACAACTCTGACGAAGTTAACCGGAAATGCAATGTGCAGTGTTGAAATTAGACAATGCAAGAGTATACACGGATCGCCGTCGTCGTTTCCCTCGCCGAGGATATTGCAGCCTCAGTGTTTCGGTGTTTTAGAGCACGCATAAGTGAGTAAGTAAGTATATTCTTTATAATGACAGCTACATGAACATCCCCCCTTGTGCTATCAAATGCCCGTGGTATCAATAAGTTCTCAAATCGCGCCACTTTCTATACACTCTTGTAGAGCCAGTTCCACGCCTAGAAGGAGGGCAACGGTATATTCATATTTTTATGACAAAAGTCGTTAACAAGCCAAAAACTAACGATACGTGTTGTAAACCCAAAGAACGCAAAGGCGGAGACTTGGTCCAGGGTTGGGAGATAACAGGTGTGAAAAAGTTTCAATTACCAAACATGAATGTATCAAAAAAGGATGAACGCTTGAAAATACTGTAGGCCTAAACATTTATGATATATATATATATATTTATGAAATATTTGGGGATATAGGCAGTTTCATCCCCTCCATCTGGTATTTTGGTAGGCCTACCGTCCCCTCCTGGTCCCCATAAGTCTCCGCCCGTGCCTGAACCCCGGGGTCTTAGAGAACGGATGAATTGGTTCTTGGCATTACCAATGATAACATCTTTTTAGGAAAGCAGTTTTGAAAGTAGTTACCTACTGACTGGGAGTTAGAAAACCAGCTATAACTACTTGACATCTAAAGTAGTTAAATAATAGTCATAACTATTCATTTTTAAGTAGTTAGGAAGTAGTTTTAACTACTCTTCATGTAGTTGGTGCCCATCATCGGGCGTTACGAACGAAAGGCCAGAAAATCACCCGTGGAGAGCCACTTAATAACACCCCTTACGTACAAAACACCGCATACATGATACAACGCATCACGTAAAACTGGATGTCTGCCAAGACCTGCTGCATTCTATCGGCCCAATACATACATATATATTCAGAAATACATGTTTACATGAATACGGATATACAGAGCATAAACATAAGATGTATACGAAGCATAATTCTACACAACGCGTCCTTGGAAGGTTCTTAATTATAGACAAAGTTACAGTTACACGCAATATTAGGTATGCATTAACACAGACATTCGTCTCTGTGAGCTCTGTAGTACAGGCCTCCGCACTCTATACAATACAATACTTACATACACACATATAAACATACATACATACATACATACATACATGCATACATACATACATACACACAAACATACATACATACATACATACATACATACATACATACATACATACATACATGCATACATACATACATACATACATGCATACGTACATACAATGTCATACATACATACAGACATACATACATACAATGTCATACATACATACATACATACAATGTCATACATACATACATACATACATACATACATACATACATACATGCATACATACATACATGCATACGTACATACAATGTCATACATACATACAGACATACATACATACATACAATGTCATACATACATACATACATACAATGTCATACATACATACATACATACAATGTCATACATACATACATACATACAGTGGCGTCGCTAGGATCAGAAGCCAAAGGAGGCAAATCGGATATGATCGGGGATGTATTATAGGAGAGGGGCTGCTGTATCATAGTATCGCCTCCTAACGCCAAGATTTTGCGTTATCAAGATATCAATTACAATGTAACAATGATCATTTGTTGGTGACGATACCTTCATAATCATTAAAAGTTGGTACTACTCAAAGTGGGACGTCACCGACAAGATCATACATACAGTAGATTAGGCTAAAGAAGTTTATGCAACACATATCATGCGGGAAACCTTTGCCACCGCGAAGATGACTACAGAAAGCTGTCAGCAGTCTCTGTGGTAACGCTGTCAATACCGGGCAGTTCAGGATATTTTTCAATAAAAAAGGTTAATGAAAATAGTGATAATAAAATCACAGGGTAGGTCCTGATTACATCTGTGACAGCGACGCAACTGCCTACATACGCATATATTGCGTGTATAAATTGTATATATATATATATATGTCTGTACACTACTTCCATATATCCGGAGCGGCATAACTTAGCATTTGTATCCTATTTGTCAATGGCGGGCTGTCACGATACCGGAACCGACGGAACATACCCTTTGATGTCTTCGAAGGCCAGAGCCTTCACTGGTGGCCATCTGAGGAATCGGTGCCGGCGCCTCAACATCATTACTTGTTTGTATTGTTTGTCTCGTGTCCTCTCTAGAGTGACGGATGGCATCTGCTGGTCAAGCGCCGATGACAATGGAGTTGACATCAGACGATGATCTGTTGCTGCGGCTGGAAATACATCACCATGACAACGACAATAGCGAAAGATGGATGCGGCGGAGGAGAGGGAGGCGGAAGCAGCGCAGGAGGAAGATTGCCGCCGTGGATGCGTCTGACCTCTCTCCTCTTCATAGCGATCCTTGACCTTCATCTGATGACGCTGGCCAAGCGTGACGACGACCCGATCGTTCGAATGACCACGGGACAGGTGCGTGGCAAGCGGTTCCAGATGACCGACTTTGGAGGGAAGACGATCGATGCCTTCCTAGGAATCCCGTTCGCCGAGCCTCCCGTCGACTACCTCCGCTTCCGTCATCCACGTCCCATACAGAAGTGGGACGGCGTCTACAACGCGACGCGTCTGCCCCGCTCCTGCTACCAGGAGCCAGACCTCAACTTCGGACCGGACTTCTACGGATCGACCGTCTGGAACTCCCCCACAGACGTCAGCGAGGATTGCCTCTACTTGAACGTGTTCGTTCCGCGGCCACGCATGCGCAAGATGGCCGTCATGGTCTGGATCTACGGCGGCGGATTCTACAGCGGAACGTCGACGCTGGACCTCTACGACGGAAAGATCTTAGCCGCACTGAACGACGTCATCGTTGTGTCGATCGGGTACCGCATCGGAGCGCTCGGCTTCCTCAGCCTCAACCACCCGAGCGCCCCGGGCAACGCCGGGCTCTTCGACCAACTTATGGGGCTCGAATGGGTGCAGACGAACATCCGCTACTTCGGTGGCGATCCCGACAACGTGACGTTGTTCGGCGAGAGCGCCGGGTCGGTCAGCGTCAGTCTCCACCTCCTGTCACCGCTCAGCCACAACAAATTCCAGCGTGCCATCCTCCAGAGCGGATCGGCCAACATGCCGTGGGCGACGCTGACCGTGGACGAAGCGAGGCGCCGGTCGACGGAGCTGGCCTTCGACTACCTGTCTTGCCGACGGACTAGGGACATGGCCGCAGTGTCAGACTGCCTGCGGAAGGTCTCTGCCGATCAGGTGGTGGAGAAGCAGTGGGTCTCGCGGGGCATTCTCCAGTTTCCCTTCCTCCCTGTCGTCGACGGCGTCTTCCTGACCGCCTCACCGGACGAATTGCTCCGTCGGAGAAGCTTCAAGCGCTGCCCGATCCTCATCGGAAGCAACCGTAACGAAGGCTCCTTCTTCCTCATCTACGAACTGAAGAACTACCTCGACCTCGACCGTCATACGATGACGCGGCGCCAGTACAACGACAGCGTCGAGCGCCTCTTCTACTACTACCCCCAGTACCCGATCACCGTCAACGAGAACGGTATGCGAGCCATAAAGTTCCAGTACACGGACTGGCTTCACCTGGAGGACTCTGCCAGGAACGTCTACGCCCTTGACATGGCGGTCGGTGACAGCCAGTTCCTCTGCCCGCTGAATACCTTCGCCCACTCGTACTCGTCAGCCTCGCTGAACGTGTACATGTATTACTTTACGCAGCGCTACAGCTCAAATCCGTGGCCCGCGTGGATGGGAGTGCTACATGGTGACGAGATCTTCTTCACGTTCGGCGAGGTTCTCAAGTTCAAGGACAACTTTACGGAGGACGAACGACGACTCAGTCGAAAGATGATCCACTTCTGGGGAAACTTCGCCAAAACGGGGTAAACGATCTATTGTTTTCATCTACCATACGGTGGCGCCAGTGTTTAGAAATATCCTCGTCTTACATTTCTTGCAACGCCAGTTTCAATTACTTTTACGTAGCCGTCCGTCCGTCCGTCTGCTTGTGTTTTCCTGTTCATATGCCTGCTCGTCTACCTGCTCATCTGACAATGATTTTGCCTGTCCGTATGCTGTTATTATTATTATTATTATTATTATTATTATTATTATTATTATTATTATTATTATTATTATTATTATTCCCAAATTTGATACCGCCCTTCTTCCAACATTTTTTGCTCAGAAGTGCCCACACACGCCTCAATTGCAGTTGTACTGCAGAGCAATGGTGCGTGAAGGACTTGCTCAAGGTCCCTACACAGTGACTGACGCCCCGGACGAGGATTCGAGCCTCGTCCGGGGCGTCAGTCATATCATGTTATGCCAGGTTATTTGTTTGTCCAACTTCGACCCTGAGCTCTGAACCTGCACATTGATGTACATGATACATCCATAACATATCTGCCTCGCCGATTTCGTTCTCGATTATTTAAACGTCTGCTAACGGGCTTCTTCAAAAACCTACCTGTCACATGGCTGTTAATTGTTGGCTACAGCCTACATTCGGTCTACAGAAGAATGTGCCGCAATCGCAATCTCCAAACTTTTAAAGCGCCAATCGAAAGCCAAGCACATGGCGCCAGCGTATTCATGAACGCTGCGTCAAGTAATAGGGGTTGTCCGAGGAGCTGTCCGAAGGTTAGTCTGAAGGAAGTCCGATTCCGCTTTCCAAAGGGTCGATATCTGTGTGAGTGGGTTATTAAAGACGGGCATTTCTACAAGCAAGCTTCCCGGTCGATTTGTTGAAAATGAGCATGGTCACGGTCATGCGCTCGCTATTTTAAAAGCCTATACAATGACAGATGTTTTACAATTTGGTGACGAAGTTCTGCACGATATTGTTCTCTGCTCTGTATCGTAGAAATCCGAACAAGCAGCCTGGAGGATTGGCCAGTCTGGACGAATGGCCTTTGCATACGGCGGAGGGGAGAGAATACCTCGAACTGAACAGTCGCTTTATCGACAGCCAAGACAAATGGAAGGCCATTGAAAGAGGTCCGAGGGTCGATAAGTGCGCCTTCTGGACCGACTACCTGCCTCACGTCATCAACTTAACCGCTCCAATAGGTAGGCACTCACTCAACAGGCAGAAACATAAGTCACTCAACAAGTAGGCACATCACTCACAGGTAGGCACATCACTCAACTGCAGGTAGGCACATCACTCAACAGGTAGGAACATCGCTCAACAGGTGTGCACATCACTCCGTCGCATCCTCTCTCAAAATGGCGAGATTTCGCTGACGAATCCACTGGCGTTTTCCTTTTCCCGCGCAACTGGTTGAACATTGAGTTTCCCAATTTTCTCATAAAATACAGGGTTTCGCAGCTCCGCCAAAGTTCGCGCATAAAGGAGTAGGGCGACGCTCATGATCTTTGTTATCACACAGTGTCGTTATTAAAACTGAAATTACTACTACTGTATATAGCTAAGGTTCCGCTTTAGCTGCCAGCCACAATTTGCAAGACAGCGCAAAGATATTACCAGGTCATATATTCGGACGAGTCACCTAAGGCAGAGTTATGGCCGTCGGGAGAAAATCCGGGCCGAGGGACAAATATTGATTCCAGGCCTCTTGTTTCACTCTCCATATGATACGAATACAAAATTTCAAGGATACTAAAAATTGTGTTTTATAATTTGTTGCATTTACTGTAGCCCTTCGCCTTCAAATTTTTAATACAAGTTATAGGTAATTATACAACGTGAATAAACAAATTCTCAGATATTCCGGAAACCTCACCTGCCGCTATGTTTTCTTCATTTGCCAGTTAACTCAATTAATGTACTAATTAACACTCGCGTGACTCGCCACGATGTCAAAGTCATCCAAACATTCAATAACGTTTGTTCTTTCGGCTTGTTCGAGTCGTTCTCGTTTTTCTTCCAGCTTCTTGGCTCCAGATTTGTGTTGGTAGCTGTTCATTTTCAAGAATTTTTCACATTTATTATTAATTTTTAATTTAAAAAGTGATTCTAAATACAAGCTGCACGTTACAAATGACGAGGCTGTTAAGAGGTTTAAGTTAACCTGAGACTGATATGCCAGAGTTAACCGGGTAATTTTTGACTCCCGGAAGTCCTATCGGCAGACGTTTTGTATGGAAAATCATGATTATTTATTTAATTCACCTCCAGGCTCCATGAATGACATTTACACACGATACGGACTTTTTTGAAACTGTAAACAATTTTCTGTTAAGTTGCGTAGATATTATCAGTAAATAATTCTAATTTTTTTCCATGTTTAGCGCGGGTCCTTTGTTTATCGCCGGGACGGGGTAATAATGTGCCCTCTGTTCCCCCCTCTCGTCGGCCAGGGCAGAGTCAGCCGATATCGTTGGTTTGCAATTTGATAAGGTAGGCAAGTTTTAAACTGTGAACGAAATGAAAAACCATGGGAGAGAACTGCCATTATTTTGCAGTGCGCCTTAATAAGACAAGTCATGCTGGATTCTTAATTAGTAATAGTTAAAGCTTAAATATATAGATGCGTTTTTAATTTAGATTAAAGCAGAGCAACAGATGTGTACTGACGAGACTCGTGGGAGTCGTGGCGAGTTGAAGTTGGAAGACTGATCCATTGTAAATGTCCTGAGGCCGAGAAGACACGAGTTCCAAACTTCCGGTGTGTGCCAAGTACGGTAAAATCCTCTGGATTGGACGATCGAAGTCATTTGGCATTGGAAAAGAACATGAGGTATATAGCCATGGATGTCATGTATGAGGGAGAGGTTTCAGATTGAATATGATACACGAGGAGGGACTCAAAGGAGATTTTTACAGTGAGGACGGGGAACCAGCGTAGTTGTTTCCCGTAGTTGTTTCCATCAACTGCAGCACATCTTGGCGTGAAGCGATCTCTGCGAAAAAGACATTTCATAAGGCGAGTGTGCAGAACTGTAGAGGGTTGTATTGTCGATGAAGTGAGACCAGAACACGAATGACTGCTCTCATTATTCAATTACTACTATTAGGCCTTCTACTGTTTACTAATTGTGATTGTTTACTCATTTCTCAGGGCACGTAAACGAGAAAGAAGACGAATATCAGCAAGATGGCGGTTGCCAAGGTAGCACGTCATCCTCGACTAACAGTGACGTCATCGGATGCGTTCATAAGTCTATGACGTCGTCGTTCGTCGTCAGTTGCCTAGCAACGGTTTTCTGCGTCTCGCGGAGGATTATCTCGCTACCTTAGCGTCATGAATTCGATTTCTTTTTTTAAGACTATGATTTGGCAGCACAATATATATAACTATATATATATATATAACTATATATATATAATATATATATACTATAATAATATATATATACTATATATATATGTGTTATATATATATATGCAAATGAGGTCATAATAAAACAATCCACATAGCCATAAACATACAAATTCATATGTGCACAACCAAATGCTCATCTACTTAGATATGAACACTGTCTAAAAATATTTAGATAGCTTATAGGCCTACACACATGGATATGTTCATCAATCATCATCATCCCTTATTAATCTGCAGATGTTGAATTCGAGGGACAATGCCGATCAACATGGGGCCTATAAAGGGCTAAGGCCTATGTGTCCCTCTGGACAGACTATTCCTGAAAGCTACAAAAAAAAACAAACAAAAAAAAACAAACAACTACAGAGCGAGTTTAACCCTTGACCCTGAGATGAAAAGCAACATCGCTCTCGAGCATGAAACTGAATTGAACGAGCTCTAGATAGAACAAACATCGACTGAGTATGTGTATAAGGCATCAGTTTATGTTGCTACAACAAGGTCAAACTATTCAATTAGGCCATATTTTGTTACATGGCTTTATTTTGCTTGAGTTTCTGTTTCAGTGACAGGGTATAAGTAAATGCATCAATGGTTGCTATGGCAACGGTGATTAATACGGTTGTCGTAGAAACAATGGCTCCCGTGGTTGCTCTTATCCAGTGGCTGGTTGGCCATTGTGTCCTTTTGCACAATTGATAACACACTGGCTCGTCTGATGTCAGCGCGTAGCCTCCAGGGCAAAATAAAATAATTACACGTCGATCTACAAAATATTCTAAATATTATGCACTTTCATAATCCAGGGCCCCATGCATGATTGAAATGGCAAGGCCCATAATTAGTACCAGTTCAACTCTGCTCTAATGGGATATCGAACCTGACCTACTACGCAAGGATGACCACAACTGCATGCCTTGCCTCCTCTATAGAGATATGTTTTGAACTAAGGGGGAACTACAAAAGAACTTTATTTGTCTGACTCTAGCACACAGATTGTTCTAAATTTAACTCTTTAAATTAAGTTGTGATTTGTCAGCTTGATTATGATTAAACGAATATTGAATTGAATTTGCCAAATTCTATCCAACGATAAAACACTGTTAACAGCAAAATGTCCCTCGACTTCCAACAGGTCTGACATTAGTTTTCCACTCAACCCACTTAACCTCAATCGCTCTAAGACTCAATTGATCTGGTTTTGAACCAAATAGCATCTTATAAAACTTGACCTCCCACTTCTGACATCAACATTTCCTGACCTCACTTATCCATCCAATGTCTTGAGTGTCACCATTGATACTGAGAAGCGCTTCATAAATTATCATAATGAGATACACATTTGGGTTTACACCTCACTCTTCCTCTCTGCAAGCATATTTAATGGATGATCCCTAAATGTGCTAAATGAAGGGTATATAAATATGCAAATATAATCAGAATAGCGCACTGAAGTATTGATGAAAAGTGACATGGACGTCTGATATGCAAACATCGCAAACAGTTCGTATAATTAACAGACAACATACACAAACTTTTATTGACAATTTCTACACATCATCATGTATTACGACAATTCTCTGGTCTCCGAAACACCTGCAAATCTACATCCATGACAACAATATCTTCAGTTAAACTCTGCTCAAACAATCGCCAGTGACGTAGTCAAGTCCTCCTAAGCCGAATCCATCTAAGCTCAGTCCGAGTCGAGTCCGAGCCAATAAAGATCAAGTCAGAGTCATGACAGTTGGAGTCCGAGTCTGGAGAAATTAGTCTCGAGTCGTTGGCACGATTTCGAGTGCTACATCGCTGACAATTTTACAACAAACATCCACGAAATACACACATAACAACATTGAGTCACTGCTGGGTCATGTGACCTTAATAAGTGGAAATTCTGTTGCAAAGTAATTGCTTTCAACATTGCTAGCTTTTCAGGACAAGAACGAATAATTATTGCTTCTGGGGAATGTCATTGTTGGATGGGTGGGTTGGATATGTACAATACAAAGGCCTGCTTGGTCACCTGAACCACATCTTACTTTAATATTCCGGGCAGGCATTATAACAAGGAAGCAAAAAACACAAATATAGAAAATATATATATACCTATTCAACTCTGTACCTTTTCAAACCCTATGACAGCTATGGTCACAGCACTTTTTGAAGAGTTCTAAAATGCACTCTAAAATAGCCGACACATACACAAAAAATATAGAAATATACGAGTAGATATCATGATAAAATTAACCCCACAATAACAGTTCATCGCTATAAGGTTCATAAAAATCATCGGCAAATGTGGGATAACCCTGGAATGTCAGCTCATGAAGAAAGGACGAGTTAAAGCTTTACATAACAATTAGCTGTCATGAACTGCTCACAAATAAAGATTAAATCATCGTCATCACATGAATAATAAAACTGGTTCGTACAAAACACAGAATTGCTTCAATCAAATCTCAGTCAAGACAAAGCTTCAATTAAAGCTCATATCAAGCAGCCTAAATGAAGCATAAATCATGATCAAACACAGTACATACGATCATCGATTACAGTGCAGACCACCATCAATGTAATGCAGACCACGATTCAAAATGTAATGTAGACCACGATTCAAAATGTAATATAGACCATGATTCAAAATGTAATGTAGACCATGATTCAAAATGTAATATAGACCATGATTCAAAATGTAATATAGACCATGATTCAAAATGTAATATAGACCATGATTCAAAATGTAATATAGACCACAATCACATACAATGCAGACCATTTAAAAAAAAGTAATGCAGACCATGATCACTAAATGATCATTCAAGACAAGAACCAATAATTATTGCTTCAGAGGAATGTCATTATATCTGCCACAGGACAGAGTAGAAATCTTAAAAAGAGCTTTAAAATATCAAAATCCAATAAAGTGGGCAAACAATAAGACATAGATAAACATCAAAAACCACTGTAGTTGACCCAATCAATTGTCGACAAGTAATTGTAGATGACTGTGATTCAACGACTGTCATCTAATACAAGAGATGAACATATTAATTAATTGATTTCATTAACCACCATAATTTAACACTTTAGCGACAAGAGTGTACTAAAAGCCAGCGCAGCTCATCGTTGAAGTGAGAAAGAGAATCTTGAGGAATCTCGTTAAATGCAGCCGATGATCGAATGCAAAATCATTGGATACGACATCGACGAAGGAAGACATGAGTGCGTCTAATGCACGGAGCAGGATCTCATAAAACCTCCCAGAATTCAGGATTTCGTATCTACTTCGAAATGTTTGTAGATGTTCGTGACGTAGGAGAAGACGGCCTGCCAGTCGGGTCTCTCCGTCACAATCAGAACGTTTGTGTCCTACAAAGTAAAAGACAAACACAAACTAAGTAGCACATAGGACTGAAGAAGCGATGACCTCATCAACAACCAATCAGGAATTGGATTTAGAGTTACTCTGAATAGCCGATACATACATAGAAATGTACAATGATAAATATCCATGTAGATAAATGATAAAAATCACCTCTCAATAACGATTTATTTTTAAACTCATAGGCAAAAGTGAGTGACGTCTGAAATGTCTATGACATCATTTGTTAAAATGGTTAGTCTTTTTTCTGTAATTGCAATCATTAACTTCTATTGAACCCGTGTAACATGTAAAATACATGGGTAGTGCAAGGATGTGAACTTTAGATGCCAAATACTGGTTGATGCTTATACAAACTACATTGTTATTGGTGAATATTGACTGTTTTCAGCATTATCCGTAATTACTTCAGACTTCTTTACATTCTATATCATAAAGCATGTTCCCCAAGAGACTCCACGTTAATGAATTAGTCCACACTGCATCCCCAGACATCATCTAGCACTTCAGATACTTCATACGACACCTTTTACATAGGATATATAAGAAAAAAGCATCTCGAAAATCATCAGCAAAGGCTTTGTCAGCAATAAAAGCATCTTTCATTCATTAATTCATTTTGAGAATTGACCACGCGTTCCTTCAAGAGACCTACTCGGAGGCACTCGAGGCCGACACACAGCTGAACAATGGAAAGTCAAAGTTGTAAAAGCTGGGAATATTGCTTATAGGTAACAAGCACAGCAGCTTCAGTGGAACTCATTCCAACAGGAAGGCACACCATTGAAAAGGCCTGGCAATGTCTAACAGAAGAACAAGCTTGTAGAACCGGAAGCTGCCCGTGGCCGAAGAGTGGAGAGTTCAACAGATCATGAGGTCACGAGGTCAGATACAAGATGACATACGCAGGTAAGACGTGGCACTGACAAAAAACACCACCCAAGACCTCCTGAGTTTAAATGAACTAGTTGCAATGCTCAGAAAATAGGCGTAATCAGGGCCCTTTGTAATGTATGCACTACGAAGGCACTACGTAAAACATTGTAACGTAAGGATCGTGGATTCATGGTTGCACTCACCGGTCCAGTTGTTATTCCAATACTCTCAGCAGCATCGAAGGCATACTTGAAATTTCTCATCTGAAATAGTTATAATAATAATTGAAATAATTAGTTGGTAAGCCTCTCGAAGAATAAATCAGTCAGTACTAAAACCAAACTGCGACTCATGAAGGCCTTGGCGTGGCCAGTAGCAACGTATGGTTGTGAGGCGTGGACAATAAAGAAAGAAGAAGAGAAACGTATACAAGCATTTGAGAACAAGTGCATGAGGAAACTGCTCAGAATTCCATGGACAGCAATGGTGACCACCGAACAAGTGTATCAAATGGCGAAGGTTGACAGCAAACTGTTGGGCCACATCAAATCCAGAAAACTGCGGTACTTCGGGCACATCATTAGACAGCCTAAAGACAGTACTTATTGAGAACAGTGTTGGGTATAGTAGAAGGAAGCCGAAGTCATGGAAGACTCAGAATCTGCTGGTTTGACAATGTCATGGCGTGGACTGGCTTAAAAGGAACAAGCTTAATGAACATCGTACAAGACAGAAAGCTTTGGACATCAGTTTCCCGTTCGTGCAGTCAACTGTCGCGAAGCAACGATGATGATGTGACATGATATGACAAATAGAAGTGAACAGAACAATTGGCTGTATGTTCTATTCAGAATGGCTTTTCCATTTTCAGAACAATTGATAAACCTATGGCAGATTACAAAAACTAAAATTAAACTATTGAACTAACTCTTAAAGAGTGCTGAGAGCAGAAATTAGTGTGCCCAAATGCCTGCAGAAAGTGACTGTCAAGAGTAAAACACATTCACACAAAAACAGTGTCTTATAAACAAAAAATTTAGGCTAATTACTGTGCTTCATTAGTTGCTTAGCTGCTGATTAATAATGCTGTCATAAAAAGATGATTGGCATTACCCTCCTCCTATGTAAAGGCTTGGAACTGGCAACCACACATTTTATAATCACAAATTTTATAATGTCATTTATGATATGAGTAATCAAAACATAGAATCCAAAAATTGTAAAAACACTTTATAAAGGTTACAAAAACAGAAACGGTGGTACCATATAGTGCCAATGAAAGCGATTGAGCACAACGTTAATGACGATCTATGCGCAAAGACTGAAGAAGCCACTTCGTAACTTTATTAGTAACTTTCATCCAAAAACATTTGTACAGAGCATTAACTTTCAGTTAGTTCAGTAACTTGTTCTTCTTTATTTTAGTATATTAATTGCTGTGATTCCAAATTGTTGTAAAATAGATTTTATATAATCAGCTCTTATATAGTCAGCTGTTGATACCTTGTCTTGATTACTGAGCTCCTTGAAGGGAATTTTGTCTGGAATGTAGCTGTGAAGCAGAGCACAGAAGGCCAGGCCATCGTTCCAGCTGCTACTGAAATTAGTTATGTCGATTCCCTGTTCAAACGTTAAAGCACCGCTAACTGTTACTACGAGCAAAGACATCCTAGTCTATCTCATGCATCATAAAAACATACAATTCATGCCATGTGTATACTATAGCGAATACAAGTAATTAGCGAGTGGAGCAGTGTGACCTTTTAAACAACAGCTGTACACATCCGGGTATCATGGCATGACCAATTGTTATGGTAGCATATCAAATGAACTTTCACCTTAGCATCTGGAGTTCAACTAGTTATTTAATAAAGATAAACTGACAGTGCAACTACTGAGCTTTGTTGAGCAGTCATATTCTTCTTTGTCGTTGGCAAGGAAACATCTACTTATCATTAAATAGTACTATTCTTCTTTTGAATTCCACATAAAGTTGGGTGATAGGAGAGGAGAGCAAAACACCATCACTGTACACCAAAACACAGAGAGCAATTGGTTTATTAAAGGATATTCCTACTTAATGACTTATTTGGTTTCTATACATGCATAGCAATTTCTAAGGTAATTAATTCAGCACATTGTTGAAGACTAGGAACAGAACAACCTCCAAAATGCATTTAGTAATTTGTTTTATTTATCCATTATCGTTCTAATTCTTATAAACCAAAAAAGAGAAGCACCCGCTTGAGAGGACGCCTTGGGTATAAAAATCAACAGGGAATGCATGCATCCTAAATGTAGCCTTAGGCCACTCAACAGGCTGATCATCACCACTATACTTAAGATGTACTTATTTACACCTAAGTTTACTATGGTTCCTTCTGGAATCGAAAATTTCAAATATCACTTGGTACTGACAGAGACAAAGAAAAATCGAAAACTTTCAAATATCACTTGGTACTGACAGAGACAAAGCCAGTGAGACAAAGCCAGTGACTCAATGTGCAAAAAAACACTAGTTCGGCAGATACATAATAAACTTTTCTTATTAATTAGCGTTTCCACTGACGATGCTTTTCCTCACTAAAGTTCTAGCCACCAGATTAGACACATGAATACACTCGATTTCATGCAGCTCATATTCCAATGAAATGATCGGGTGAGTTCCTTCATCACTGCTACCCCTCTAAATGGATGCAACGTCATTTACAGTCCCCCGTGTAGAAGCTGATAGAACATGCTGTAACCTACCGGATATGAGGCGGTTTTATTCTGGCACCATCGCAGAAGTGCGTTTCTTTTTGATCCACCAAGTTGCTTGGCCAGCAATGCCAGAGGATCGAGCTTGGAGCTGTGTGATGGACTCGTTCCTCCTGTCACTACCGTCTTCTCCAACAAAATCTTGTCATAGCTTTCACTACAGACACACACAATACAGAAATCAATGATAATAACATTTATTAAGTTGGGAGTAGTTGCAGTTTAAGGAAGCTGTGACAAGATCAGCATTGCCCTCCTCTTTCATCCAGGTTTGGGACTGGCACTGCCAGAGTACGAACAGCGCATTCAATCATTCATTCGTTCATCTGGAAGCTACTATAGCGACCCTAAAAGAGGCTAGAGTGGACACAACCCTGGCTAAATACATAAGCAACGCCCTCCTCCTTCATCCAGGCTTGGGACTGGCACGATCAGAGTACGATCAGCAGCGAGGTTTATGAATGTATTAAATCCTTCATTATGGGGTTTATACAGCAACTCTTCAAGACTAGCTACTCAAGAGTGCACACAACCCAGGCTAAATAGAATGGGCTCAAGGCATGTACATCATATGTAAGAGGACGAACTATAATACCTTCAAGTCCCTTACAAAGGGAATCTTGAGTTACATAGGATTTATATGATGTTACACTACAACCCAGGCTGATGAACAGATTTATATAAATATTATGAGTCAGGATAATGAGGATCATACAAATTGACTCACTTGTCTGCAATAATTGCCTACAAATTCACATTTAGTGTTAAAAATAACACATTTATTACGCATGTTGTTGATTTACAATAGACAAAGCCCAAACACGAAAACATGCATCCTAACTAGGAAGTGTGTGCCTTTGGGCTTGATATGCAAACAATGAAATGTTGATTATTGCCAAAATCGAACAGTCATACACACATAACTATTCAATTACAGATTACTTTTCAATTTGCCCTACACTGGAAACTTATCATAACTTTCTCACTCACAGCTCAGCACTAAACGCAATAGGATGAAGCTACAACTAAGTTTTAGTGGTACGGCGGCCGATTGTTTAGAGCGGTCGGCCTGCATGGTAGAGAGTATGGTTCGATCCTCAACCGAGGCAGCAACTGTGTATGGACCTTGAGTAAATCCTTTGCACACAATTGCTCTACAATATAGTTCTGCCTGTGCCGTCTGTGCAAGCATGTGTGCACTTACGAACTAGTTGTATGAAGGGCAATATCAACAGCTGTATTGTAAGTTTTAATTCAGAGAAAACCAGTTCCTTCAGCTAATTGTTATTCAGAGAAACTCATAAAAGGTTCATTTTCTTAACCTCTGCAAATACAGAAGACAGCCCAAGGCTCTCATTTGCTGAGTGATAGACCACCAACAGTGTATGCCTACATTCATTTCGTGGCCGAATTCACTATATATAGGGTGGATAATGGGACAGACATTTCAACCTAACCCTCTGTCTAGACAGACATTTAAACCCAATCCTGCGGAACCTCAGACATGTCTAACAGCAACATTATGACACATGCAATGAATATTTTGAAATTCCCAGCATGTTATAAAAAGCCTCCAGGGTACTCTTTAAATTTTCCTGCTTGGTTACCATGATCTGTTCAGACCACTAAGCACTTCAGGGCATAAATTTATAGCTGCTAGGTAGGTTTCTTTTGTATTGAGTGACTAACAAATTCATTAGTGGTTGAGTAATATCCTTTCAAAGGCCAGAGTGCTCAGCCAAATCCAGCATAACTCATAACTCACAGATGCTCAAGCAGAACCTTGCCAATAAAACTGAGGAATTCTTTTGTGTACAAAAGATCAAGCCATGTAGCTTCCTAAATCAAGTTATGGAGAAATGTCCTCAGTTCAAAGTTAAAGAATTCAACATTCAAATGCGAAGAATAGAAAAGAAGAGATGCATTCTGAGCAGATATCAGGTAGAAACCTCTTATTGTAAGAGGTTGTCACATCATAACTAAAGGAGCTCAACACACAAGTTCTATCAGACACAAAATGTCTCACTCCTAACAAGGTCCTCCTTCTAAATCATTGATATTTTTACAGTCTGGGAGGAGATTTCGCTACAGCCGCTTACTTTTACTAAACAATCAATATTTGTTCTAAATGTCTGTTCTAAATGTTTGTTCTAAATGTCTGCCTAATTATAGCGTGACGAATTCTTTGCATGTTACCTTGGCAGGTAGCACAACATAGGGAACATCAGACTCTTAGCCAACCACCTCAGTTTATAACAGGCAGTTCACGCATCAGTTTACACGTGAGTGCATAAAATTTCATAACCAAAAATATTTTGTAGCCCACTAAGCTCACCTGTACTAATAGGTCCAACTAAATCAACAGGACCATGCAAACCAACAGAGGTCTGCCAGCCAACAGGGACACAGCTAGGCTTCGCTGAACCAACAGAATGGTCCATTCCAAACACAAGAACAACTACAGGACCCAGTCAATCAACAGAATGGTCCATTCAGGAAATAGGACCCAAACAATAGTCAGAAGAGGACGAACTCATCTAGCTACTTAGCGACACATTCCATAAAAGCAAAACATATCCAAATAGTGGGAAGCAATTCAAAGTAAGCAGCACAGACAAAATCTGATTGTTTTAGTAAATAATGGACTTTTCAAGAAAGAAGCCAAGAGTGAGAAGATTCTGTCTAGGGAGTTCATTGTCTAATCTTATGATGACAGCCACCTCAAATGAGTGTCAGACGTTTGCCCCCCCCCCGGACATAAGTCCATTCCCCCCACAAATAGCCCCCATATATGGCAAGATGGCAGCCACCACCACCAATAGGCTCAGTTTCATGGCAAGATGATGATCTGGCTGCAGAGCACACAGTTTGCCACAGCTAAGTCTAGATAAATGTACTGATAACGTTGGAGGACTATCAAGGCAGAATAAGAGGCAGCTCATAATTCTGAAAGATGCTTAACTTTGTTTCCTCCGCCTTTGCAGCTGAAAGCACTTGAAAGTTCTCACCAAATTATAGGGTCAGTTGGTTTATCCTGTAACAGCCTGCATGTGTCTATGTACGTCTGTGACACTCTGTGTATGTATTTGTGGATGCCTGCGCATGTGTGTGTGTGTCTATGTGTGTCTGTGTATGTATTTGTGGGTGCCTGTGTGTGTGTGTATATATTTGTGGATGTCTGTGTGTGTGCTGGGCATGTGTATGTATATAATTAAGATTAAGCAACAAAAGAGAAGGCATTAAATTTGCTTACTAAGATTGAGTACTAAGAAAGCAACACACTGATTTGTATCGCCGTTGTTGGGCTTGGAGTGCTTTTGAGTAGACTTCTTGAGGGGGTGATATATAAATGTCAAATTGCTTAGTTAAGATTCAGTAACAAACAACTTGAAACAAGACATCATCAACTTGCTAACTCATCCGAATCAAGCGCTGAACCTACCTTGGAAATTTGCCGTTTCTCGGCTGTCTTTTCTTCAGGAGTATTCCAACAAGCGGTTTCTTCGAAGAATCGCCTAGACTGCCAGCAGAGCCATTATTATCCATCTCAAATTCAATGTCTGGCGTGCTGGTATCGCTTGAGATGCTGGTGGAAGAGCTGAATGCCGGCTCTGGCACCGTCAGGTGCTGGCCTATCCCTGCATCACAGCTATCTCCAGTTCCTGGAGTTCCCTCGGCCGGTGTCGTGCTGCTCTCCGATTTGAAATCTCGTATTCTCGAGAAGCAGTCGCCATTTGAGGGTAGGGTCGGCGATGGCAGAGGTCGATCGCCCTTTGTCTGTTCTTCGGTCGAAGCAATGATCTGCTTGACGTATCGATCGGAGAGAGAGGGCGACTTGTTGGACACCTGCCTCAGCAGACCCAGCCGACCGAGGGAAGAGGAGGATGGGTCAAGATCCTTCTGCCGGAGAATGTCTCGTTCCAGTCTTAGACCGTTCAAGTCCTTCATCAGAGTCGACACCTTTTCCTTTAGGATTTGGTTTTCCGTCATGACGCCCTCCATGCTGTACTCCGCCTCCGTCTTCAGGTCGTTTGCTATGACGACGGCCACCTGTAGGTCCCTCTGGAGCTGAAGCCATTCCTCGCGTTCGTCCTGGAACCACTTCTTCTGCTCCTGCAGACAGTCGCTCAGTTCGTCCGCCTGTTTCCTTCCAGCGGCCAATTCCACTTCCAGCTGATGAAGCCTCGACGCCTGGGACTTGACCTCATCCGTAGCCTGCTTCGACCGGAGATGAGACTGGCAGAGCTCGTCCTCCAGGACTTCCACCTTCCGGTGAAACTGAATTCTTTCTACTTCCATCTCCTCTATTTGCGACTCCAGCTTCTTCGTCTGCATCCGCGCGTTGGACTGCGCCATCTGGAGACTCTCGCTTAAGTTGCTATTAAGTTCCTTGAGCTTTGGAATTTCGGTCTTCGCTTCTGCCAGCTCCAGGTTGGCTAGGTTCAACTGTTCCTCCAGGCAATCCTTTTCGTTTCTTGCATTCAATAGAAGTTCTTCCAGTTTTCCATGATTTTCAGTAACGCCATCTAATTCAACTTTCAAAGTCTTCTGTCGTTCGTTTTCCAGCAGCGTCTTCAGCTTCCCAATTTCCAGCTGGTTGGTGATGATCTCGTTCTTCATGTCGCAGGTCTGTGACTCGAGCACTCGTTTGTCGTTCTGAAACACCCTGCTCTTCGACTCCTCCAACTCGGCACGGTCTCGCAGGGCCGACACGATGTCCTGGAGCTCTCGGTTCTCATTCTCGATCACGGTGAGCGCGTTGCTAAACTCGGCCTGCTTCATGAGTAGCTCTTCTCGCTCTTCCTGCGCGCTCCTGATGAGCGCCATGAGCTGGCGCTCATTCTCCGAGCGGTCGCGATTTTCGCTGTCCTGTATGAGCAGGGCCTTGAGATGCTCGATCTGGAGACGAGCGTTCTCCAGCTTCTCGGTGCGAGCGCAGAGCGACTCGAGAACGATGGACTTCTCGTCATTCATGTTCTCGATGTCGACCGTCAGCTTGTTGACGGTGTCCTGAAGGTCGGCCAGTTCCTGCAGAGTGGCCTCCAGTTCCTCGTTGGTGCTGTAGTGCGTCTCCTGCATCTGTTGAATTCGATCTCGCAGGTAGGCTATGCCGATGTCGCTGAGTCCGCGATCCACGCTAAGACTGTTCTGCCGATCCAGACTGCTGAAGTCGAGAGAGAGCAGCGACGCGTTCTGAGGAGTCAGACTCGAAAGATTCCCGACGGAGCGCCCCATCATCGACCGGTTTAGGTTCATCGATTCCGCGCCCTCGCTGGCCGCGCGATAGCTGCTCCCGAGACTTTCGTCGTGCAAGAAATCCGCGCTGTTTCGGAGCTCGGTGCTGATCTGCTCGAGCAGCAGCATCTTGTCGTTGTCCGTGAAGTGAGCGGTTGTGATGCCGTGCTCGTGGAGCTGCTCCTTGAGCTGCTGGTTCTGCGCGTGGAGGCTGTGCACGACGTCTGCCGCCTCCTGAGACTTCTTCTTCAGCTCGAACTTGAGCTTCTCCACCTCCGCCTTCCGACTCTCCGAAGCCTGGATGAGCTCCGAAATTCTACGCTCCAGCGACTTCTTTTCCTTTTCGAAACTCGAAAGAAGTTCTGCGTTGTAGGCCACGGCCGTTGGCGCGGTCGGCCGCCCGCTGCGCTGTCCGTTGTTGATCATGTTCTGTGCACTTGACGATCGTTTCGGCACGATCGTCACTTTGCTTCCTCTGCTACCGATCGGAAGAGGAATTCGACAGATGTTCTGTACGCTCAAAGCCCGGGAAGAAAAGTTCCTCGAATTCTTTCCCTTTTCAAAATTCTGGATGCTGCACGAATTGAGCATTGGAATAGCATTCCCTTTTGGCGTTGCTTCAGTCTGGGTGGGTCGATCCGCCTGCGAGGCGGTCGGCCGTTCTCTCACTATCGTCTTCATGTGAACGGCTTTCCTTCGCAGCATGCTTGCCAGGTTGTCATGACTCTTGCTAAATGTGTGGCCTAAGTTAGGCAATGGGATTTTTGTGGATTTTGTGACTTTGCTAGTATTTCCATGTGATTCCACTCCAGTTGTTGCTGCTGGTGCCTTGTCGGCGGTGGTTGCCTCCGTAGTGATGGTCGTGTTCTGCGTATCTGCCATTGTTCAGATATAATGTCACTTCCCTCCAGAGATAAGTGTATAAACCACTCCTGAAACCACATAAAGATGAAAACTGGCTGTAATTAAACTGGTTGCATATTATAATTAACTAGAATTCAGCAGCAAATGCCTACGAATGGTATCATTTGATAGTGTGATTATATATAATTTGGTCAGCACCAAAACAAACATTATCAAACTTATGTCGAAAATCTCAACACTCAGAATCTAGACACATTACGTACAGTAGGCCTGCAGGTGTTCTCGAACAGAAAGCCAATTTTCCTGGAGGAAACTGGATGAACATTATTTTGAAAAGCAATCAGTTCAGACCACAACTCACAAGCATACTAATCAAATCAGAGATATTATATTGCACACAAAAAAACACAACAAAGCAAAAAACAAACCAAACAGATCCCAGAAACACCAATCAGTTTATGCCCATATCATTATCCAGTCAGAGCAGGCCACACCCTGTTGACCCAATTATAGTCCTGAGTGTAGGCTGCATCTCATGCGCCCCTCTGTGTTCAACCATGGGGACCTTAAATTGTGCGGTGCCCATTCAAACAGGTTGTGGTGGAGAAGGATCTCACCCGATCCAAACCCAGAGTCAATTCAATGTAGTGGGCGCGTTACTGTCAGAAGCATACAGTCACGGCTTTTGCAACAACGTAGGCTCACAACGTCCAGTTTTCATGACTTGGCAGTAATGCCTTTGGACGCCATACTGTTTATTTCTGGCTAAGGGTCTGAGTAACATCCATTGGTTTTCAGTAGGCCTACCTCAGGCCAAATTTAATCTATGTTACAATAACTGCCAATACAATGACAGCCAATCCTTCATAGCTTCCTCTTAGAAACCATAATAGTGTCCACTGAGACAGTTCTATAGACAACATCAAATAAAATATCTACAGTTTGCCTAAGCATGGCATCCAACTTACCTGTTTACCCATTAACCCACCAACTCAACTAACCTATATACCTGTTTATTCATGTACCCATTTACTTACTAAGACCTTATTCCACAGGATTTCATACCATAGACTTATGTAACCCCACCACTCTCCAGTAAGGTGGAGTGGAGGGTCGGCCTGATGTCATGTACTGGTGATGTCTAACTCATAACACAGTTCATATCTATATACCTCTCTGCATTCATCAGCGACTCATTTGAAAAACGTGCAACACGTCATACTTCCGATGAATGCTGCAGGCCTGTCGCCTGACCCTAAACCAGGCTTTATGTAGATAGCTGACAACATACGCCAACACAGGTCTCTTCAGGGTAATGCCAAATCGCTCAATTGGACGCATTGAACTCGTTTTGTTTAAAGTAACAATTAGAATAGACTAACTTGTTATTGCAATGTAATTGTAACGCATTGAACTCATTTTGCTTAAAGTAACAGTCTGAATAGACTAACTAGTTATTGTACTGTTTTATAGCTAAAATAGCTTTTAACTTTTTAACAGTGTTTTCATTGGATGTCTGAACAACAAAGTGAAATTGCAATTGGTCAATAAAGAAAATAA
Source organism: Bimastos eiseni (assembly GCA_959347315.1). Lineage (NCBI taxonomy): Eukaryota > Metazoa > Annelida > Clitellata > Crassiclitellata > Lumbricidae > Bimastos > Bimastos eiseni. Next base: position 6,547,832 of record OY365811.1, read on the forward strand.
CACCACAGATGAGCAGAAAATCCGCTCGTTTACTTACTTACTCACTGCAATAGCCATCTTTAAAAGAATATGATAAGAACAAAAGCTCAAGTTACAAAGTGGCCTAAAAGCCACTCCTTATTGGTAATAAAAGCAGAAGCACAAATTGACAATTGCATATAGCCTTGAAATGTCTGCAAGTAATGATGCCTCCAGTCCCTTTACTCACAGAAATGACACCATAGGGCAGCAGATTCATCATGCCTACATAAGTCATTTTGACCTCATCAAGCCTGCTCAATTCGATCACCATCCAACTGTTTATGTTTATCAGCAGTTAAGTTTAGACAAAAGATAACTGCATTCCATGCATACTTCTAGAAATGAATGATGCTATTAGTTGGCTTTCATATTGTTAGGTATATTTTACTCTATTCAATCATGACACCAAAGTGCTTGGATTTGCCTGTAAGAAGCCGCAAATGCTGTAAAAAGCCGCAAAGCCGCAAAGAGATGGAACTCTGAGACAGCTCCTAAAAAAGAAAATGGACTGTACAAGCTGGAACTGTTCTAGCAATATTCTCCTTCTCCAGAGAATCATGCCTTTGCCAGGTCCTTAAACGTATTCTGTACATTTATCATTCAATACCATATAATAATTCTATATAAATACACAGAATATATATATATATATATATATAAGTGCATGTGTATATATATATATATATATATACACATGCACTTATATATATATATATATATATACATACACATGCACTTATATATATATATATAAGTGCATGTGTGCAAACATACATGCATACATTATAACACTACAGACTTGATAATAGATGCATTCACAATCCCTAAATCTGTTATCAAATGTTATCATTAATTCTTTCTGAGCTCTTATATAGCAGTACTTCACGAACGGACCACTCAAGACCATTGACAACCAATGGCAGTCCATGCAACAGCAAAAAGTTTAAAGAAGAATTAGATGTGCACGAGTATAACACATGTTAAAACATCAACAAATATAAGACATCGTAAAAAGTGCACAAAGACATTATCAACTATGCAAATGCATACATTCTGAGCATCTATACGGCACCCCTTTAAGAATATACACTGGAGTACATACATTTATATTTGTATTAATGTTAACATAAGTTAAAGTCAAACTTATGTAATGTACAGCATGCAATAAAATATGCAACAGAGAAATACAGAACAGAGAGAAATTTAAATATGCAAATACATGCAAACGATATGCAAATTATATGCATTGCACATCTATTTTAGGTATCTGCGAATGTAGTATATAATTATACGCAAACATTTCAGTTAGCATACATTACATCTCCACAAGTGCCAGGTTCAGTACAGACTTTAAGAAATTCCAATAAGTGTGTTTAAACATATGAATACATTAAAAGAAGCCTATATATATATATATATATATGTAGGGTATATATATATATATATATATATATATATATATATATAAGTTATATATATATGCAAACACATGTAGGCCTGTGCACACATACCACATTACATCACATTGCAAATCACATTACACATGTCACGCTGCAAAAACATACGAACAATATTGCAAGGTCTGGTCATTTCTGTCACCCACATGGCACAACGTTCTGCATAACCACCACAATAGACTTAGCCCTTATGTGACACACAGTGCGCACATCGAGTGCTCCTCCCCCACCATATTTAACGTCCAGCAGATGTTGGCACTTCACAGTCATATAGGTATGCTCTGACATTGCTGAGAAGTACTTCAAGTGGAGGACAAATGAAAAGCCTGGATCTTTGTCCGGTGCTATCAACTCATACAGAGGTATCTTTATAGAATCATTCTACTTAAGTTATCAGACAGAAACTATGACCAGATTCCTTCTAATCTATTCTAATCTTAAGAACTTATAAACGGCTGTGAATTGGTTGTAATAACTTTGCGCGCATCAGAATGAGACTGCGCAAAAGTGCGCACATCTGGAATTCAAAGTTCTTTATGATACCGCATAGACCGAAATAACACCACTAACTCCAGATAACCACTGGCTGGTATGACACCAAGGGCTACAATAAAATCACTACACCAAGGACCACAATGACTGGAATGACACAATGGCCTAGATAACACACGACATACTAGACAAAAAGATAAAGTGAACTGGAAAGCAACCACACACTAGAACGATGGCATTGACTGGGCGCTATCATAAACTAGAATAATAATGGACCTGAGAGAAACCCCATGAGATTGCTCAACAAAAAGACTACCATGGACCTCATCTACTAATCTTGCCTCTTTAGTGACAGGAGGGTTTCTTCTAACGAAAAGATGTTCAGAATGCAATGAATATAAATATCGGTTTTGAGAGAAAACTGAAGGGTAGAAGCGAAGCAAAGCAAAGAAAGTTGCCAGCTACAGCTTACATGGTAAAAACAATGGAAAGAGCAGGGAGTCATTGTGTGGGTGAAGAATCTGCACCCTTTTGCAGCCCACTCCAACTAGCAACAGTCAGGTTCTTATACATTCCTAACTGCAATCAAAGATTCAATATAATTCCTTCATGGTCATTCCAAAGCACCACAACACAATGAGAATGCTAGGGCATAACCGGAAATCGCCTCAGCCGAATATCCCGTTTTTCGAGACTATTCGGAAGTATTCGCCTCGGCAAACATTAGACACACAAGTTAAGAATAAAAATTTCTTAATTCAAACATTTTTTCATAAACATGAACAACCTAAAGATGAAAATAAAACATTTGAAGCCATGCAGCTTTAAATTTTAGTTTTTATTACAGGCGCAAACATAAATTTAGCTAATTTTTCATTACGCAAAACAGTGAAAGTGACGAAAGTCGAACACTTGCGAATGGTACTCGCAGGGCCATGTTGCCACTACTATTCGGTTCGTACCCGGATCCGGCAAATAGTGCATCCAAATACTCGGATTCGGTACTCGGTGGAAATTGTCTACTAGGTTATGCCCTAGGAATGTATGCACTGTGACATTCATATGATACCAGCAAATAATAATAAAGAGTAGTTGGAATTTCTCCAGAGACAAATACACTTTAAAGTGCATGGTACAAATGAATATCTGCAAACACAGTAGGTCAAACAAAGTGTTTGAAAGGCAGTATTCAATTCATATTAACTGCAAACATGTGCCACACACTCTCGCGCACAATGTTCAGCCAACATGCGTGACCAACTGCATTCCACGGAAAGCTATGTCATAAACATACCACACAAATACCAAACATTTCCATGCATTTCAAACACAACAAAATACTTTTCGGATCGTATGGTGGATGTAAGCGATATATGTGTGTGTACACTTTGCCGACTTATTCCGATAATCTAATCAACTGTGAAGAGAGGCTTGAAAGTAACTCATACAATCTGAACTAGTACAATCTGAACTAGTCAAATCTGAAGACTTGCTATGCAAACTATTAGAATAAAGAACCTATTATTCAATATACTCATGCAATTTAAACTGAATAATGGGACACTCGACTGAAGTAATTTGGGTCTACATATCAGGGCCTTAGAACAGACCATAATGTCGTCTTATGTTACACGCATCATTAGTGTAGAGAAATAAATCAATAAATATTAGTAAATAAATAAATAAATAATGCTAACCAATACTAACCAAATACCCAAAACAGAGAATAAAACATCATATACATAACCAAATGGTTGTTGTTAAAATATAAATACCAGTTAGTTCAGCAAACAATTGAAACGCAAATGTTTACATAATGAAAGCATTTGGAATCAATAATTACTACATGAAACACAAGGCAAACAGAGACAACACAAATCCAGGCTGCAGGATATCTCACTCCACAACAATGAATTAATGGGCAACTGCACAGCAGAATTACCAGGCCGTGGAACTCAAAATTCGGACATCCCATATTAAGTGAGTTTTGACCAAACTGTAATAATAACAAATTTCTTTTAATTTCAAACTGATAAACCTCAGTATGGTTACAAATACAGAATGAATGAATGATGACAAGTAACCACAGAAGTCAAGTTTAACTGTCGGCAGCCATTCAAGGCGCCAATTACATCACATTTATTGATCTCATAACACAATACAACAGCAAAGAACATATATTTCACAAAGGTAATAAGGGAGAAGAAAACTCCGAAGGGACAGTAGTCCCATAGTCGGGTCACTCCTTTATGTGAAGATTCCGTGCAGGGCTGCAGGCGGTTGGTTCAACGTAATGTGAAATGTTAATTAGCTGGAAACTGAAACTAGCTAACTAAAGAGGCAAAAGTACAACAGTCCATGAGAAGTCGAATGTACACGAAGAATGTCACAAAATTACTTGATAGGTTATCAAACTTGCTTGTTGTGTCTTATTCATGCTGACGATTTTATTCAGTTTGGTTACATTTACTTCCACCAACAAACCCACCTTTAAAAGATCCACATCCAATCCAACATGACCATGCTATTGTCCAATCGTTGTCGCCGCAATACCGATTTGATAGAAGCTGGTTCTTATCACTAATTGGTAATAATATACGCTTACAAGGAATTCCAGTCGTTTGCCAAAAATCAACTACACAAACGAGAGGAAGACGAGGGCTTTTCGTTTTCCCTTCAGTCTGTCGCAGAACAAGAGTAAACAACGATCGTGGGACAAATATTTGCTTCAATCACCTGAACAAATAGAGTTCTAGACCGTGCAATGATCAGTTACAACGTCAAACAACGGTCCGTTACACTATGCCTAATAACGTGCATGCTGCGAAACCTGCCTATGTTACACACCGCAATGTATTGGCAGGCGACAACGCTATTAAGCCGATCACATCGTGGGCTGTGCTAGTCGTCTATTAAAAAATTCTAAAGTATTGACTAATAATTAATTGACTGACCAGTCAGTAACAATAAATTTCTCCGTTCATCGTGATCACAGTAAATTCCGACTTAAATCGAACAGAAGGAGGATCTCACGCACGTTAAGTGTTCTAGCGCGTGAGCTAGCGACAATACAACGGTCGCTCTCGTTGAAAGACGCAGGACACAGTGGCTCCTCTGGTGACCGCCTATCTGCGCTGCCTTACAAGGCACTAAAGAAACGACCAGCAGATCCTGGTCTGCCTGGGTGACTAACTTCGACGCACGAAAACCCGTCTAGTAGCCCTCCCTTCCAACCCTTCGCTACCCGTCCGACGAATGACCGACTCATCTAGGCGTCTAGCGAGTAGCGACCCACGTGCATTTGTTGTCGTCAGAAGTGAGAAGTCGCATTATGAAGCAGACGAACACATTGCCAATTTTGCCATTAAACGGTGACTCAGAACCATAGATACATATACACAAAGTTATTTTATATATATATATATATAGCAAAAAGAAGAAATAAAAGAAATAGCATAAATATTATCTGATTTCACGAAAGCTGCCGCCTAGCGAAAGAAGGAATAGTCAACCTCATAGTATCTGGAATCAAAAACATTTCAGAGATGGAGACACAAAGGGGCAATTAAGGATAAGAGGCTTTGACAAGAAAATTATTACCGCTTAAGCTAAATACGGACCAATTCTAGACTCACGTGTTTACGTATAAAACGAAGAGGAAAGACCTTCGAAGGATAGCCTAGCCTAGAAAATAAAGTTATAAACAATTAAGCCTATTTAGACGTAGGCCCTATACGGACCGTGCCCATTTCGATTAGATGGCAGGCCTACAGTGCTTTAGGTCCCAGCGTAAAAGCGCATAGACCATACGTGTTATGAAATGTAAATCTTCGAAAATTACTCGGGGCCGACTACTCCAGCGCTATATTAACTCAAGTCCGAAATAGCAAAGCTTCTCGTTTCGTTCCGGTGTCGGGATCGTTATCCTGATCGAGATTGAAATCTAGGAAATAGGCATATGTAGGCCTACATATAATATACACCATGTCGATCGTAGCACCCAAGTCGATCGATCACGTGGTATAAGAAGCCTATACATAATAAAACCCTACAACCCATTTCTGTCAAAACATCGAGCCTTTCCTCTCCCAGCAACTACGTCTGCCCAGAGTTAGTCTCTTGCTATATTCTCTTGATTATTTATTCAATCGTTTCGAATATTTATATAGGGTCACTAAGGATACATACCCAGAGTAGCTCCCAGCCCCAAATGCAAGTGTTCAGATGTTGAAAGGGGAATGCAGTGCGCTTGGCAGATCCCGTGCAATGGACCAACCATTGAGACAAATATTTGCACCGTAAAAGCGCTAACAAGCAAGCCTGAAAGGGGCAACAAGCTCCCATAAGAGGTTGTCAACTAAGGACCCCAGCATAGAGGAAGGATTCACAAAAAAGGGACATAGGGTGGAGTTTATGCCCAATTTGGATATCCACATCCCAGTTTGGGACATTTTCTTACTGCAGCACCAACAATTCAATCAGATAGAACAAGTCTAGATATAATCACAGTCCTACTACCACATGGCTCAGTTATTACAGCAAATTAAAGAAATCACCCATGTCGGTCTTACATAGTACTACATGGGGTGTGGACATTCACAAAGGTGATTGAGAGGTTAACCCCAAATGCAGAGAGAGGGCAGGCAGAGGTCAAAAGCATGTCAGCTTGTCAACATAGCCTATAATTCCATATGGGTATCTTCGAATGCCTCTGAAAATGCTGACAGGGAAGTCAAAAGAGGCATTACCGGATGGTATCGCAAGATCTACACTGAAATGTTAAACTGACGAAGTACACGCCACATACACAATTCAAGACACGGCCAAATTGAAATACCGCTACCCATCGCTGCACCCAGGCTGACCAGTGCACCTAAAAGGAGGTTGGCATAGATGGTATTACAGCAGTCAATCATACTACTGACAACAGCACATGAAAGCACAGCGTTGTTCGTACGACTACTTTAGCTTCAACACCTTAAGTTCAGTTTTTCACTTTATTCTTACTGCTAGTTATAGCTGCTTTAAATATTTATTATTAATTTTCTACTAACATTTCCGACTTCATGAACACTGTGATAAACAAATAAGAATACTAATATTCAATAAAATACTTAGGTAGACAGAAACTCAAATAACGGGAAATATCACACAACTAAATCTGCATTTAAACTTAATAAACACGTCCTCTTTTCAATAATTGCAGTTGTACGGTGTCTAGTGTATTACAAGTTTGCAAACGAAAAAAACAAGTGTTAAAATGATCATGTGATATATATATATATATATACACAGACAGCTAAACTGATAATCACTACATAGCAGTTTTTTAAATAAATAATATTTTAATATGACTACAACATCAGAGCAACAACCATAGCCACTGGCAACATATCAACAAAAAGAAATAACTTAGAGGCTGCCAAAAAATTCATTTTGTTCTGCAGTAACCACATTATGGAATCTGCCACACCCTCTTCAAGGTCTCTGTTCTCTGATATAGACACATTTCTATTGCATTTCATTCTGTAACTAGTGTCATTCCAAAAACTTGGAATTCTTCCATTCTTTCAGCAACAGTTCTCATGGGTATCAATCTGTCCAAACCTTGGAATTCATATATTTCCATAATTGATTATTCACATGTTTCGCTGAGTTGAAACCGAAGTTCATCACAGAACATCTCCTGAAACTGATATATCTGTCGATACCAACCCTCATTTGCTGCAACTTTCACTCTCAGTTTTCACCCATAACTACTTTCCTGCATCTTCCATTTCACCTTTGGTTCAGTTTTCATTTGGATCATTGAATTTTCACGCTAAACTTTTCCTTTCCGATTGTGTGTGCCTAAAACACAAGTAAACACATCCAAAATATATTTTGCTTTCACACTATCGGTTTTGTAGTTAGTTAGCCCAGTATCTATCCCAGACAGTAGCGCTGTACCAACAATAAAATGCATAATCAGGTCGATTATTAGAACTGGCTATAATCGGTATCGGTAACAATAAGAGAGGTTGACACCACCTACTTACTATAGGGAAAAGATATATTAACGGTCCCACAACCAGCCTCTGATCATTACGAAGCAATGAGCCTATTAACAACCATTACCAAATTCCCGGTTTGTTTACAACATGGATTTCCTTCATAATATCAGTGCATAGAAAGCATAAATGTGTTTTTTCCCATTTATCAACTAATATATAATCCAAGAGACTTTATTTACTCGGCTGATACACAACACCAAATGAGATCAACTAATTGACATCTCCTCAGTCTTGAGATTATTTTACAGAGTTTCTTCACTAAATTCACTGCAATTGTTTTCACCAATCTACTGCATGAAAACGCAGGAGATTGATTGTCTTTACCAAACTCGCCAGAGTCCTTTGAGTCCGACGATCTTTCGGCGAGTACTGGGTCTGAGGTGCCTCCGTGCTTCACGAGCAGCTTCACCATCTCGTGGAAGGACTTGGAAGATGCTGCCTGGACAGGAGAACAGCCGGAGTAGCTGGCCATCTGAACGCTGGAACCGAACGAAAGAAGAATCTCTGCCACCCGTAAACGGTTCGTGTCTGCTGCCATGTAGAGTGCCGTGTGTCCGCTCTTTCCATCGACAGCGTCTGGCTGTACTCCGTTATGCAGTAATGTGGTCACGGCATCTGTCAGATTCAGCTTAACAGCAAGGTGCAGAGGCGTCATGCCTTGAGAAGAAGAAAGAGCAACACCAGTGTTAACTGCATTGTTTTTGGAATTAATATAGCACTGCTTTAAGTGAAATGTGTTAACTAAGCTAGGTTAGATGATCTGAAACTGTCATCAAGAACAGATAAATTCATCAGTAATTAATGAAAACAGTTCAATAACTAGAAATGTCACGAGTCGGAAGCTCTGGCACGCATGCAGAGCCAAACTAATAAAACTATCATCCTCTGTCAATACCATGTTCACAGTCCTTAGACTCTGTAACATAAGATGTCTGGGCAGTTACGTAGCACTAGTTTTAGTTTTCAAAGCACACCACAAGTCATCCTATTTTTAGAAAGTATAAATTACAACAATTTGATTATTAAATATCGATTGCATTTATAAGCTACCAGTTGAGAAAGCAGTATCTAAAGCATAAATTCAATTCATATTCAATATCAAAACCCACAAAACTACAAGTTGGTAAAAATTACTTTAAATAAATTTTTCCATTTTTTCACATTTATGCCACACCACTGCTTAATAAACACAACATTGGTAAACAACTATTGCCACTGGTTGCCAACAAAAATGATGCTGTTCTTCAACACCAATGAAAGTTTATCCACAGTCAAATGCAACCAGTTGAATGGAAGACATATTTATCCTCCAAACTTGCATTTATATTCATTACTTGAAGCCTAATCCTAATTGAGAGTATGGTGATAAACTCTGGAGAAGCGAGGCAGATGACATTTCCTCAGAGAGCTACAGAAATTTCAATATTAACATTGTTAATACAGCCAATCATGATTTGTAGCTTACACAATCATAAAGAAATGTCTGAGAATCACCTTCATAGTTCAACAAGTCTGGCCGAGACTCAGTACAAGAGAAGAGGACTTCAAGGCAGTTCACTTGCTTGTACTGCACAGCCAGATGAAAGCAGTTCTGACCATTGCGATCGGCAATATTAGGTGACGCTCCGGCATCCAAAAGACACGTCACAATCTCACAATTACCAGTCACCACGGCGATATGTAATGGAGTCTGAAAGTAAACAAATTCCAGCAGATTACAACATCAGCGAGTTGCACTTTGGCAAAGTGTTTGCACGTCACCTCTGTGTCCTGATTTCATACCTCCTGCAGTCTGTGAGATCAATAATTAAAAGCCAAGACATAAAGAGGTCCCCCCATCTGGAATAAGTTGCCTAACAACCTACCAGCAACCATGTGGGACACGGAAGACGAATGGTCAGAGCAGCTGCCTTATAACACCATGAGTGCATGTTCAAGCCACCCCTGATATGGCTACTGAGATGAGCAAGACCTCACTCACAGAGGCTCAGCAACATCAAACGATGCTTGGTCATCAGAGAGTGCAATAATAAATAATAATGTGATATAACTCATAGTGCTCAGTCAGCGGTCACACGGGCAACGCTGATGTCGATGCTGAATCCCACATGCTGGCCGAAATAAGAGAATCCAGAATGCCTGGTTCCTGCCTTATGGCCAGGAGGCTAATCTGGCAGAGATTATCAATCGAGTTCTAGAAGTCTAGTTCCCTAATGCATGAGCTCAACTGACGAAGAAGACTCACGTCTTCGGTTCAACATTTCGATGCATTTCTTTTCAAACCACAACGAAAAAAAGAGTCTAATTGGAACAGAGCTAAGTACAACCTACTCTGAGCCTACTAAATTCAATTATTGTCTCATGTGGTCAAGTGAGGAGCGCCTCAGAGGTGTTTCTCTTGAAGAAATGCTGTGTAACCATGAGATCAAAGTCATGAATTCTCTCACCTGTCTGAGATAGTTACGACAATCAATTGTGGCATTTAGCATGCTCATCCTGTTAACAATTTGCTCAACGACTCTGAGCTCTCCCTGAGCAACGGCCACATGCAGAGGTCTGTTAAAAAAAACAATAACAGTGTGTGGTGATGTTGAGCCTGCAACTTTAGACATATTATAGAACAACTAAAACTGCCAAACAGCTAAACACCGAGTTGGGACAAAATGTCAACACCGAATGGGCACAGACCTGTAGGTTGCCCACATACTTATTAGACCACTGAGGGGGTTATGACAGGGAGAAGGGGAGGGAGAGACTAGGGCAAGACAGAGAGAACCTGTCTATAGCCAATCATTCTTTATCAGGCCAAGATCTTTGTAGGAGAAAGCAGAAGTCTTCAGTTATGGAAACACTAACAGGGCAGATCTGCTAATAATATTAAAGCCAGTAACATCTGGAAATGGTCACAAAGCAGACCTATATCAAATAGCATTCACAGGAGAACATGTAATATATGTAATAGCGAAGCCTGACTGCTTTTGTTCACCATCAACCGTACTTACAAGTCACCATCTTCGTCAGGTTGTAATAATGGATTCAGCATCTCTTCAGACGATGACGGTGTTGACAACTGTGACAATGATGATGATGATGATGACAGAAATGATGGCAACTGAAAGGACCGTGCGTCATTTGACTGAGACTCCTCCAGATCAGTTCTACCATCACCTAGAAATTTCACACAAATACTAAACAATCTGACCAGTCGGTAAGTCAGTCAACCAGTCAAGCCAGTAGTCAGTCAATATGTGAATCAGTATGTAGGTCATCAGCAAGCAAGCTAGTAAGTAACTACGTAAATAAATAGGCAAGTAGGTCAATCGGTCAACCAAAGTATTGACTGGTCGATATACATAACCACATTTTTTTATTAATACATGTATCTGTCAAATAACCAATTCATCTGGCCCACATCATAAAACATCTAAACCTTGACTTTTATATAGATTTTATACTTCCGAGATAGTTACTGCAAGTCGAAGATGCTCTGTCATTGCATAGCAATGCATATAAGGTAAACAACTACTAATTGACACTGAAAGCTGTTGGATTCAGCCCCACACTGAAGGCCCTTGTGCAATGTTTTCTAGAAGTTTTCTAGACAAAATCAGAACATACCATTCTTCGCACGAACTTGAGCATTTCGCTTTCCATGTGTTACTCCGACATCCAACAGACGACTATTTGGCGACATCACTGTGCTGGGAATGGAAAATGTCATGCGATTCCCTGTTTCTTTGCCATCAACGTTCATGCCGAGGAAGGGAACTGACACCAATTGAGCAGAAGACAGATTAAGTCCACTAGCAACAGCCGGCAATTTCCTGGAAACGTCCAATGCAGAAGCAGACGTCAAAGTCTGTTGGTTGATAATCGCTGACTGGATCTGATTAATAACGATTTGATGTGTCCTACTGTCTAGTCTACTCAAGAATACATCTAGAGGGACCTTTTCATCTCCAACGACCATACAACAGTTATCGAGGGGCATTTCAATCGGGTCTGGAGACAGAGCCTTTCTTCGCTTCTTGGGCGGGAGATGAACGGACGATATGCTGCTGGCGACCGAGTCAGGTCGCTTCTGATCATCGGATAGATGACTAGACACGGGCGAGGCCACGTTCGAAGACTGAGATTCGCAAATCTTTGGCAGAATCCGAAGCGGGAGGGACGACGAGGTGGATGCAGACCCCGGCACATACAATGCCGAGGGACACTGGCCATTGTTCATCGTTTCCTTCAGATGAGTAGACTCTTCTTGTGGTAAGAGACAAGGTCGAACTGTGTCGGTTGCTTTAACGCCGGGGATTCCTGTAATCTCGTTTCGATCTCTTTTGGACAAATTAAGAACAGAATCCAAGGTGTCGCCTGACGACTGGGAGTGTCCAGTTCTGATATGATCTGCGAGGAGGTCAGCACTCGGCCTAATGGGCGCGTTTTGCTTCGCCTTCTGTTCGAGAGAACTGTAGTAGCTGCGAAGGATGTTCAACGAACCTGGCATGCCGATGAGACCGGAATCTGTGTCGCCGGTAGTTGGTGCCGTTCCATTGCTCAAAGTGCTTGCGGAACTGAGTCCAGATGAAACGGTGGAATGCTGTCCTCTGGCCATTTGCAACATGCTTTGACTCCCTAAGCCAGCAACATCTGAAGAAGCCAAATGCATCTTAACAAACTGATCGTTTGTAATCTGATAAGCTCTGGCAATTGTCGGTTGCGATGCGACATGGACTTTTGACGGTGATAGCGTATCAGTTTTAGTTACAGCCTGACCACCTGCTAGTTGTTCAAAGGCGTTTGTCATGTTGTAGTAATTTCTGAGTGTACTTAACGACCCTGGTAGTTGAGCCGGACAAGCAGGAGATGCTGCTCCTGCTGTTACGTCATCTGGAAGACTGCTGTCTGATGACACTGTCACTGCTGGGCTTGGATTTTGGCTGTTGGGAACCAGCGTCATAAAATTACCCTGCTGTAAAATCAACTGTAATAGATGAGGGTCTGCTATCAGAGGGGAAAGTCCAACATCTCCTGACTGACCGAATGCAGTGGTCACCGGTACAAGCCGAAGTCCTGACCCAGGTGAGAACAAAGGGGACAAACTTGTCATCAGAAATCCATTCGTTTGCTTTGCCTCTGCTGGAACCCCGCCATCTGTATTTGTTACTGTCAATTCAGACGAACTAAGTGGGCTCTGTACGTTAAATGAACTTTCAGGGGGTCTGTGCCAAGGGGATCTATACCAACCACCATCTGGAACAGTCAAGCTATTAAGAACTGTTTGCTTTGCAGATCTCAAGAATTTTCCTCCCTCCAGGTGGTCTCCTGCTGCTGCCTGCGAATCTGGAATTTCACTTTCACTTAAAACGTTCACATCGCCCGTTCGCCTACGTTTGGCATAATTCATTGCTCTTGCAGGCATTACAGAAGCCCCAACCTGAGAGCCGTTACTGCTATTGATCTTTGTCCGTGATTTTCGATATCCCCCTCGTTTGTTAGGCGCAGCAGCACGCAGAGAATAGAGATTTGTCTCTGGCTCTTGCTGTCCAACCGGGTCCCATGATCCATTAGACAGAGCCGCAATGGCGAAGGCAGCGTCAAGTTTAGCCTCATCCTCTTTTTCGGCTCTATCGCTTGGCATTATTGCCCGTTTTCGATTAACCACAAGAAGAGAAATACATGTGCCGGATTCCCCAAAATCTAACCGAGTACGTACAATGACAGCCGAGGACCTGAAAATTATGATTGCTGCAGAGACACGAGGGGATTCCCCGCCATCAGCCGCTCGTCAACAAGGCCAAACGAAATATGGAATTTTTTTAACGAATTCTACCCAACGAAGCGTAATCTAACGAGGTCACACGTCTCAGTATGCGATGATGCCCGATGTACGTTCGACTTCACGATTTGCGCCTCTTTCGAGCAAATTTATCGCAAATGCTGCCTTACCCACAAAAACGTCCAGCCATTTTGGATTTTCGTAACACACGGTTCGAGGTCAGATCTAAAACCGTTCTAGACGAAAATAGAGTGCAGAGGCGGAGCGTATTATGCAAATTTAAGCACCGTGACCAGAAGACTGGATATAAAACCATTATGACTTTTATTCAATTTTAGCTATTTTTTATACAACATGTGTTAACAACCTAGTCGTCGTTTGAAGCATGTTCCTCTTCGTTTTCAGTTAGTTATTCCGTGACGCGTTGTCCGAATGGAAATTTTAGACATGATCGCGGGAAATCCCCAATGGCGTTGCGAGGTTGTGAGCATATAAGAATGCTGACGATTCCAGCAGCCAGCGATTGGATATAGAGCCCGTTACATACAGCAGCGCGCCCATCAGGCAGTGTGCCAACTATTACGAAAGAACGCATTACTTCCACGATAGATCATTTTCAAGAGCAAGAGAGTACTGCAGGCTGCAGCTGATGACACATTAAATATATTCATTAAATGTGTCGAACCACATGTGTGTGTGGTTCAGTTTTACACGAAACCATTCCTTTCAGTTTCTCCAACAATATTGCTACTCATCAATTGCTGTCGATGAGTAGCGATGTCTGCGTCTGGTTGCTCTATTCAACACCCCCTCCTCCCACTTCAAATTGAAATCTCATCTCTTCCAGAATTCCTACCCTGATCCGTGCAATCATCTGCCTTCCATGCTTTCTCGTCATCAACGAAACCTGCCTTGTCAAATCATTTACCTCATCTCTCGACTTTCTGGCACCAGGACGAAGATATACACTGGACGAATTTGTCCCAAACAAACCCATCTGATATAATGCAGCTCTTTGTGAATAAGCTGGTGCTTTGTGCTTGGCTCTGGAGTAGAACTCTATAAATTTTGAGTTTATGATTCTGCTCAATTCTCTATTTAGGAACACTAATTACACTACTGCAATGCTACACTGAACTTGGGAAAGAGACAGACGGATACAGATAGATACAATTACTCCCACATACACATATACACAGGAGCAGCATTGATAAACACTATCTATAACCTTTAATAAGACAAGGTGAAATCGCTCAGTACTTTTTACACAACAATAATACCATCATTTCAACATTACAGTCTATGGTTCCAATATCTTCACAACTTCTCATAAGTACATAATTAACATTTTAAAATGAAACAAAGAAAATGAAAGACCACTGCTCAGGATTGCTATAACTCAACAACAATTTTTTCCCTAACAATTAGTTGAACATAAAGTGCATTATAAACAACAACTGAAATGTCATTTCAATTACAAATCTATGCAAGATCACTCGGATAGTCAGTGATAAAAAAAAAAGCTAACCGATCATAAATTGGATCAAGAAAAACCCTGTAATTCGTTAAAACACAGTTCTTATCACTTTCTGTAATGTATGCATCAGTTAGATATAGTAGACATAGTTGTGTGAAATAGAAATATTTGTAATGTAGGCCTACCTAGAGGTGCTATATTAAGTCTACTAAAAAATGCATACAATATATACTTCAATACTTACATTCTATGTAATGTATAAACAGTGTAAGTAAAAACTAGTAAGGCATCCATCACAAAATACATTGCTACCAATTGTAGTATTAATAAGTTTCAGTGGATTTGTCCAAATATTTACCAGTCCAGTGCTAACTCAATCAATTAAGATCACAAATAATTAGCAGAATTTCATACAATTCAAATCATCAAGATCGTGCATGCATCTTTTACTCAACGGAAAGACTTTATGAATCACTCAGAAAAAAATACAATAAGTTGAAAACATTGTTTCAGTTCACATGCAAATTGCATAATCCAAGTTTAGAATAAAATAATTTTATAACCTAACGATTTGAGACTTGCACTTCCCTTATTTTTGTTGAATTATTCAAAATTAACAATTGAACAATGTACAATGATCCTTGATTCCTTATATAATTTTATT